>JAJEJH010000640.1:67864-113069 GCA_026122585.1 Anacardium occidentale | reverse complement strand
ATATAAATTTTAAAAAATATTAAAAATTTAAAAAAAAAATTAAAAAAATTTTAAAAATTTTTAAAAAATCAACTGGCCACAGCCGCCGATGTCGGCGGCGGTGCCGTTGATAACAGCACCAGGTGGCCGTCTCCGGCCACCTGGTTCCAGGGGAGGCCAGATCGGGCCTCCCCGTTGGGTGGAGGCGGTCAGATCTGGCCACCTCCGCCAGATCTGGCCATCGGAAACGGCCGAAGAGGACCGATATTAGTCCCAGAGGCCGTTTCCGGCCACGTTTGTCGGGGGAGGAGGCCAGATCTGGCCTCCTCCTCCCAAACTGGAGGCGGCCATAGGGAGGCCCGATCTAGCCTCCCTTGGAACCAGGTGGCCGGAGACGGCCACCTGGTGCTGTTATCAACGGCCACCGCCGCCGGCGTCGGTGGCTGTGGCCAGTTGATTTTTAAAATTTTTTTAAAACTTTTAATAATTTTTTTAATTTTTTAATATATTTTTTAATATTTTTATATTTAAAAATTATTTTATAATTTTATTTTAAAATTTTATTTATTAAAGGGTATTTTAGTTATTTCATTTGAAAAATTATAAAATAAGTTTGAATTTTGGTCCAAGGGTGGAAGACCGGGCTTTTGAAAACTTGCGGGTGGGACTCTGTCCCCGCCTCAAACTATGGGTGGGACATTGTCCTTTGGCCTTGTTTTGGCCTAATGTTACCTCTAATAGTTGAGGATGAATCTTATTTGTGTTGACCCAAAATAAATCAATAACTTTATTTAAATGAATTGATTTTATATTGAAATTTTAATTTCATAATTCAATTTTAAAATTGACTCATCTCGTTTATCCATTCAATCATAATATTCATCTCTCTTGTAACAATATTCATTACTGTATATTTGCTCAAATTAATTCGAATTAAGTATTACGTCTTTAATCGAGTTTAAAATACTCTCTAACCAAACTCACATAAGATCAAATCCACCTACATGGGTAGACAAATACAAATTTGTGATCCCCTTGATTAAAATTTTGGAGTGGGTCAGAAAAGAGTCCAGAACCCAGTGTTTCTAAGGCATGAATAGCCTAAAGTTTGACGCCGGCTAGAGAGTCCAACAGAATTGGCACATTATCAGTAAAAATTAAAACATATGGTTGCTATATTTAAATAAACCATTGGATCCAGCAATATCAGTCATTTGTAACACAGTGGTTAATGTAGTCACCTTTTAAACGAAAAATGCCGAGTTCAAATCTCAACAGGGGCATTTTCCTTAATTAATATTTTACTGTCACTTGTGATCGGATTTTCAGTGTCATAATCCTGATTTTAAATATTGCAAATCCCATTTTGAAATAAACACCCAATCATAAATAAACACTCTATCGATTATTCAACCATTTATTTTCCTATTACAAATAAGCTTAATATTTTCCTTTTATATTTTATCTTAATTTACTTCCAACTTTTTTATAAAATAAAAATTTTAGAAATTAATAATTAATGGGTTTAAATTTAATAAATATATTTAATATTATTGAAGTATCAAATTAAATTAGAATAGGCCATTAACTTTACATTTCATATTAAGGTTAGACTCGGTTTTGTCAAAATTCACTGAGCTTAAGTTTAATTCTATTAAACCGAATCAAATTCAAATAATTGTAAACTCAAGTTTGACTCAAATTCAATCTTAATGTCACTTACCAAAAAATTATAACACCATTAATTTCCTCCTCCTCGTCTTTTGGTCTGCTGGGTTAACATATATTTTTGTTCTCTCTACAAATCAAGCTTTTGCTTTTGTTGTTTCAGTCTTTGCTATCCAACAATTTTTGGGCCAAAAAAGTTAATCTGTACGTGTTTTGTTTTGCTTTAAAAAATGCCTTTACTAAAATTACTAGTCCTATTTAAGTGTTTTATTTCTTATATATAAATCTTTAATATGTATAAATCATTTTGTAAAATTTTTAGACTCATTGGACAAAGATAGATAGATGTGTATGTATGTATCTATTCATTCATTCCTTCGTCAAATAAGTCTATTTAATACCTTCTCAAATAATTCATATAATAGCAATTTGGGATTATGCAGATATCTTACTTCTTAAGGAAACCTATTTAATACTTTCTCTAACAATTCATATCATAGTAACTTGAGATTATGCAAACTTCCATTGACGAAAAAATTTTGATAATCAATATTTTTCATGATGATGAATAGCACAAAAAGTAAAATTAATATAACTATAACTTATTGATGAGACTTTTTATTCGCAATAATTTACAGTTTTGCATAAGTTAGAATACAGTATCAATGATGGAGAGGTTTGTCGTTTGGATACACACAAATGAATTAGCCATTTAGATATTGGCAAAACAAAAATCAATGTTTGCTTCTCATAAAATCAACAAAGAGAAAGAGTCCCAAAGAAATTCCTGAAATGTTTTATTTTGACAATTCATCTACGTCATTGGTTGGGTAAGGGTGTATTTATCAGATTTTGAGATGTATTTGTAAAAGATAACAATAATAACATAAGATTGGAGGTTGTTTTCTAATTAATAAAACAAGACATTGTGCTAATTAAATTATTGAGAGAACTCTAATTTCTGGCCCATTCTTCAAATGCATGAACCCAAGAACAAACCATATTAACAGCAGTCAAGACGCGGCAGCTTTAAGTTTGTCTTTGCCAAAGAAAATTGAGATTAGCCCATTCCTCACTGCAGGACCCTACCAACAAATTAAAAGCCACAATTTTCAACGTATATTTATTTGTAAACATTAAGTTTGTGTTGGCCTATGAAGACGAAGACTAAAGCAAAAGGCGTGTTATGCGTGGCTCATGTCATATACATAATAGTTATCATTTGGAGAAAAAAGATGATTGCATAAAATTTAAGATAAATTTACACCAGCAAATAAAACCAATCTTATCCGTAATATCTATACATATATTATAAAATGATATATTAAATTAAATACAAGGTTTATAAAATTACATGGTTGCATCCATTTCTTAATATTGATACTTCAGATAATACAGAGAAACCTTCTCAACCTAAACATTATTGTCACCTCATTACTCATGAGAGTCTTCAATTGATTAGTAGAATGAATAGCTTTGTGATTTAATATTAATTTATTTTTAATGTGAAAGTCTATATGGTCAGTAAACAATGTGAATTTGCAACCAGAATATTGCAATCGAAATCTGAGTCATGATGGTCGATTACCCAATGTGAATTTTCAGCCAAAAGACAACAACCAAGAAAGGGACTTTTAGCAATGAAGTGATTTCCAGGTTCTTTCTCTAGTTCACAAATTTGACAACTAGTGAAAGAATAGTTTAGTCTTTGCCAAAGAAAATTCGATATGCTGACCATAATTATTAATATTAGTTGGTAGACCAAGACTTTTAATTAAATTATTCAAGTGATCTTAGCCCATTCCCCACTGCATGACCCTACCAACAAATTATAAGCCACAATTTTCAAGATATATTTACGTAAACATTAAGTTTGTCTAGCAGACAAAGCCAGAGGCAGAAGCCGTGTTATGTATGGCTCGTGGACGTGATAGTTACTATTTTTTAAAAAATATGATTGTATGGGAAAAAAATTAGTGCACGGCCAAGACTTCAGTGGTGTGGTCCGCACTAGTGGATGACTAAGACTAAGGTTTTATAACTGAGTCAATAGCAAAAGTTCACACTGATATGGGGCAAGCCATTTTTCTTTCCTATATATAATCTCATATCTGTTCCTGTGATTTCATTATAAAGAGAAATGGGTTGTCTAATGTGGTCTTACCAAATTCTCTTCCTCCAAATTTTGCTTTTTTATTCTCAAACTTATGCAACACTCTGCTCTCTTGATGAGAGTTCTGCATTGCTTCAGTTCAAGCAACACTTTTCCTTCAAAAACGATTCTTCTTACTTTTGTAAAGATTACGATGTTCCATCTTATCCAAAAATGATGTCTTGGAAAGAAGACATTGATTGTTGCTCATGGGATGGGGTCACATGTGATGTGGTGACTGGTCACGTAATTGATCTTGATCTTAGTTGTAGTTGGCTTTATGGAAACATTCCTTCTAATAGTAGCCTTTTTTTTCTTTCCCAATTGCAAAGACTCAATTTAGCTTTCAACGATTTCAATCTCTCTCAAATTTCCCCTGATTTTGGTCGATTGATTAGCTTGACATATCTCAATCTCTCTTACTCAAACTTTAATGGTTCTATTCCATTTGAAATCTCTTTTTTGTCTAATTTGATTTCACTAGACATCTCAAACACTTATGTTCCATTCTTAAATGATTTTCTCTTCATAGAGGTTGGGAATAATCAATTGAGAGTTGGAAGACATGTTTTTGAAAGGTTGATTCAGAATCTGACCATGTTGAAAAACCTTAATCTCATCAGTGTCGACATGTCGACCATTGTACCCAATTCATTGATGAATATATCTTCATCTTTGATTTCTTTAAATCTTTATCACTGTAATTTGCAAGGGAAATTACCAACTCAAATCTTTCACTTGCCAAATTTGCAAACCCTTTGGTTAGGAGGTAACTTCAACTTGACAAGTAATTTTCCCGAAGCTAATTGGAGTAGCCCACTCAAGTCTTTGGATGTCTCTGACATAAGTTTTTCAAAAAAATTACCAAATTCATTCAACAATCTCTTATCCCTGAGGAAATTGTATCTCAATAATTGCACTCTAGTGGGACCAGTTCCCACATCCCTTGCAAATCTTTCTTACTTAGACTTGTCAAATAATCAACTCACGGGCCCAATTCCTTCTCATGTCAATGCCTTTCAAAATTTAGTTCGTATTTTTTTATATAACAACAATCTCAATGGAACAATACCATCTTGGTTATTCACTCTACCATTATTGGAACATTTGGACCTTAGTGATAACCAATTAATTGGCCATATTGATCAATTTCAGAGTAAATTTTTGAAATTCATTTCTTTGGATAATAATAGATTGAGTGGCTCTATTCCAAGTTCAATATTTGAATTGGTGAATTTAAAAACTCTCTCACTTTCTTCAAACAATTTCAGTGGAATTGTAGAGCTTCACTTATTCTCACAGTTAAAAAACCTTCAAGTGCTTGATCTTTCTCATAACAGTCTATCAATTAACATAGTTTTCAAAGCCGACTCGTCTTTTCCACAACTTTCTTCTTTGAAACTATCTGGTTGCAACTTGAGCGAATTCCCAAGTATCTTAAGAAGTGCAAATCAATTAAATATACTAGATCTTTCTGACAACAAAATCAGTGGTCAGATACCGAAGTGGATGGAGGCAATTGGAAGGCATACTTTGTGGTATCTATATCTTTCCCACAACTACCTGACCAGCATAGAGAACATTCCATGGGAAAATCTTTTTACTCTAGACCTTGATTCCAACGAGCTCCGGGGATCACTTCCAATTCTACCACCTTCCTTGGAAATCTTATTGTTGTCAAACAACAAATTGAATGGGGAGATATCAGATTTGATTTGCAATTTGAGTGCCATACTAATTCTAAAGCTCTCTAACAACAGCTTCAGTGGCAACATTCCAAAATGCTTAGGAAACTCAAGCAGTCTTCATGTGGTGGATTTGAAGAAAAATAAGCTCTCTGGCACCATTCCAGGAGGTTGTGCAAAGAAGGGCAGTCCTTTAAGGACCCTCAACTTGAATGATAATGAACTAGAAGGGCCAATCCCACGATCTTTGGCCAATTGTACGATGCTTGAAGTTCTAGATATCGGCAACAACAAGGTAATGGATACCGTCCCATATTGGCTACGAAGTCTTCCTGAGTTGCAAGTTCTTATCCTTCGTTCAAATAAATTTTATGGTTCTGTATCGGGTTGTTCAGAGATGAAGCACTGCTTTCCCAAGTTGAAAGTATTTGACCTTTCAAGCAACATTTTTGGTGGTCCACTGCCAACTTGGTGTTTCAAAAATCTTCAAGCCATGAGGGATGTTGGCGAAATTGAGGGAGATTTGCAATACATTGGCGACAGTTATTATCAAGATTCCATTACAGTAACAATGAAAGGGCATTTCTTTGAATTCACAAGAATATTCGTTGCTTTCACTGCCATTGATTTTTCGAATAATGACTTTCACGGTGAGATTCCAAAAATAATGGGAGAGCTTCGTGCACTTCATGTTCTCAATCTTTCTCACAACAATCTGTCAGATTGTATCCCTTCATCCTTTGGAAATTTGATCAATCTTGAGTCATTAGACCTCTCTTTCAACAAGCTTTCAGGAAGGATTCCCAATGAGTTGACAAATCCTACATCTCTTGCGGTGTTGAACTTCTCGTACAACCAACTCAAGGGATCTATTCCTCGAGGAAAACAATTTGACACATTTTCAAATGATTCTTACATTGGAAACCCAGGGTTGTGTGGATCGCCATTGTCAAAAAAATGTACAAATGATGAGCCGCAGTCACCAATACCATCAATCTTCCAAGAAGAAGATAATGCTTCGAGCTGGTTCGACTGGAAAATCATCTTGATGGGCTACGGAAGTGGACTTGTACTTGGCGTTTCAATGGGATATATTGTATTTACAAGAAGGAAGCCAAAATGGTTTGTAAGGATGGTTGAAAGAGAGCAGCCAAAGAAGCTGAGAGGGTTGAACAGAAGATACAGGGGAAGAAGAAATTAGTAAGTTCAATTCTATTGTTGGGTTGTGGTTTGTGTATTGTTAAAAACTAATGCCTTTAATCTTCAATTTTTCAGATTTCAGAGAGTTTGATTGGATTTAGGAGTTGAAATTTCCAGAGTTTCTGATGTTTGAATAATGAAGTATTCAGAATTCCTGCAATGTAGTGTAAAATAATTTAGTTTGAAGCATTTCAGTTTTATGGAAGTGATTGAAGTTGCGGTACACCTTTGCTTGATATGGAAACTACTCTTATTTTCAATTAAATTCGAATTCTCTTATTTCATCTATTGAGTTGCTTAAATTTGGTCCGCATAATAAGTCTTAGAACCAAAAATAGAAGACAAAAGAAACAATATTAATTATATTCCTAATTACTAAAATATATAATGAATTTCAAAATTACTGTGGATTATAATTAAGTGCACTTGAAACCGACTCAATATCCTGTTGGGTACTCCCAATTCCCACCAAAATCCGCAACATTCAAATCAAAATTGTGATTAAAGTACATATTTTTTTTTTTTTTTGGTAATTAATTAAAGTACATAGTTGTGACTGGTAATTAATTAAAAATTAATTAAAATCCCCTGTTGAAGTTGTTGGGACACTGGGACCCCGACAAGTCGTCGGACTGGAAACTTGAACGTGACTTATAGTTGAATTACCAGAATGCCCTTGGCCTTGTGTAAACGTTATGTTGTATACTTTTTGTTCGCTGGGGTAAAACAGACCATAGCTACGTTCTGAAGTGGGACTCGGTTTCAGATTTTCTTTAAACAAGGCGAACAAATATACATTAAGTGGGTCCTTTGGTCTTACAAGGGTCCCAACACCGGAGCGAACGCTGAGCATTAGATTTCCATTCTACGATGCCACATTCTCCCTACTCGCGCCAATCTCATTCTGGTCGCCGAGTGCAGGCCACCCGGTTTCTGTAACGGTCAACTTCACGTCGTTGAAACCGATCGCTGACATGGCAGCGTCCACTTGGGCTTCAAACATGTTGGTATATTTCAACCCGTTACCCGAATCCACCACACCTGGGTTGTTCTTAAACAAAGCATCGTCTAAAGATAAACCTTTTGAGTTCGCCGAGTAAGCGAAAAAAGGGTAGATAGTAACAATAACGTATGACCCGGATTTACGTAACAATTCCAACATGGTTTTCATAACCGGGACCAATTCGGGTTTAAAAATACCTGCGGAAGCCGGGTACGAGTTGTTCAAGGCGCTTAAAGCTACAGGAGAAGACACTTTAATAGCAGAATCGAGCTTATATTTAACCAAAGAGTTGTAAATGTTGGTCGTTGTAAAGAGTTGTACAAGAATCAACTTAGAGAAAGAACAGCAAAAAAATTCTTGAAATGCCTTACAAGGGACATGAGGGAAAAAAAAGACACAAGATTCCAATTCCAAAAGTATTAAAAACAAATAAAGAGTTCACATGTTGAATTCTGTAAAAATTAAAAAAAAAATAAAATGAATGGGAGGCTTCAGCTGATTAGTGAAAAGAAAAATATTAAAATTTTATTATTAATGTATCTTTGATTCAAAAGTTACGATAGTCAATTACTAATTTGAATTTGCAACCAAAAGACTGCAATCGAAGTCTGAGTCATGATGGTCGATTACCATTGTGAATTTGTAAACAAAAGACAAGTGATTTCCAGCTTCTTCTTCTTCTCTGGTTCACAAATTTGATAACCAGTCAGAAATTAGTTCAGTGCATGACGAAGACTTTAACGGAGTGGACGACTAAGACTTGTGCAATTACATATTAGTACATTTTTATTTTCCAAATGTCACATAAAATTAGATATGGATTCAAATCAAATTAAATTTCACTTAAATTCATATTTAGGTCAGTCCTGCTAATGTTTTATTAGATAAAAGAAGCGTAAACATGTCCGAGCAATATATATATATATATAACTTGAAAAAAAAAAAAAAAATTTCCAATGATTTTCAGCTGCATCTTGGTCTTGAGATGAAAAGCCACGATTTCCAAAGATGACAACATGACCCATCCTACTGTTATTATTTTTTTAAGGCCAAAGGACTATTTCCCACCCATAGTTCGATGCGGGGACAAAGTCCCACCCTCAAGGTTTCAAAAGCCCAGTCATCCACCCTTGAAAGAATTTTTTATAATTTTCTGTTGAAATGACTAAACTACCCTTTTAAAAATTAAAAATTTATAATAAAAATATAAAATAATTTTTAAATATAAATATTTTCAAAAAATATTAAAAAAAATTTTTACAAAATTTTTAAAATTAAAAAAATCCAGCAACCACCGCTGCCGGCACCGGAGGCGGTGACAGCCGCCCATAATAGAACCAGGTGGCCATTTCCGGTCACCTGGTTCCAGGGGAGGCCAAATCTGGCCTCCCAGTTCGGTGGAGGCGGCCAGATCGGTCGCCTCATGTTTTGGCGGAGGCGGCTCTGGCCGCCTCCGCCCGAAATAAAGGCCAGAAATAGCCACCTGGTTCTATTATGGGTGGCCACCGTCGCCGGTGCCGGCGGCGGTGGCTGCTGATTTTTTTACTTTTAAAAATTTTTTTAAATTTTTTAAATATTTTATATTTATATAAAATTTATTTTATTAATTTATAAAATTTTAATGTTAAAAAGATAAAAATGCCCTTGCATTATTACTGTACATTATTATTTTTAATATTAAATTTGGCTGATGGGTGGGAGATTGGGCTTACTAAGTTATTTTTCGTAATAATGAAGACACCAAATGAGTAATCACCATTTAAAAATCACTATGTTAAAAATAAAATTTGTAATCAAATAAGTCTTGGTTTCTCTCTTGTTATAACACTTGTATCTAAATGGTTTTAAACTTGGACTAAGCATTGATAGAGTGAAAAGGTTTGGTTCAAGTCAACTAGCGATTAGGTCAGATTACTCTTTAAATAAATTTTAAAATTCCGAATTACATTTTATGAGAATGTAAGTTTACCTGATAACACACATACCTTGTGTATTATCATCTTCATATGGTTTTTGCCTTTCCATGGGTTAGGACTTGAGACCCAAAAGTTGTAAAAAATTCTATGCATGATGCTGACATCACATATGGTTTGATTGAATGGTTCAAATGTTAGTCAAAGTGGTCAAATTGTATGGTCAAAAGTTGGCCTTCCTGAATCTGTGTAAAGTTCCGGGTCTTGATCGGACCGAGCAAACTAACCAATCCAATTCAGTTTGACAACAATGGTTTTTTAACATCCCGGTATATGGGTTAAACAGTAAAATGGAAAAAAATCAAGATTGTGGGTTACCAATGTGAATTCGCAACCAGAAAACTACAGCCAAGAAAGGGACATTGAGCAACGCAGTGATTTCCAGCTTCTTTCTCTGGTTCACATATTTGACAACCAGTGAGAGAATAGTTTAGTGCATAGACCAAGACTTTAATGGAGTCGTTGTCTCTACTAGATGACTAAGACTTGGTTTTATAACTGAGTCAATAGTCAGGTTTTTCTGCTAAGAGTTTTCGGTTCTTGTTCAGGGAAGAATTTAACAAATGGCATGTGGAATTGTAATGTACTGTTTATTAGGTATGAAACTAAGAAAAAGCCTGGAAAATATAGACTTTGAATGGCTGTTGAAACGTAAGGGCAGGCTGGCGTGCTATTAAGTTCATGTGGCTGCTTTTCCTGGAAGATGCTCCTGTTTTTGTTAGAATAGTTGTCTACCTACTCTACTTTATTCTTCATTTTCCACCACAAATTAACCACTGGAAAGCTTATTTTTGACCAAGTAAAAAGCAAGGAAAGTACATGACTGATGAACTGTGTTACGCAGTGTTTTATAGAGATGCAATGTTTAGAATATCCAACTAATTGCATGTTTGAATAAAATTGTAATTTTGTAAAAATTTTAGGGGGCTTAAATTTCAAAAAAGTTTGGGCCGTTTTTTGAAACTTTAAAGGGGGATCTTTTTAATTTTGAAAAAAGTTTGAAGTATTTTTTTAAATTTATAAAATTTTAATATGTCTTTCTATAGTTTCGAAAATAATAATTATAATTTAAAAAACACATAATAAGTTAACAATATAAATATCATATCACAACTTATTAAAGTTACATATTTTCAAAATATATAGATAAATATGATGATTTTAAAAAATAAGAAGAGTAATTACCTATAACATTAAATTAATATAACTATAGCCCATTAATGAGACTTTTTGTTCCTAATCAAAATACTTAATTCAGAGCTTAATAAAAGCTAAATTACAATATCAATGATAAGAATTCGATAAGACTTTAAAATTTATTACAATGTAATACGAGGAAAACAAAGAAATAAATTAAAAGAAATATAAAATTTTTAACGTGGTTTAATTTGATTATATAAAAACATATGTCCATTATGTAATTATTTATTGATAATACAAATTATTTGGAAGAAATAGATGCAAGTGAGAATAGTATAGTGATCAGATAGCTTACTTACGAGTCTCAAGAGTTTCTATCTCTTTTTTCCTCACTTGTATTGAATTCATTCAAATATTGAAGAAATAAAAATTGAAGTTTGTTTTTCATAAAATCAACATAGAGAAAGAATTGTAAAGAAATTCTTGAAATGCTTTTACAATCTTAAAAGGGACATGAGGCAAAAAAAAAAAAAAAAAAAAAAGGATTCCAATTCCAACAGTATTAAAAACAAATAAAGAGTTCACATTTTGAATTCAGTAAAAATAAAAAAATTTTAAAAAAAAGAATGAAAAAATTATATGTGTTGGCAATTACGTTTTCAAAGGTAGAGCGATGATCAAATTCCAATGTCTTTCAATTATGATAATTGACCAATAATTTGTAGAAATATCTATAACATTTCATGAACATGAGATTCACGATTATCTAATTATAATAACCCTACCAACAAATTAAACACCAAAATTTTCAAGGTGTATATATATATATATGTGTGTGTGTGTGTGTGTGTGTGAATACATTAAGTTTGTCTTGGCGTAAGAAGATGAAGACTAAAATAGAAGACGTGTTATGCGTGGTTCATGTCAAAAACGTGAGTTACCAGTTGAATAAAAAAATGATTACATAAAATGTAAAGATAAATTTGCCCGAACAAGTCATGAGAGAATCATTGTGTATTATTATACATAAATCTTTAATACGTATAAATCATTGAGTTAAATAGTTTCAGTCATAATTTCAGCTCTTTATCAGGGAGAAGTCTTCCCAATCTGAATATTATTGTCACCTCACTACGCATGGAAGGTTTTAGTTGATTAGTAAAATAAAGAGCTTTATGATTTAATATTAGTTTATCTCTGATTCAAAAGTTATAAAGGTTGGTTACCAACCTGAATTTGCAACCAGAAGATTGCAATCGAAATCCAAATCGCGATGGTCAATTACACATGTGAATTTGCAGCGAAAAGGCAACAAATAAGAAAGGGACTTTTAGCAATGCAGTGATTTCCAGCTTCTTTCTTTATTTACGAATTTGACAATCAGTGAAAGAATAGTTTGTTTCAAAGTTTTGGATACGCACAACTGAATTTGCTATTCAAATATTGAAAAAATAAACGTTTCAAAGTTTGTTTCTTATAAAATCAAACGTAGAAAAAGAATTACAAAGAAATTCATTAAATTTCACAATCTTAAAAGAGACAACCTTAACGAAATTTTAATGTCCTTTAATTATGATAATCAACCATTCAATAACAAAAATATCTACAATATATCATGGACACGATGAATTTTATGATTCTCTACTTTGTGTTTTTAAATGTATAAAAATATAATATAATAATCATGAATATGAGAAGTTATTTAATTTATAATTATCTGTGATGTGAAACTGATATTTTTCGACAGTCCATCTACTTATTGGGAAGAGATGTGTTTGTTAGATTTTTAAAATTTCAAGGAATTGAGGAGACATTACGTGAACAAGAGAATAATGTATAAAATAAACCATGTACCAGAGAAATAAAAGATAACAATTATATGTCACAAGAATGTAAGATTGAAGATATACACATGGTTGTTTTCAATTAATAGACCAAGACTTTGTGTTAATTAAATTATTGGACTCTTCTGGGTTCTGGCCCCAAAAGAACAAAACATATCAATAACAGTCAAGACACGTGAGCTTTAAGCCTGTCTTTACCGAAGAAAATCGATATGCCAACAAGAATTATTAAAAGTAGTTAGTAGACTTAAACTTTGAATTAAATTATTGAAGTGACATTAGCCCATTCCTCACTGCATGAACCACTTTGAGTTTGAACCATGAATGTCTTGGCATAGGCAGACGAGAGCTAAAGCAGAAAACGTGTTATGTATGGCTCGTGGGCGTGATAGTTACCACTTTGAGAAAAATTACTCAGGCTTTGCTTCGAGTGTGATGTACTGTTTAAATTATATTATCTCAACATTGCCGTAAACTGATACAATATGATAATGTTGATGATGATTATCAACCTTTGTAACATAGTGGTTAATGTAGTCACCTTTCAACCGGAAAGTTCAATTCTATTGATTATCAACCTTTGCCGTAAATGGTTTGTAAGGATGGTTGAAAGAGAGCAGCCAAAGAAGCTGAGAGGGTTGAACAGAAGATACAGGGGAAGAAGAAATTAGTAAGTTCAATTCTATTGTTGGGTTGTGGTTTGTGTATTGTTAAAAACTAATGCCTTTAATCTTCAATTTTTCAGATTTCAGAGAGTTTGATTGGATGGGATAGCAGCATCTGGGAGAGAGCATGAGAAGCTACCACATGTAATCTTCAAACGTGGATTTAGGAGTTGAAATTTCCGGAGTTTCTGATGTTTGAATAATGAAGTATTCAGAATTCCTGCAATGTAGTGTAAAATAATTTAGTTTGAAGCATTTCAGTTTTATGGAAGTGATTGAAGTTGCGGTACACCTTTGCTTGATATGGAAACTACTCTTATTTTCAATTAAATTCGAATTCTCTTATTTCATCTATTGAGTTGCTTAAATTTGGTCCGGATAATAAGTCTTAGAACCAAAAATAGAAGACAAAAGAAACAATATAAATCGCATCAATATATGGTCTCATCAACAACTTCATATACATAATTGTGCAATATTATCCGTCAGAAAAAAATTAATTATATTCCTAATTACTAAAATATATAATGAATTTCAAAATTACTGTGGATTATAATTAAGTGCACTTGAAACCGACTCAATATCCTGTTGGGTACTCGCAATTCCCACCAAAATCCGCAACATTCAAATCAAAATTGTGATTAAAGTACATAGTTGTGACTGGTAATTAATTAAAAATTAATTGTAGAGATTTGATAATAGCTATTGAAGGCGTATGATGCATGTGCTTCTAACATATTGGGATCATAACACGTGGCATCTTGTTGAATCGGACGGCAATCAGCTCCTCCTTCCCCACATCGTAATGTAGTGCATTTTGTAGCGTGCTCGCATCAACATTAGCTTTTGCCACACACCAAGTCTGGCCCTGGGTCGAGCTTGGGGTTGAGGTCGGAGTTTGGGTCCCACCCTCACCTGTTGAAGTTGTTGGCACCGTAAACGGCGTCCACCTGGGCTTCAAACATGTTGGAATATTTCAACCCGTTACCGGAATCCACAACACCTGGGCTTCAAACATGCGGAGCTGCGTGCTTTGGCCTTTGCGGGAATTTGCGGGTTGTGACACATATCTTTGGAGCTCGCCGAGTAAGCGAAAAAAGAGTAGATATTAACCATAACATATGACCCGGATTTACGTAACAATTCCAACATGGTTTTCATAACCGGGACCAATTCGGGTTTAAAAATACCTGCAGAGGTCGGGTACGAGTTGTTTAAGGCGCTTAAAGCTACAGGAGAAGACACTTCAGTAGCAGGATCGAGCTTATATTTAACCAAAGAGTTGTAAATGTTGGTCGTTGTAAAGAGTTGTACAAGAATCAACTTAGAGAAAGAAATGCCTTACAAGGGACATGAGGGGAAAAAAAAAAAAAAGAAAAACAAAGATTCCAATTCCAAAAGTATTAAAAACAAATAAAGGGTTCACGTGTTAATTCTGTAAAAATAGAAAAAAATGAAAAGAGCGGAAAAATTATTTGTGCCGGCAATTACGTTTTCAAAGTTGGCCAAACAACTTGTTGCCACCCAAGGTTTCCTCAAATGACAATTCACCCAAAAACGTTTAAAAAGTCAAATTCGCATCCCTTGATCAAATTCTTTCAAAATTTATTAATATTTTTAATGAAATAAATAAAATACCTTTTAATAAAAATAAATAATAATATTAAAATAAATTTTAATATAAAATAATATTAAAATAAATTTTAATATAAAATAATATTAATATAATAATAATAAATTTAAAAAAAAATTTAAAAGTCAATGACTATGACTCCCGTAAATCTAACTATGTGATAAAAAATGGTCTAGCTATCTCGATGGTGGAGGCGGTTAGATTTGAAAGAGACAGTCAGATCCAACCACCTTTGCCAACGAGAATGATAAAAAACGAAAAATTTCAAATATGTCAACCGTTTTTTACCATCTCTAATTGCGACGGCAAAGGCAATCGAATCTGACTGTTTTTGTTAAATCTAACCGTTAATAAAACCATGTAGTCATTTCTAATCATTTAATTAAGTGTACTACAGCCACTATCATTGCCTGCAGTGGCCATTTTTAAATTTGAAATAATTTTAATTTTTAAGATTTTTGATTAATTTTTAAATATTTTCATATTATTTTTATAAAATTATTTATTCAAAAACATAAAAATGCCTCTTTTATTAGCTAAATTTAATAGTTGATCATTAAATTTAACATTGACTTTGGTTAACCATTAAATTTAACTATTGACTTTGGTTAATAAATGAATATTTGACTTTTTCAAAGTTTTTGGATAGGAATTTGTCATTTAGGGAAACACTAAATGGGAATAAGTCGTTTGGCCTTCAAAGTTTAGGTAGAACAATGACCAAATTTCAATGCCTTTCAATTATAATAATTGACCAATCAATTGCAGAAATATGTACAACATTTCAAGAACACGAAATTCACGATTATCTAATTATAACTCTACCAATAAATTACAAGCCAAAGTTTTCAAGGTATATATATGTAAACATTAAGTTTGTTTTAGTGTAAAAAGACAAAGACTAAAGCAGAAGACATGTTATGCATGACTCACATACATAATAGTTACCACTAGAAGTAAAAAAAAAAAAATGATTGCATAAAATGTAAAGATAAATTTACACGGAGAAATCATGAGTAAATCATTATTTATTACACATGAATCTTTAGTATGTATAAGTCATTGAGTTAAATAATTTAGGCTGCATTCATTTTTTAATGCTAATACTTCAGCTCTTTAATAGGGAGAAGTCGTCCCAATGAATTTTATTGGCACCTCACTACTCATGGAAGGTTTCAACATTATAACTTAATATTAATTTATCTCTGATAAAAAAGTGGCGAAGGCTGGTTACCAATCTGAATTTTTAACCAGAAGACGGCAATCAAAATCCGTGTCACCATAGTCAATTACACATGTGAGTCAGGATGGTCAATTACACATGTGAATCAGGATGGTAATTACACATGTGAATTTGCGGCCAAAAGGCGACAACCGAGGAAGGGACTTTTAGCAATGCATAATTTCCTGCTTCTTTCTCTAGTTCACAAATTCGACAACCAATTTAGTGCACGGCCAAGACTTTGATGGAGTCGTCCTTACTAGTGGATGACTTGGACTTGGTTTTATAACCGAGTCAATAGCATGATTTCATACTGATATGGGACCTGCAATTTTTCTTTCCTATATATTGTCCTATATCTGTTCTTGTGGTTTCATCATAGAGAAAGATGGGTTGTCTAGCATGGTCTTATCAACTTCTTTTCCTCCCAGTTTTGCTCTTTTATTCTCAAACTTATGCAACACCTTGCTCTTTGGACGAGAGTTTTGCATTACTCCAGTTCAAACAACTTTTTTCCTTAAAAAACACTTCTTCTTCCTCTTGCGATGAATCTTATCCAAAGATGATGTTTTGGAAAGAAGGCACTGATTGTTGCTCATGGGATGGAGTCACATGTGATGTGGTAAGTGGTCACGTGATTGATCTTGACCTTAGTTGTAGTCGGCTTTATGGAAACATTCCTTCCAATAGTAGCCTTTTTTCCCTTCCTCAATTGCAAAGACTCAATCTTGCTTTCAACGATTTCAATTTCTCTCAAATTTCTCCTAATTTTGGTCGATTGATCAGTTTGACACATCTTAATCTTTCTGCCTCAAACTTTAATGGTTGTATTCCATCTGAAATTTCTTATTTATCTAATTTGGTTTCACTTGACATCTCAGACACTTATTCTCTTTTTTTAAGCACTTATATCTCCTCAAAATTTGAGAATAATCAATTGAGAATTAGAAGACCTGTTTTTGAAAGGTTAGTTCAAAATTTGACTGTATTGAAAAACCTTTCTTTCATCAATGTAGACATGTCGACTGTTGTACCCAATTCATTACTAAATTTATCTTCATCTTTAACTTCTCTGAATCTTTGTTATTGTAGATTGCAAGGGAACTTACCAACTCAAATCTTTCGCCTCCCAAATTTGCAAATCCTTAGGTTAAGAGGTAACGTTAACTTGACTGGTAATTTTCCTAAAACTAACTGGAGTAGTCCACTCAAGTCTTTAGATGTCTCTGACGTGAGTTTATCGGAACCATTACCAAATTCAATCAACAATCTCTTGTCTTTGAAAGAATTGCATCTTGTGAATTGCAATTTAGTGGGACCACTTCCCACATTTCTTTTAAACCTTACACAACTTAATGTATATAACAACAGTCTCAATGGTACCATACCGTCTTGGTTATTCACTTTACCATTATTGGAATGGCTGGACCTTGGCAATAACCAACTAATTGGCCATATTGACCAATTTCAGAGTAAGTCTTTGAAATTCCTTTATTTCGATAATAATAGATTGAATGGCTCTATTCCAAGTTCAATATTCGAACAAGTGAATTTAATTGTTCTCCTACTTTCTTCAAACAATTTCAGTGGAATTATAGAGCTCCACTTATTTTCACAGTTAAAAAACCTTCAATGGCTTCATCTTTCTCGTAACAGTTTATCAATCAACACTTCATTCAAAGTCAACTCATCTTTTCCAAAACTTTTTTCTTTGAAGTTATCTGGTTGCAACTTGAGCGAACTCCCAAGTATCTTAAAAAGTGAAAATCAATTAAGTCAACTAGATCTTTCTTACAATAAAATCAGTGGTCAAATACCGAAGTGGATAGGGGACATTGGAAGGGATACTTTGTGGTATCTAAATCTTTCCCACAACTACCTGACCAACATAGAGCAGCTTCCATGGAAGAATCTTGAGATTCTAGACCTTGATTCCAACAAGCTCCAGGGATCATTTCCAATTCCACCACCATCCTTGACACATTTACTGTTGTCAAACAACAAACTAATTGGGGAGATACCACATTTGATCTGCAATTTGAGTGCCATACAAATTCTAGATCTTTCTAGTAATAACTTCAGTGGTAACATTCCAAAATGCATAGAAAACTTTAGCAGTCTCCGTGTGTTGGATTTGAGGAAAAATAAGTTCTCTGGCACCATTCCAGGAAGCTTTGCAAAGGGCAGTCCTTTAAGAACCCTCAACTTCAACGAGAACGAATTGGAAGGGCCAATCCCACGATATTTGGTCAATTGTAGGATGCTTCGAGTTCTAGATATCGGAAACAACAAGGTAATTGGCACCTTCCCATATTGGCTACAAAGTCTTCCTGAATTGCAAGTTCTTATACTTCGTTCAAATAAATTTGCTGGTTCTGTATCGGGTTTCTCAAAGACGAAGCATTGTTTTCCTAAGTTGAAAGTGTTTGACATTTCAAATAACAAATTCGGTGGTCCCTTGCCAGCCTGGTATTTCAAAAATCTTCAAGCCATGAAGAAGGTTAGTGAAGCTGCGAGGAATTTGTTGTATATAGGTGAAAGTTATTATCGAGATTCCATTACAATAACAATGAAAGGGCGTAAGATGAAACTTGAGAAAGTTAATCCTTTTTTTACTACCATCGATTTTTCAAGTAATGACTTTCACGGTGAGATTCCAGAAGTAATTGGAGAGCTTCATTCACTTATACACCTCAATCTTTCTCACAACAATCTATCAGATGGTATCCCTTCATCCTTGGGAAAGTTGATCAATCTTGAGTCATTAGATCTCTCTTTCAACAAGCTTTCGGGAAGGATTCCCAATGAGTTGATAAATCCTACATTTCTTGCGGTGTCGAACTTCTCGTACAACCAACTCAAGGGATCTATTCCTCGAGGAAATCAATTTGACACATTTCAAAATAATTCCTATATTGGAAACCCTGGGTTGTGTGGATCACCATTGTCGAAAAAATGTACAAATGATGAGCTGCAGTTACCAATACCATCAATGTTCCAAGAAGAAGATAATGCTTCGAGCTGGTTCGACTGGAAAATCATCTTGATGGGATACGGAAGTGGACTTGTACTTGGCGTTTCTATGGGATATATTGTATTTACAACAAGGAAGCCACAATGGTTTGTAAGGATAGTTGAAAGAGAGCAGCCAATGAAGGCGACAAGGTTGAACAGAAGATACAGGGTCAGAAGAAATTAGTAAGTTCAATTCTGTTGTTGGGTTGTGGTTTGTCTATTGTCAAAAAACTAATAAAACCAATACGTTTGATGTTCATGTTTTCAGATTTCAGAGAGCTTGATTGCATCGGATGGCAGCATGTGGGAGAGAGCATGAGAAGCAGCCACATGTAATGAAGTCCTCAAACTTGGATTTAGGAGTTAAAATTTCCAGAGTCTCTGATGTTTGAATAATGAAGTTTTCAACATTCCTGCAATGTAGTGTAAAATAATTTAGTTTGAAGTATTTCAGTTTTCTGGAAGTGATTGAAGTGTCTGTACAACTTTCATTGATATGGAAACTACTCTTATTTCACCTAAATTCAAATTCTGTTATGACAGAATCCTCATCTTGCTTAAGCAAATAAATTAAAGTGATGAAACACCACATCCACCATCAAAATTAGAAGATAATAGGGTCTACAAATGGGTTCTGTTTGAAAGGGGTGTTTCATTAACTTGAATTAAGATACTCAATTGAATAGTTCATGCACGAGTGTGGAGAAGTGGAGGATGTTGCTATTCATCACAGAGAGGTTTGGTATTTAGAAAATGTATGAGCTCTAATGGGAACAAATAAAGCTGACGGAAACAAAATAATGTGCAGGCCAATCCCCCAGACTGTGGGTAATTGTATGATGCTTCAAGCGCAACAACAAAGTAATTTATTCCTTCCCATATTGGCTACAAAGTCTTCCAGAATGACAAGATATATTAATAACATATTGTAGACAATCTCATAACAACTAACATTTTCTTCAAGGCGACTGTCAATGAAGCTGAGAAACTTGTAAGTTCAATCCTTTTCTCAGATTTCAGAGAGTTTGATAGAGCAGCATCTGAGCGAGAGCCTGAGAAGCTATCAAACTCAAATTTAATTTATTCGAATCAATTTTTAATTATCCTAATTTATTTTGTATAAATCTCTTAACTGGACTAGGAATAGAAAACCTCATCAATAATATTATATCATCAAAACAGATAATGCAACTCTGGACACCAGAAAGCCTAATCAACCTTCGTCCATTGAGTTGCTTAAATTTGGTCTGGATAGTAAGCCTTAGAGCCGAAAATAGAAGACAAGAAGAAACAATCTAAATCACATTAATGTATGGCCTCATCAACAACCTCATCTACATAATTCTACATTATTATCCATGAGAAAAAGAAAATTAATTATATTCCTAATTACTAAAACATATAACGAATCTGAAAAATACTGTGCATTATAATTAGGTGCTCTTGAAACCGACTCAATATCCTTTTGGGTACTCGCAGTTCCCACCAAAATCTGCAACATTCAAATCAAAATTGTAATTAAAGTAATTGCAAGAGCGAGATCAGGTTCAGCAATTGCAAGAAAACGAACAAAACTCCCACTGGATGATATGATTTCTTAATGCAGATTCTTTATAGAATATGTAATCCAAGAGATACTTGATATGAAAATACAAAATATTTACGTAAAAAACTCTTCGAAAAAAATCATGAAAAACATTAGAGACATGATAACAGAAGATTGTTTTTGTTATCATTCAGACAACACGTATCATTTCTTGTTGGATTGGAATGGTTTACTTTGCTTCAACAATGACATGTGTGAACCTTAATTAGGGATGAAGATTTTGGTTTCGGCTTGAGATTTTGGACTCTGAGAGGGAGTTGCCATTTAAGTTGTTCCGATGTGGTGGAGAATTAAGGGGAGGTGGCAAGAGAATCAATGGCATCGCTTTCATCCATCACCCCAACTCCCGCAGCTGCTCTGGAATTTGACAAATTTTTTAATGTATAGATGCCCCGCTACATATATTATAAAATTGTGTGTCAGTTGCTCTAAACATATTGATATTACCAGCCCAATATTATTCCATAACCTAATTAAACAAGTCAATTTACTTCACTCTAGCCTCCTAGCTAAGGCTTGTTTTGTTGGTGAGTGGAATAGTTTTTATGTCCAAAGAGCATTCGTTTGAGTTTTCGTAATGTCAAACTAAGATCAAACGTTTAATTTTATTTGATAAAATTTGATTAGTAATCTGAAAATTGGTTAATTATATATTAATTACACCAAAAAATTAAAGACTGAATAGGCCGAACAAATTGTATAAATTAGAAGGATGTTAACTTAAACTGGTTTCCTCGTTATAAAAAAAGAAGAAGATATTATTGAATTATTTAGATAACATTCTTAAAATGAATTAAAATTTTAATATTTAATCGGAAAAAGGCCACAGAATTCATATATTTAAAAAATAATTGAATCATAAAACATGTTTTAAATAATATTAACCCAGAAAATCAGCAGTAACGTTCCACATGGAACTCAAAACAAAAATTAGAAAATTTCGTAATTTCTTTAAATTCATAATATAATAAATAAAAAGACAAAAAGACAGAGTCATGTATATAATGAAATAAACATTTATAATTCAATAAATTCAACTCAAAATAGACCACAAAAATCATCCTCTATTTGGAAGAAGTTTAATCGTTAATTCTAACCCATAAATCATTACCATTCTCTAATCATCTCAAGATGATCAAAGCCAAAACTTTCCATAAAAGGTATTAGAGATGAATTGTATACATAAATTTAACTGCTGAAGATGATCAAAACCAAGACTCAAAAAATGGGGTCTAAGATCATGTTATTTCAATCAGACTAATCGACACAAAAAAAAAAAAAAAAAAAAAAAAAAATCAATAAATTCAACCCAAATATACCACAAAATTCATTTTTTTCAAAGAAACTAATAAACACAAAGAGAGATATGAATTATATACATACAGTGAGCTGTACTGTGTATCCTTTCCTCACGGTCTCGCTTTCATCATCAAGCTTATCAAAGAACAAGAACCGTCGTCTGAGCCCAAACTTCTTAACATACCCAGATAAACAAACGGACGAGAGCGCGGCCATGCTGGTTAGCGACACCTGAACCACCCAGTCAAAGGGCCAGTCGTGGTGGCCGTCACACGTCTGACAGGCCAAGAACAAATGCGAAAATGTAGGAACAACAATGCCGAAAAGCACAAACACGAACCAGGAAAGACACGCCACCCAGAAATTCGATTGGTCCACGCACATCCATCGGAGATGCGATCTAAAACTCTGCAACTCGTCCTGCGCATGCTAGATGCTCCTCAGAAACTTCGTGTTCCGCTGTATCAAGCTTTCGCAGGTCGCGTTCGCGTCTGCCATGGCGACTATGACGAAGGAAGAAAAAAACTTTTTTCGACGAGAAAGAAGAGAGCCTGAATTTATTCATATAAACTTGTCATGTTTTCGGTTTTATTTTGAGGGGTACTTTTGTCAATGTATGCGGGAGCCAATTATAGAAGGCCACGTGACACAACCATATAAAATGTACCATGATTTTGGGGTCCAAATAAAAACCAGTCCAATGAATTTCTTTTTGCCTTTAGTAATTTTGCTTAAAATTACACCATTTTCTTAGGGATATTGACACCAATTTTAATGGGTGGTACAAAAGGATCCTTCAAGTAACCACTAGCCTTAAAGATTTCATAAAATATAAATTCCATGTTTTATTAAGGCTTAAATCAATTCTATTTGATAAAAATTAAATGTCATATAATATTAAACATAATTCTGATCGATTATATATACTTTTTAATATTTATTTAAACCTTTTATTCATTTGATGGTAGATCAATCCGAACTACGTTTGCACCATTGTGAAGATAGAGAAAAAGATTTTTTGATTGACCCTTAATTTATAAGGTAAGGATCTTCTTGCTTGAAAAGGGAAACTTTTTAATATAATACCAGCCCCATTTGTTTTAATTTTTAATTAATTCTTTAAATCTTTCTCCGTCACTTTCACATGTACACCTCATCAAATTTCCTACATCATTCTACTAACACTGCTGGTGGTGGGGCAGGAGGCATGCAACGTGGGCACTCAGGCTACCGTTCACGGCGGAATCTGCCATATACTATTCAACCTTTTTTTTTTTGGTAATTATATATTATTCAACTTTGCTGTAGTGCGTTATACATACATACATATATATGTGTGTGTGTGTGTGTGTGTGTCTTATTTGCACAGACAAAATGATGGTGAAACTTGTACAGAATTCATTGTAGATTGCAGAGTTTAGGGTTTAAATTATGAGGATTTGTTGGGGTCAGAGTGTATTGTGGGCAGATTTTGTTAGAACTAAATTTAAATAGAATATATTCAAGTTTATTTTTGAATTTGTAAATGAAAATTTACTCTCTCGGGTATGAGAACATGACTGTTCAAGTTTAAAGTAAGAAAATTTTTGGTTGATTGACTTACTTCCTAAGTTTAACTTTTTGATGATATATGTTTGATTGTAAGGCTTAAAATTTGAATAATACTAAATGTAAAAGTGAAATATATTGATTTATTTTATAAATTAACATGACATTAATTTTTTTGAATAATTTGTAAAGTTTGTTAGTTTATACAATAAGTTAATATATTTTTTAAGTAGGTATATAATTATTCACAAAATTAGGTGGATAAACATTGCCCCCAAATTAGATATCGAACCCATTGAAATCATTATAATTTTTGTGGGTATGATATAGATTTTCTTGGCATAATGTTACCTCCAATAGTTGAGAATAGATCTTATTTGTGTTGACTCGAATTGAATCAATAACTTTGTTTAAATGAATTGATTTTCCATTGAAATTTTAATTTCATAATTCGATTTTAAAATTGACTCATTTCATTTATCCATTCAATCATAGAAATCATCTCTCTTGTAACAATATTCATTATTATATATTAACTCAAACTAATTCAAATCAAGTATTATGTCTTCAATCTGATCTTAAACTACTCTCTAATTAAACTCTGATAAGATCAAATCCACCTACATGGATAGCAGTATAGAAAAGGTATATAATTACTATTCCTTAAGTGTTTTATTTCTCATTCTTGAATCTTTAACATGTATAAATCATTTTGTAAAATTTTTACTCATTGGGAAAAGATAGATATATGTAAGTATGTATGAATTCATTTCTCAAATAAGCCTATTTAATACCTTCTCAAATGATTCATATAATAACAACTTAGGATTATGCAGATATTTTATTCCCCGAGGAAACTTGTTTAATACCTTCTCTTATGATTTATATGATAGTAACTTGAAATTATGCAAACTTTCATTGACAAAAAAAATTTGGTGATCGATATTTTCTATGATGATGAATACCACAAAAAGTAAAATTAATATAACTATAACTCGTTGATGAGATTTTTCATTCGCAATAATTTAAAGCTTTGTTGAACCCTTGATGTTTTGATGATGATAAAAATATAATTAAGTTGTTAATTAATGTTTAAAATGTGTTTAAGATGCTAATTAATCCCTAACATGAAGTAATTCATGACAAAGAAGGGAGAAAGAAATTTATTTTTGCAGGTTATAGGTCTTGCACGACCGTTTGCCTCAGTAGCACGACCGTGCTTGACCAAACGGGTCCTCGTGTGTCCAAAACATGGGACCGTACGCCTGACCGTACAATGTTCTGTGATTTTCAGGAAGAAAAATCTCAGACCCGCACGGGCGTGCGTGCATGATGCACGATCGTGTACATGCACAACACGGGCAACGCACTACCTCCACAACCGTGCAGCCTGATCGTGTGAAATCAAAGAACTCAAAAGTCATTGGAAGCACGACCGTGCTCAATGGAAGCACGACCGTGTGCTTAACTTATGAAGAGCACGGGAGATCAAGCCGTGCAAATGAAATTGTGCAGCAAGTCAAACAAAAGGAGTCAACGCACGACCGTGCACGCTCAATACGCACGACCGTGCATGATGGCAAATAAGGAGCACTACCAAAGAGCACTACCAGGAGATCGTGCAGAGCCAGCCGTGCAAGAGCTTGAAGGCATGCATAAGGCACACGACCATGCAGAAAAGGGACACGATCATGCACTAGCATAAGAATGCTCGTGTGCTGCTCGTGCGGTCATCGTGCAGCTAAGCCGTGCAAGCTTTTGGAATTTTGGACAAAACTCTGGAGGATCAAAGCACGACCATGCATCTAAGGCACACGACCATGAAGGGTCGAAGCACGACCGTGCGTCAAGGACACACGACTGTGCATCATTGGCGCTAAGCTTTTAAGTTGACCGTTGGGAGTCAGAACGAGGCAATAAATGCAGCAAGCATGACCGTGCACTCGAGGAGCATGACCGTGCGCCTGGAAAATTTATTGCAGAGCTTACTTTTTCCAACCACTTCAACGGATACAAAGCTAGCAAAACGGCTCCTTGCTATTCTAGGCAATGAATGAAGTATAAAAGGAAAGCCATTTGAAGTGGAGAAGGTTACTGAAAACGAATTGAAAAAGCCAAGCTATCTACTTCATTCTTTCACTGCTTTGTTTCTCTCTCTAAGCTTATACACTTATATACTTGAGAGAATTCGTACTTTACATTTGATTTTCAACCTATTCAGAGGCAAACACAATCAACATTCTTTTAATATAATCTTTGTAAAAAAGGGCGAAATTCCCTTGTGGCAAAACTATTGTATCTTCGGGTATTGAAGATAGTGGAAACTTCAATCGGGTTTGATTGAAGAAGAGAACGTAGGAGGCTTGTGTTCAAAGCTCCGAACCTCTATAAATTTGGCTGAGCTTTCTCTGAACTTTCTCTCTTTATTGTTTTTATTATGCATTGTGTTTATTATAGTTTTGGTTGTGATTATTGTCTTAGAAATTTAAATAATCCTATTCACCTCCTCTAGTATTATTTCTCTATCATTTAAGGGTTTTTCAAGCTTCGCATATGTTAGGATATAATATCAATGATGGAGAGGTTTGTGGTTTGGATACACACAAATGACTTAGCCATTTAGATATAAAAAAAAAAAAAAAAACAAAAACAAAAATCAATGGTTGCTCCTTATAAAATCAACATAGAGAAAGAGTCCCAAAGAAATTCTTGAAATGTTTTGTTTTGACAATTCATCTGCATCATTGGTTGGCTAGGGGTGTATTTATCAGAGTTTGAGATGTATTTGTAAAAGATAACAATAATAACATAAGATTGGAGGTTGTTTTCTAATTAATAGAACAAGACATTGTGCTAATTAAATTATTGAGAGACCTCTAAGTTCTGGCCCATTCTTTAAATGCATGAACCCAAGCACAAACCATATTAACAGCAGTCAAGACGCGGCAGCTTTAAGTTTGTCTTTGCCAAAGAAAATTGAGATTAGCCCATTCCTCACTGCAGGACCCTACCAACAAATTAAAAGCCACAATTTTCAACGTATATTTATTTGTAAACATTAAGTTTGTGTTGGCCTATGAAGACGAAGACTAAAGCAAAAGGCGTGTTATGCGTGGCTCATGTCATATACATAATAGTTATCATTTGGAGAAAAAAGATGTTGCATAAAATTTAAGATAAATTTACAACAACAAATAAAACCAATCTTATCCGTAATATCTATACATATATTATAAAATAATATATTATATTAAATTAAATACAGGGTTTATAAAATTACATGGTTGCATCCATTTCTTAATATTGATACTTCAGATAATACAGAGAAACCTTATCAACCTAAACATTATTGTCACCTCATTACTCATGAGAGTTTTCAACTGATTAGTAGAATGAATAGCTTTGTGGTTTAATATTAATTTACTTTTTATTTGAAAGTCTAGATAGTCAGTAAACAATGTGAATTTACAACCAGAATTTTGCAATCGAAATCTGAGTCATGATGGTCGATTACCTTACCAATGTGAATTTTCAGCCAAAAGACAACAACCAAGAAAGGGACTTTTAGCAATGAAGTGATTTCCAGCTTCTTTCTCTAGTTCACAAATTTGACAACTAGTGAAAGACTAGTTTAGTCTTTGCCAAAGAAAATTCGATATGCTGACCAGAATTATTAATATTAGTTGGTAGACTAAGACTTTTAATTAAATTATTCAAGTGATCTTAGCCCATTCCCCACTGCATGACCCTACCAACAAATTATAAGCCACAATTAAATTAGTGCACGGCCAAGACTTCAGTAGTGTGGTCCGCACTAGTGGATGACTAAGACTAAGGTTTTATAACTGAGTCAATAGCAAAATTTCACACTGCTATGGGGCAAGCCATTTTTCTTTCCTATATATAATCTCATATCTGTTCTTGTGATTTCATTATAGAGAGAAATGGGTTGTCTAATGTGGTCTTACCAAATTCTCTTCCTCCAAATTTTGCTTTTTTATTCTCAAACTTATGCAACACTCTGCTCTCTTGATGAGAGTTTTGCATTGCTTCAGTTCAAGCAACACTTTTCCTTCAAAATCCCTTCTTCTTTCTTGTGTGAATATTACGATGTTCCATCTTATCAAAAAATGATGTCTTGGAGAGAAGACATTGATTGTTGCTCATGGGATGGGGTCACATGTGATATGGTGACTGGTCACGTAATTGATCTTGATCTTAGTTGTAGTTGGCTTTATGGAAACATTCCTTCCAATAGTAGCCTTTTTTTTCTTTCTCAATTGCAAAGACTCAATTTAGCTTTCAATAATTTCAATCTCTCTAAAATTTCTACTAATTTTGGTCGATTGATTAGTTTGACACATCTTAATCTTTCTACATCAAACTTCAGTGGTTTTATTCCATATGAAATCTCATATTTATCTAATCTAGTTTCACTAGACATCTCAAACGATTATTCTATTTTTTTAGACTCTCGTAATATCTTCTCAAAATTAGACAATAATCAATTGAGAGTTAGAAGACCTGTTTTTGAAAAGCTAGTTCAAAATTTGACTATATTAAAAAGTCTTTCTCTTATCAATGTAGACATGTCAACCATTGTACCCAACTCATTGATGAATCTATCTTCATCTTTGATCTCTCTAAATCTCTGTTATTGTAAATTGCAAGGGAACTTACCAACTCAAATCTTTCGCCAACCAAATTTGCAAATCCTTAGGTTACGAGGTAACTTCAACTTGACAGGTAATTTTCCTAAAACTAATTGGAGTAGCCCACTCAAGTCTTTGGATGTCTCTGAAATGAGCTTGTCGCAACAATTACCAAATTCAATCAGCAATCTCTTGTCCTTGAGAGAATTGCAACTCATGAATTGCAATCTAGTGGGACCACTTCCCACATTTCTTGCAAACCTTACACAACTTAATTTATATAACAACAATCTTAATGGTACAATACCATCTTGGTTATTCACTCTACCCCTGTTGGAATGGTTAGCCATATTGATCAATTTCAGAGTAAGTCTTTGACAGCACTTTGTTTAGATAATAATAGATTGAATGGATCTATTCCAAGTTCAATCTTTGAACAGGTGAATTTAACTGGTCTACTACTTTCTTCAAACAATTTCAGTGGAATTATAGACTTTTACTTATTCTCACAGTTAAAAAACCTTGTAATGCTCGATCTTTCTCGTAACAGTCTATCAATTAACACTGAATTCAAAGTCAATTCATCTTTTCCACAACTTTTCTCTTTGACATTATCTGGTTGCAACTTGAGCGAATTCCCAAGCATCTTAAGAAGTGCAAATGTATTAGGTCAACTAGATCTTTCTTACAATAAAATCAATGGTCAAATACCGAAGTGGATAGGGGACATTGGAAGGGATACTTTGGGGTATCTAAATCTTTCCCACAACTACCTGACCAACATAGAGCAGCTTCCATGGAAAAATCTTGAGATTCTAGACCTCGATTCCAACAAGCTCCAGGGATCATTTCCAATTCCACCACCATCCTTGACACATTTACTGTTGTCAAACAACAAACTAATTGGGGAGATACCACATTTGATCTGCAAATTGAGTGCCATACAAATTCTAAAGCTCTCTAACAACAGCTTCAGTGGCAACATTCCAAAATGCTTAGGAAACTTAAGGAGTCTTCATGTGGTGGATTTGAAGAAAAATAAACTCTCTGGCACCATTCCAGGAGGTTGTGCAAAGAAGGGCAGTCCTTTAAGGACCCTCAACTTGAATGATAATGAACTAGAAGGGCCAATCCCACGATCTTTGGCCAATTGTACGATGCTTGAAGTTCTAGATATCGGCAACAACAAGGTAATGGATACCTTCCCATATTGGCTACGAAGTCTTCCTGAGTTGCAAGTTCTTATCCTTCGTTCAAATAAATTTTATGGTTCTGTATCGGGTTGTTCAGAGATGAAGCACTGCTTTCCTAAGTTGAAAGTATTTGACCTTTTAAGCAATAAATTTGGTGGTGCACTGCCAACTTGGTGTTTCAAAAATCTTCAAGCCATGAGGGATGTTGGTGAAATTGAGGGAGATTTGCAATACATTGGCGAAAGTTATTATCAAGATTCTATTACAGTTACAATGAAAGGGCATTTCTTTGAATTCACGAGAATATTCGTTGCTTTCACTGCCATTGATTTTTCAAGTAATGACTTTCACGGTGAGATTCCAAAAATAATTGGAGAGCTTCATGCACTTCACGTTCTCAATCTTTCTCACAACAATCTGTCAGATTGTATCCCTTCATCCTTTGGAAATTTGATCAATCTTGAGTCATTAGACCTCTCTTTCAACAAGCTTTCAGGAAGGATTCCCAATGAGTTGGCAAATCCTACATCTCTTGCGGTGTTGAACTTCTCGTACAACCAACTCAAGGGATCTATTCCACGAGGAAAGCAATTTGACACATTTCAAAATGATTCCTATATTGGAAACCCTGGGTTGTGTGGATCGCCATTGTCGAAAAAATGTACAAATGATGAGCTGCAGTTACCAATACCATCAATCTTCCAAGAAGAAGATAATGCTTCGAGCTGGTTTGACTGGAAAATCATCTTGATGGGCTACGGAAGTGGACTTGTACTTGGCGTTTCAATGGGATATATTGTATTTACAACAAGGAAGCCAAAATGGTTTGTAAGGATGGTTGAAAGAGAGCAGCCAAAGAAGCTGAGAGGGTTGAACAGAAGATACAGGGGAAGAAGAAATTAGTAAGTTCAATTCTATTGTTGGGTTGTGGTTTGTGTATTGTTAAAAACTAATGCCTTTAATCTTCAATTTTTCAGATTTCAGAGAGTTTGATTGGATGGGATAGCAGCATCTGGGAGAGAGCATGAGAAGCTACCACATGTAATCTTCAAACGTGGATTTAGGAGTTGAAATTTCCGGAGTTTCTGATGTTTGAATAATGAAGTATTCAGAATTCCTGCAATGTAGTGTAAAATAATTTAGTTTGAAGCATTTCAGTTTTATGGAAGTGATTGAAGTTGCGGTACACCTTTGCTTGATATGGAAACTACTCTTATTTTCAATTAAATTCGAATTCTCTTATTTCATCTATTGAGTTGCTTAAATTTGGTCCGGATAATAAGTCTTAGAACCAAAAATAGAAGACAAAAGAAACAATATAAATCGCATCAATATATGGTCTCATCAACAACTTCATATACATAATTGTGCAATATTATCCGTCAGAAAAAAATTAATTATATTCCTAATTACTAAAATATATAATGAATTTCAAAATTACTGTGGATTATAATTAAGTGCACTTGAAACCGACTCAATATCCTGTTGGGTACTCGCAATTCCCACCAAAATCCGCAACATTCAAATCAAAATTGTGATTAAAGTACATAGTTGTGACTGGTAATTAATTAAAAATTAATTGTAGAGATTTGATAATAGCTATTGAAGGCGTATGATGCATGTGCTTCTAACATATTGGGATCATAACACGTGGCATCTTGTTGAATCGGACGGCAATCAGCTCCTCCTTCCCCACATCGTAATGTAGTGCATTTTGTAGCGTGCTCGCATCAACATTAGCTTTTGCCACACACCAAGTCTGGCCCTGGGTCGAGCTTGGGGTTGAGGTCGGAGTTTGGGTCCCACCGTCACCTGTTGAAGTTGTTGGCAGCGTAAACAGCGTCCACTACGGCTTCAAACATGTTGGAATATTTCAACCCGTTACCCGAATCCACCACACCTGTGTTGTTCTTAAACAAAGCATAGTCTAAAGATACATCTTTTGAGTTCGCCGAGTAAGCGAAAAAAAGGGTATATATTAACCATAACGTATGACCCGGATTTACGTAACAATTCCAACATGGTTTTCATAACCGGGACCAATTCGGGTTTAAAAATACCTGCAGAAGCCGGTTACGAGTTGTTCAAGGCGCTTAAAGGTTAAAGCTACAGGAGAAGACACTTCAATAACAGAATCGACCTTATATTTAACCAAAGAGTTGAAAATGTTGATCTTTGTAAAGGGTTGTACAAGAATCAACTTGGAGAGAATAGCAAAGAAATTCTTGAAATGCTTTCCCAAGGGACAAGAAGGAAAAAAAAAAAAAAAAAGATTCCAATTCCAAAAGTGTTAAAAACAAATAAAGAGTTCTCATGTTGAATTCTGTAAAAATAAAAAAAAAATATACAAAAAAATAAAAAGGACGGAAAAATTATTTGTGCCGGCAATTACGTTTTCATAGTTGGCCAAACAACTTGTTGCCACCCAAGGTTTCCTTTAATGCAATTCACCTAAAAACTTTTAAAAAGTCAAATTCGCATCCCTTGATCAAATTCTTCCAAAATTTATTAATATTTTTAATGAAATAAATAAAATGTCCTTTAATAAAAATAAATAATAATATTAAAATAAATTTTAATATAAAATAATATTAATATAATAGTAATAAATTGAAAAAAATTTAAAAGTCAATGATTGTGACTACTGTAAATCTAACCATGTAGTTAAATATAGTCTAACTATCTTGATGACGGAAACGGTTAAATCTGAAAGAAACAGTCAGATTCAACCACATTTGCCAATGAAAATGATAAAAAACGAAAAGTTTTAAATAAGTCAACCGTTTGTTATGATGATCATTAACCTTTATAACATAGTGGTTAATTGTTATGTATTACAGTCTTCTTCTTCTTCTTCTTCTTTATTGCTGTACGCTCTTTTATCCAACAATAATTATTGGGTTGTAGTGTATAGGCTTATTAATATCAGCATTAACCATATTATTTAAAATAATTTTATCAATTTAATTATCAAATCAGTATTTAAAATAATTTTATCAATTTAATTATTAAAATATAAAAATTTGAATTACATTTAATCAAAATCTAATGCGGGTTAATGATACATATATTCCATATGTACTGGCAAGTGTTGGCATGATGCTGTTGCTTATATCTTTCCAATTGACAAATCTCAAGTTAACTTGTTGTGGAGGTTGGTTTGGCTTGTATGTAAGCATAGTTTTTAGTCAAATCGATCAATTTGATCTACGTTTTGCTTATATTAATTAAAATTGTTATTATTTTTTTTTATTAGCAAAGGATGTCAAGTCGCTTAGGCATACTTAAATTTATAATTCAAACTTTGAGACAGATAATATTTAAATAATATTTTAAATTTTTTTATTTTATAATATTTAAATTTTTATTAAAATAACAAAATTACATTTTTTACTATTAAAATTTAACTATTAATTATTAAATTTTATTATTAATTTTGATTAATAGGTAAGTAATTGGATTTTTAAAAGTTATAAAATGAGAATATATTTTCAATGAAACCTTGGGTGCGAATGAGTCCTTCGGCCTTAGATTTATGATAAAACTAAATTAGTATTTTAATGGCACTTAGGATTGGATTTTTAGAGTCCTCTTTGACTTGAGATTGATCAAATCCGAGTTAGCAGTCCTAATTTTAAAAATTACGAGTACAATTTTGAAAGGATACATTTTAACAAACCACTCAATCTAATTATAAATAAACATGATACCAATTCATAGAGTCATGCATCTAGCGGAAGCTTTCAACCACTCATTTTGCTATTATAAATAAATTTAATCTTTTCATTTCTCATTACATCTTAATTTACATCAATGATTTTTTATAGAAAATAATAGTGAATTTAAATTTAATAAACATAGTTAATATTGTTGCAGTGTCAAACTGAATTAGAGTAGATCATAAGTTTCACCCTTCATGTAAACCTTAAGCTTGGTTTTGTCAAAATTCATTGAGTTCGAGCCTAAACACAAACTCAACTCCATTGAATCGAATTGAATTCAAATAAATTCAAACTCAAGCTTAAATTAAATTCACCCATAGTGCCACTTGCCAATAATTTTCTTAGATTTGGATTCGAAGCGAATATATTCCGATTCTTTTTTGAGTTTGGTTTGAACAAACCCAAACCCGAACTATGGTTTTAAAAATTTGTAAATGTGAACCTGAACTCAAACTATAAAAACTGAATATGAACACAAACTTGAACTTAAATTAAAAAATTTTTAATTATATCTTATTAATTATAAATTTTAATACAATATGAATACGAACCATATAAACTGAACGTGAATACGAATACAAATTCAAACCGAACATAAACTTAACTCTCGATCCCAAACCTGAATACAAACTTTACTATAAAAATATTCGATGAATACGAATTCAAATATGAACTGAACACAAATATATATCTATTCGTGTTTTGTTCGGTTTGAATCCAGCCCTAATTTTCCTCCTCCTTGTCTTCTGCTCTGCTGGGTTAACATATGTTACTTTCACCATTCCTGCTCTTGGAAAAAATTGCAGCTTGCTGAATCATGGGATTTTTCTCTCTACAAATAAAGTCCTTAAGAACAGACGGTAAGTCATAGTTAGGCCTCAAGCTTTTGCTTTTGTTGTTTCAGTCTATGCCATCCAACAACATTTGGGCCAAAAATGAATCTCTAGGTGTTTTGTTTTGCTCTAAAAAATGTCCTTACGGTAATTACTGGTCCCATTTAAGTGTTCTATTTCTTATACATGAAACTTTAATAATTTTGTTAAAAACATTTTGTAATCAAATGAGTCTTGGTTTATCGTGTTAAAAACTTGCATCCAAACTTTTTAGACTCGGATTGGGTAAAGATCTAGTGATAGAAAATGGAATACAAGCTTCCTTGACAAATTCCATTACAGTTTGTAGGCTTGACAGTCTTTCGAAGTTAAATTTGTCACAAAACCTCCCTCGTGGGACTTATTCCTCAAGAAAACCTTTTTAATACATTTCCTAATGATTTAAACAAGATTTATGCAATTTGAAGAACTATTATAATCAATATTTTTCATATCAATGAATACCATAATAAATCAAATTAATATAACTACAACCCATTAATGAGATTTTTCATCCCTAATTGAAGTATCTAATTCAGAGGTTCGCATAAGTTAGGTTACAATATCAATAATAAAAATTTGATAAATTTGCCCGAACAAGTCATGAGAGAATCATTGTGTATTATTATACATAAATCTTTAATACGTATAAATCATTGAGTTAAATAGTTTCAGTCATAATTTCAGCTCTTTATCAGGGAGAAGTCTTCCCAATCTGAATATTATTGTCACCTCACTACGCATGGAAGGTTTTAGTTGATTAGTAAAATAAAGAGCTTTATGATTTAATATTAATTTATCTCTGATTCAAAAGTTATAAAGGGTGGTTACTAACCTGAATTTGCAACCAAAGGATTGCAATCGAATTCCGAATCACGATGGTCAATTACACATGTGAATTTGCAGCCAAAAGGCAACAACCAAGAAAGTGACTTTTAGCAATGCAGTGATTAATTTCCAGCTTCTTTCTCTAGTTCACAAATTTGACAACCAATATAGTGTACGGCCAAGACTTCAATAGATCGTCCTTACTAGTGGATGACTTGGATTTGGTTTTATAACTGAGTCAATAGCATAATTTCATAATGATATGGTTCAATAAGTGTGATTTACTGTTTAAATTACGTTATTTTCAACATTGGCCATGCACTAATACAATATGATAATGTTGATGATGATCTTCAACCTTTGTAACATAGTGGTTAATGTAGTCACCTCTCAACTGAAAAGTTGTGACCCGTGAGCTTGAATCTAATCAGGGGCAATTTTGGCATTTGTAAATCATCATGTATTTATTATACATTAATCTTTAATATGTATACATACTTGTTAAAAAATTGTGTAATCAAATGACTCAAATCAAAAGTCACAGTGGTCGGATACCATATGAATTTGCAACCAGAAGACTACAATTGAAATTCGAGTGACGATGGTTGATTACCAATGTGAATTTGCAGCCAAAAAACAACCACGAAAGGGCAGTGCAGTGATTTCCAGCTTCCATCTCTAGTTCACAAATTTAATAACCAGTGACAGAATAGTTTAGTGCACGGCCAAGACTTTAATGGTCAATTTTCAGCCAAAAGACAACAACCAAGAAAGGGACTTTTAGCAATGAAGTGATTTCCAGCTTCTTTCTCTAGTTCACAAATTTGACAACTAGTGAAAGAATAGTTTACTCTTTGCCAAAGAAAATTCGAAATGCTGACCAGAATTATTAATATTAGTTGGTAGACTAAGACTTTTAATTAAATTATTCAAGTGATCTTAGCCCATTCCCCACTGCATGACCCTACCAACAAATTATAAGCCACAATTTGTCTAGCAGACAAAGCCAGAGGCAGAAGCCGTGTTATGTATGGCTCGTGGACGTGATAGGTACTATTTTTTAAAAAATATGATTGTATGGGGAAAAAATTAGTGCACGGCCAAGACATCAGTAGTGTGGTCCGCACTAGTGGATGACTAAGACTTAGGTTTTATAACTGAGTCAATAGCAAAAGTTCACACTGATATGGGGCAAGCCATTTTACTTTCCTATATATAATCCCATATCTGTTCTTGTGATTTCATTATAGAGAGAAATGGGTTGTCTAATGTGGTCTTACCAAATTCTCTTCCTCCAAATTTCGCTTTTTTATTCTCAAACTTATGCAACACTCTGCTCTCTTGATGAGAGTTCTGCATTGCTTCAGTTCAAGCAACACTTTTCCTTCGAAAACACTTCTTCTTTCTTGTGTAAATATTACGATGTTCCATCTTATCCAAAAATGATGTCTTGGAAAGAAGACATTGATTGTTGCTCATGGAATGGGGTCACATGTGATGTGGTGACTGGTCACATAATTGATCTTGATCTTAGTTGTAGTTGGCTTTATGGAAACATTCCTTTCAATAGTAGCCTTTTTTTTCTTTCTCAATTACAAAGACTCAATTTAGCTTTCAATGATTTCAATCTCTCTAAAATTTCTCCTAATTTTGGTCGATTGATTAGTTTGACACATCTTAATCTCTCTGCATCAAATTTCAATGGTTCTATTCCTTATGAAATCTCTTATTTGTCTAATCTAGTTTTACTAGACATCTCAAGCTCTTATCTTTTCTACTTAGGCAATTATTATCTCTTCGCAGAGTTTGAGAATAATCAATTGAGAGTTGGAAAACATGTTTTTGAAAGGCTGATTCAGAATCTGACCATGTTGAAAAACCTTACTCTCATCAATGTAGACCTGTCGACCATTGTACCCAATTCATTGATGAATATATCTTCGTCTTTGACTCTCTAAATCTCTGTTATAGTAAATTGCAAGGGAGCCTACCAACTCAAATCTTTCGCCTACCAAATTTGCAAATCCTTGGGTTAAAAGGTAACTTCAACTTGACAAGTAATTTTCCTGAAACTAATTGGAGTAGCCCACTCATATCTTTGGATGTCTCTGACATAAGCTTTTCAAAAAAATTACCAAATTCATTCAACAATCTCTTGTCCTTGAGGGAATTGCATCTCAATAATTGCACTCTAGTGGGACCAGTTCCCACATCCCTTGCAAATCTTACACAACTTAGTTATTTGAGTCTCTCGGACAACAAATTCAGTGGTCAAATACCATCATTTCTTTCAAATTTTGTCCAGCTACGTTTTTTAGATCTTTCAAACAATTATTTTGCTGGTCAACTTCCAGAGTTTCTTGTCAACTTCACATATCTTTCTCGTTTATACTTGTCAAATAATCAACTCACGGGCCCAATTCCTTCTCATGTCTATGCCTTTCATAATTTAGTTGCTATTGCTTTAGATAACAATTATCTCAACGGTACAATACCATCTTGGTTATTCACTCTACCATTATTGGAATGGTTGGACCTTAGAGATAACCAGTTAGTTGGTCATATTGATCAATTTCAGAGTAAATCTTTGACATTCATTGGTTTGGATAATAACAGATTGAATGGCTCTATTCCAAGTTCAATCTTTGAACAGGTGAATTTAATTAGTCTGCTACTTTCTTCAAACAATTTCAGTGGAATTGTAGACTTTTATTTATTCTCACAGTTAAAAAACCTTCAAGTGCTTGATCTTTCTCGTAACAGTCTATCAATTAACACAGTATTCAAAATCGACTCCTCTTTTCCACAACTTTCTTCTTTGACACTATCTGGTTGCAACTTGAGCGAATTCCCAAGCATCTTAAGAAGTGTGTACCAACTACAGAGGCTAGACTTTTCTGACAATACAATCAGTGGTCAAATACCGAAGTGGATGGGGGACATTGGAAGGGATACTTTGTGGTATCTAAATCTTTCCCATAACTACCTGACCAGCATAGAGAAGCTTCCATGGGAGAATCTTGTTATTCTAGACCTTGATTCCAACGAGCTCCGGGGATCACTTCCAATTCTACCACCTTCCCTGGATATCTTATTGTTGTCAAACAACAAATTGAATGGGGAGATATCAGATTTGATTTGCAATTTGAGTTCCATACAAATTCTAAAGCTCTCTAACAACAACTTCAGTGGCAACATTCCAAAATGCTTAGGAAACTTAAGCAGTCTTCATGTGGTGGATTTGAAGAAAAATAAACTCTCTGGCACCATTCCAGGAGGTTGTGCAAAGAAGGGCAGTCCTTTAAGGACCCTCAACTTGAATGATAATGAACTAGAAGGGCCAATCCCACGATCTTTGGCCAATTGTACGATGCTTGAAGTTCTAGATATCGGCAACAACAAGGTAATGGATACCTTCCCATATTGGCTACGAAGTCTTCCTGAGTTGCAAGTTCTTATCCTTCGTTCAAATAAATTTTATGGTTCTGTATCGGGTTGTTCAGACATGAAGCACTGCTTTTCTAAGTTGAAAGTATTTGACCTTTCAAGCAACAAATTTGGTGGTCCACTGCCAAGTTGGTGTTTCAAAAATCTTCAAGCCATGAAGGATGTTGGTGAAATTGAGGGAGAGTTGCAATACATTGGCGAAAGTTATTATCAAGATTCTATTACAGTAACAATGAAAGGGCATTTCTTTGAATTCACGAGAATATTCGTTGCTTTCACTGCCATTGATTTTTCGAATAATTACTTCTGTGAAGAGATTCCAGAAGTAATTGGGGAGCTTCATTCACTCATACACCTCAATCTTTCTCACAACAATCTATCAGGTTGTATCCCTTCATCACTTGGAAATTTGAATGCTCTTGAGTCTTTAGACCTCTCTTTCAACAGGCTTTCAGGAGGGATTCCTAATGAGTTGATAAGTCGTACATTTCTTTCAGTGTTGAACCTCTCATACAACCAACTCAAGGGACCTATTCCTCGAGGAAATCAATTTGGCACATTTGAAAATGATTCCTATATTGGAAACCCAGGATTGTGTGGACCACCATTGTCGAAAAAGTGTACAAATGATGAGGGGCAATCACTGAGACCATCGATCGTCCAAGATGAAGATAATGATTCGAGCTGGTTTGACTGGACAATCAGCTTGATGGGTTACGGATGTGGACTTGTATTAGGCGTTTCTATGGAATATATTGTATTTACAACAAGGAAACCACAACGGTTTGTAAGGATGGCTGAACGAGTGGAGGCAATGATGCTGAGAAGGTTGAACAGAAGATACAGGGGAAGAAGAAATTAGTAAGTTCAACTCTATTGTTGGGTTGTGGTTTGTGCATTGTTAGAAACTAATACCTTTGATGTTCATTTTTTCAGATTTCAAAGAGTTCGATTGCATGGGAAGCAACCACATGTAATCTTCAAACTTGGATTTAGGAGTTGAAATGTTCAGAGTTTCTGATTTTGAATAGTAAAGTAATCAAGATTCCTACAATGTAGTGTAAAATAACATAGTTTGAAGTATTTCAGTTTTATTGAAGTGATTGAAATTCCTTTACATTTTACATTGATATGGATCCTACTCCTTATTACCACCAAATTCGAATTCTCTTATCACAGAATCCTCGTCTTGCTTAAGCAGAATCTTCATCTCTTATTTCGCAGGATCCTCGTTAATATATATGAGGTTAGGGTAATTGTCATTGCCTGTGTGAGAGAGTATTTTAGAAAGTTAATTGATGAATCATTGAATGAGATGAATGATTTTTATAAAATAACAAGCCATGCATATATATATATATATATATATATATATATATATATATAGCCTGAACTTGTTCCTTCTGGCCCTTGAACCGTTCCCTGATTCTTGTATCCATCTGTATACAGGGGTTTCTTTACTGCCTTGCAATTATAAAATTAAATTAATTATATCTGTATTCTGTTCAAATAAAATTGGTGAGATTACAGTTGTATGTCAACAAGAAGGTGAGATTGAAGATTAAGATATCATTGTTTACTAATTATCTACTGGCACTTTGTGCTTGTAAAATGATTGAAAGCTCTTTTGACCTGTGTATCACTACATGAACCTAATGGTTAAACTTGATCTTTAGTTGATATACGGTTTGACAAAATTTATTAAATTTAATTTCAAGTTAATCTGATCTAATGATTAAAATAGGATTAGTTATGAAGTGAATCAAATTTAGTATTGATTTCTAATAGAATTAGACTCAAATTGAGTTAAATCGAACTTGGATGTTAACTTAGCTCGATTGAGTTCAGTTGAAGTTTGTATCCTAACTTTATGGACATTATACCTTTATTATCATTCACGCCACCGTTAGGGCCTAAATTTAAGATTTTGACAATAAACATCTGATTGCAAGGTTTGAGATATTTTATATTAGCAGTCCATCAACGTCATGGGTTGGGTAGGAGTGTATTTATCAGATTTTGAGGTTTGTTTATAAAAGATGCCAAGAATAGCATGAGATTGGAGGTATAAAGATGGTTATTTTGTAATCAATAGACCAAGACTTTGTGCTCATTAAATTGTTGAAGGACTTGTAGGTTCTGCGCCTTCTTCACTTCAGTGCGTGAAACCCCAACAACAAACATTATCAAGACCAGTCAAGACATGGCTAGGACTTATTGAATGTGATATTAGCCCATTTCTCCCTGCAGGACCCTACCAACACATTAAAAGCCAGAATTTCCAAGATACGCATACCTAAACATTAAGTTTGTCTTGGCGTAAGAAGACAAAGACTAAAACAAAAGATGTGGCTCTTCTCGTGGACGTAATAGTTACCACTTGGAGAAAAATATGATTGCATGAAATATAAGTTAAATTTACACAATCAAATAAAAATCAATTTTATCCGTAATATCTACGCATATATTACGTTGCATATATTTCGTAATATCTACCACTATTAAATTAAATACAAGATTATAGAATTACATCATTGAGTCGCATTAATTCATCTAAACATCTATATTCTCTTTAGCACAACACATATTTAATCACTTAGTTAAGTAGATTTACTCAGACTTTTGCTTCGAATGTGACTTACTGTTTAAATTGCATTATTTCAACATTGACCATACACTAGTATAATATGTTAATGTTGATGATGAACATTGACCTCTGTAACATAGTGATTAATATAGTCACCACTTAACCAAAAATGTAGTGAGTTTGAATCTAACCATGAGCAATTTTGGTACGTGCAAATCATTGTGTATTCTTATACATGAACCTTTAATATGCATAAATCATTGAGTTAAAAAACTGTGTAATCAAATGAGTCTTGATTTCTCTTTTGTTATAGGAGTTGGCTCCAATGTTTTTAGACCTAAATCGGGCATTCGTCTAGTGAAAGGGTGGGTTTGTGTCAATTGATGGTCAAATCGATTAAGTAGTGGTTAGATCATATTATCATTATTGTCACCTCACACTACCCGTGGGAGGCTTCAGCTGATTAGTGAAAAGAAAAATATTATAATTTTATTATTAATCTATCGTTGATTCAAAAGTTACGATAGTCAATTACTAATTTGAATTTGCAACCAAAAGACTGCAATCGAAGTCTGAATCGTGATGGTCGATTACCATTGTGAATTTGTAAACAAATTTGATAACCAGTCAGAAATTAGTTTAGTGCATGACCAAGACTTTAATGGAGTGGTTCTCACTAGTGGACGACTAAGACTTGTACAATTACATATTAGGACATTTTTATTATCCAAATGTCACATAAAATTAGATATGGATTCGAATTCAATCAAATTTCACTTAAATTTATATTTAGGTCAATACTGTTAATGTTTTATTAGATAAAAGAAGGGTAAACATGTTCGAGTAATATATATATATATATAACTTGAAAAAAAAAAAATTCCAATGATTTTCAGCTAGATCTTGGATTTGAGATGAGGGGCGACGATTTCCATAGATGACAGCATGGCCCACCCTAATGTTACTATTTTTTTAAGGCCAACTTTGAATGACAAAGTCCCATTTAAGTCAATATTTTCCTTGACCATGAACACTATAATAAGTCAAATTAATATAACTACAACCATTAATGAGATTTTTCATTCTCAATAATTCAAAGCTTCACATGAAAAATAAAAATAAAAATCACAATTGAATGAGGGCGAGGTTTGTGATTTAGATACACACGATTGAATTTGTCATTCAGGTATTGAAAAAATAAAAGTTAACATTTGTTTCTCATAAAATCAACATAGAAAAAAATCACAAACAAATTTTTGCATTGACAGTCTATTTATGTTGTGGGTTAGTTAGGGGTGTATATATCAGATTTTCAGATGTATTTGTAAAAAATGACAATAATAACGTGAGATTGGAGGTATAAAGATGAGTGTTTTCTAATTAATAGACCAAGACTTTGTGCTAATTAAATTGTTGAGGGACTTCTAGGTTCTGGCCTATCACTTCACTGCATGAACCCAACAACAAACTATATTAACACCAGGTAAATTATTGAAAGTGATGTTAGCCCATTCCTCACTGCAGGACCCTACCAAGAAATTAAAAGCCATAATTTTCAAGATATACAAACGTAAACTTTAAGTTTGTCTTGGCCTAAGAAGACGAAGACTAAAGTGAAAGACGTGGCTCATGTCATGGACTAAAGTGAAAGACTTTAATGGAGTGGTTCTCACTAGTGGACGACTAAGACTTGTACAATTACATATTAGTACAATTTTATTAGCCAAATGTCACATAAAATTAGATATGGATTCGAATCAAATCAAATTTCACTTAAATTCATATTTAGGTCAATCCTATTAATGTTTCATTAGATAAAAGAAGGGTAAACATGTCCAAGCAATATATATATATATATAAAACTTGAAAATTAAAAAAAAAAAAATTTCCAAAGATTTTCAGCTAGATCTTGGACTTGAGATGAAGAGCCACGATTTCCAAAGATGACAGCATGACCCACCCTAATGTCCGATTTAACAAGTTTTAAAAAATCAAATACTAGTCCGTTGATTAATGTTAGAAATATAATTTTATTATTTTGAATACAAATTTAAAAATAAAATTTATAAAAATAATTAAAATATAAAATAATAATAATATAATATTAAAATAATAATAAAGTCAATAAATTAATAAAAAATTATAAAATAAAATAAAATTTTAAGAAAGTAGCCACTGTCTCATCCACCATCAAGGCAACTAGATCCGGTTACTAATAAAACTAGATAGTCATTTACAACTGTTTGATTAAGTTAACGTCGGTCATTGCTGTCCGTGATAGTGGCTGTTTTTAAAATTTTTTATTAATTTATTAATTTTTATTATAATTTTAACATTATTTTATATTAAATTTTATTTTCATATTAATATTATTTATTTTTATAAATGTTATTTTGGTCTTTTTAAAAAACAAAGAGGGGTACTTGATTTTTTTAAACTTCTTAAGTGAGATTTGGTTGTTTAAGGAAAGCTTAGGCGGGAATTTTCCGTTTGGCCCTTTTTAATCCTTAATTTTTTTTTTATTTTTGTCCATCACTATCACATGTACCCTTCATCAAATTTCCTACATCATTCTACTCGAACAGCTAGGGGTGGGGCAGGAAGCATGCGACGTGGGCACTCAGGCCACCGTTCACGGTGGAATCTGTCATATATTATTCAACTCTGCCGTAGTGCGCGCTGTGTGTGTATGTATATATATATATATATATATATATATATATATATATATATATATTCTGCAAACAAAATGATGGTGAAGCTCATACAAAATCCATTGGAGATTGCAGGGTTTAGGGTTTAAATGATGAGGATTTGTTGGGGTCATCAGAGTGTGCCTGTAAGATCCTTGTTGCTTGCATACTCAACAGGAACAAATAATCCACTGCCAATTCGACTTTATATTGTGCGCAGATTTTATTAGAGCTAAATTCGAATAAAATATATTCGAATTTATTTTAGAGTTCCTATGTAGAGATTTACTCTCTCAAATATTAGAACATGGCCTATTAAGTTTGAAGTAAGAAAATTTTTTGTTGATTGGCTTATTCTTAAAATTAGGTGGATAAACATTGCCCATAAATTAGATGGCAAACCTCTCAAGATTAGAATATTCAATAGTTTGAGTTTATTAAATCAAAATTATAATTAACATTAAGTCACATTTAAAAATTTTCTAATTTGTAATATTTAGGCATTGGATAAGCTCGCTCGTGTTTCTTGGTAATTTGGAAAAAGTGATATTTCGTTTTTCATAGGCAAATAAAAAATAGAATAAAATCAATAAACAAATGGTATAAATATAAACCACACAATGAATGTAAGTGACTTCAAGAAAAATCATTTTAATTTATTGTTTTCTTGCAGTGATGTCAAGACTATAGGCCAATTAAATTATTGAAGGAGTCTTCTATCACCGTGCTGATCCAAATTTTTTTTTTTCTAATTTCCAGTACGCTTAATTATCCATAATTAAAATGATTATAATTTTGTTTGATCATCAAATTAAAGTCATATAATTAATCTAAACATCTGCATTCTCTTTAGCACAAAATATAATTAAACGCTTATTTATGTAGATTTACTTACTTTTTGCTTTGAGTGTGAGTTACTGTTTAAATTATTAGTTCAATATTGACCATACACTAAAAATAAGAAAATACTACTAAGAAGCATTACTAAGTTATTTTTCGTAATAATGAAGACACCAAATGAGTAGTCACCATTTAAAAATCACTATGTTAAAAATAAAATGTGTAATCAAATAAGTCTTGGTTTCTCTCTTGTTATAACACTTATATCTAAATGGTTTTAAACTTGGACTAAGCATTGATAGAGTGAAAAGGTTTGGCTCAAGTCAACTAGCGATTAGGTCAGATTACTCTTTAAATAAATTTTAAAATTCCTAATTACATTTTATGAGAATGTAAGTTTACCTGATAACACACATATATACCTTGTGTATTATCATCTTCATATGGTTTTTGCCTTTCCATGGGTTAGGACTTGAGACCCAAAAGTTGTAAAAAATTCTATGCATGATGATGACATCACATATGGTTTGATTGAATGGTTCAAATGTTAGTCAAAGTGGTCAAAAGTTGCCCTTACCCAATTTGAGGGTCAGACCGATCAAACTGAATAATACAATTCAGGTAAAAATAAGTTGGCCTTCCTCAATCCGCGTAAAGTTCCGGGTCTTGATCGGACCGAGCAAACTAACCAATCCAATTCAGTTTGACAACAATGGTTTTTTAACATCCCGGTATATGG
>JAJEJH010000640.1:49814-67849 GCA_026122585.1 Anacardium occidentale | reverse complement strand
AGATACACACGATTGAATTTGTCATTCAGGTATTGAAAAAATAAAAGTTAACATTTGTTTCTCATAAAATCAACATAGAAAAAAATCACAAACAAATTTTTGCATTGACAGTCTATTTATGTTGTGGGTTAGTTAGGGGTGTATATATCAGATTTTCAGATGTATTTGTAAAAAATGACAATAATAACGTGAGATTGGAGGTATAAAGATGAGTGTTTTCTAATTAATAGACCAAGACTTTGTGCTAATTAAATTGTTGAGGGACTTCTAGGTTCTGGCCTATCACTTCACTGCATGAACCCAACAACAAACTATATTAACACCAGGTAAATTATTGAAAGTGATGTTAGCCCATTCCTCACTGCAGGACCCTACCAAGAAATTAAAAGCCATAATTTTCAAGATATACAAACGTAAACTTTAAGTTTGTCTTGGCCTAAGAAGACGAAGACTAAAGTGAAAGACGTGGCTCATGTCATGGACTAAAGTGAAAGACTTTAATGGAGTGGTTCTCACTAGTGGACGACTAAGACTTGTACAATTACATATTAGTACAATTTTATTAGCCAAATGTCACATAAAATTAGATATGGATTCGAATCAAATCAAATTTCACTTAAATTCATATTTAGGTCAATCCTATTAATGTTTCATTAGATAAAAGAAGGGTAAACATGTCCAAGCAATATATATATATATATAAAACTTGAAAATTAAAAAAAAAAAAATTTCCAAAGATTTTCAGCTAGATCTTGGACTTGAGATGAAGAGCCACGATTTCCAAAGATGACAGCATGACCCACCCTAATGTCCGATTTAACAAGTTTTAAAAAATCAAATACTAGTCCGTTGATTAATGTTAGAAATATAATTTTATTATTTTGAATACAAATTTAAAAATAAAATTTATAAAAATAATTAAAATATAAATAATAATAATATATATATTAAAATAATAATAAAGTCAATAAATTAATAAAAAATTATAAAATAAAATAAAATTTTAAGAAAGTAGCCACTGTCTCATCCACCATCAAGGCAACTAGATCCGGTTACTAATAAAACTAGATAGTCATTTACAACTGTTTGATTAAGTTAACGTCGGTCATTGCTGTCCGTGATAGTGGCTGTTTTTAAAATTTTTTATTAATTTATTAATTTTTATTATAATTTTAACATTATTTTATATTAAATTTTATTTTAATATTAAAATTATTTATTTTTATAAATGTTATTTTGGTCTTTTTAAAAAACAAAGAGGGGTACTTGATTTTTTTAAACTTCTTAAGTGAGATTTGGTTGTTTAAGGAAAGCTTAGGCGGGAATTTTCCGTTTGGCCCTTTTTAATCCTTAATTTTTTTTTTATTTTTGTCCATCACTATCACATGTACCCTTCATCAAATTTCCTACATCATTCTACTCGAACAGCTAGGGGTGGGGCAGGAAGCATGCGACGTGGGCACTCAGGCCACCGTTCACGGTGGAATCTGTCATATATTATTCAACTCTGCCGTAGTGCGCGCGCGCGTGTGTGTATGTATATATATATATATATATATATATATATATATATATATATATATCTGCAAACAAAATGATGGTGAAGCTCATACAAAATCCATTGGAGATTGCAGGGTTTAGGGTTTAAATGATGAGGATTTGTTGGGGTCATCAGAGTGTGCCTGTAAGATCCTTGTTGCTTGCATACTCAACAGGAACAAATAATCCACTGCCAATTCGACTTTATATTGTGCGCAGATTTTATTAGAGCTAAATTCGAATAAAATATATTCGAATTTATTTTAGAGTTCCTATGTAGAGATTTACTCTCTCAAATATTAGAACATGGCCTATTAAGTTTGAAGTAAGAAAATTTTTTGTTGATTGGCTTATTCTTAAAATTAGGTGGATAAACATTGCCCATAAATTAGATGGCAAACCTCTCAAGATTAGAATATTCAATAGTTTGAGTTTATTAAATCAAAATTATAATTAACATTAAGTCACATTTAAAAATTTTCTAATTTGTAATATTTAGGCATTGGATAAGCTCGCTCGTGTTTCTTGGTAATTTGGAAAAAGTGATATTTCGTTTTTCATAGGCAAATAAAAAATAGAATAAAATCAATAAACAAATGGTATAAATATAAACCACACAATGAATGTAAGTGACTTCAAGAAAAATCATTTTAATTTATTGTTTTCTTGCAGTGATGTCAAGACTATAGGCCAATTAAATTATTGAAGGAGTCTTCTATCACCGTGCTGATCCAAATTTTTTTTTTTCTAATTTCCAGTACGCTTAATTATCCATAATTAAAATGATTATAATTTTGTTTGATCATCAAATTAAAGTCATATAATTAATCTAAACATCTGCATTCTCTTTAGCACAAAATATAATTAAACGCTTATTTATGTAGATTTACTTACTTTTTGCTTTGAGTGTGAGTTACTGTTTAAATTATTAGTTCAATATTGACCATACACTAAAAATAAGAAAATACTACTAAGAAGCATTACTAAGTTATTTTTCGTAATAATGAAGACACCAAATGAGTAGTCACCATTTAAAAATCACTATGTTAAAAATAAAATGTGTAATCAAATAAGTCTTGGTTTCTCTCTTGTTATAACACTTATATCTAAATGGTTTTAAACTTGGACTAAGCATTGATAGAGTGAAAAGGTTTGGCTCAAGTCAACTAGCGATTAGGTCAGATTACTCTTTAAATAAATTTTAAAATTCCTAATTACATTTTATGAGAATGTAAGTTTACCTGATAACACACATATATACCTTGTGTATTATCATCTTCATATGGTTTTTGCCTTTCCATGGGTTAGGACTTGAGACCCAAAAGTTGTAAAAAATTCTATGCATGATGATGACATCACATATGGTTTGATTGAATGGTTCAAATGTTAGTCAAAGTGGTCAAAAGTTGCCCTTACCCAATTTGAGGGTCAGACCGATCAAACTGAATAATACAATTCAGGTAAAAATAAGTTGGCCTTCCTCAATCCGCGTAAAGTTCCGGGTCTTGATCGGACCGAGCAAACTAACCAATCCAATTCAGTTTGACAACAATGGTTTTTTAACATCCCGGTATATGGGTTAAACAGTCAAATGGAAAAAAATCAAGATTGTGGGTTACCAATGTGAATTTGCAACCAGAAAACTACAGCCAAGAAAGGGACATTGAGCAACGCAGTGATTTCCAGCTTCTTTCTCTGGTTCACATATTTGACAACCAGTGAGAGAATAGTTTAGTGCATAGACCAAGACTTTAATGGAGTCGTTGTCTCTAGTAGATGACTAAAACTTGGTTTTATAACTGAGTCAATAGCCAAATTTCATACTGATGAGGAAGCTGCCAATTTTGTTTCCTATTTACTGTACAACATTTTGTCAATAATAATCATGCAATAAATTTCACAATTCTTCGCAAGATACCCCTCCAAAATACTAATTAATTAATGAATATATTTGTAACTTAATCAGAAAAAAGCGACGTACGTCAGGTTTTTCTGCTAAGAGTTTTCGGTTCTTGTTCAGGGAAGAATTTAACAAATGGCGTGTGGAAAAATTGTAATGTACTGTTTATTAGGTATGAAACTAAGAAAAAGCCTGGAAAATATAGACTTTGAAATGGCTGTTGAAACGTAAGGGCAGGCTGGCGTGCTATTAAGTTCATGTGGCTGCTTTTCCTGGAAGATGCTCCTGTTTTTGTTAGATTAGTTATCTACCTACTGTACTTTATTCTTCATTTTCCACCACAAATTAACCACTGGAAAGCTTATTTTTGACCAAGTAAAAAGCAAGGAAAGTACATGACTGATGAACTGTGTTACGCAGTGTTTTATAGAGATGCAATGTTTAGAATATCCAACTAATTGCATGTTTGAATAAAATTGTAATTTTGTAAAAATTTTAGGGGGCTTAAATTTCAAAAACGTTTGGGCCCTTTTTTGAAACTTTTAAGGGGGATCTTTTTAATTTTGAAAAAGTTTGAAGTATTTTTTTAAATTTATAAAATTTTAATATGTCTTTCATAGTTTCGAAAATAATAATTATAATTTAAAAGACACATAACAAGTTAGCAATATAAATATCATATCACAACTTATTAAAGTTACATATTTTCAAAATATATAGATAAATATGATGATTTTAAAAAATAAGAAGAGTAATTACCTATAACATTAAATTAATATAACTATAGCCCATTAATGAGACTTTTTGTTCCTAATCAAAATACTTAATTCAGAGCTTAATAAAAGCTAAATTACAATATCAATGATAAGAATTCGATAAGACTTTAAAATTTATTACAATGTAATACGAGGAAAACAAAGAAATAAATTAAAAGAAATATAAAATTTTTAACGTGGTTTAATTTGATTATATAAAAACATATGTCCATTATGTAATTATTTATTGATAATACAAATTATTTGGAAGAAATAGATGCAAGTGAGAATAGTATAGTGATCAGATAGCTTACTTACGAGTCTCAAGAGTTTCTATCTCTTTTTTCCTCACTTGTATTGAATTCATTCAAATATTGAAGAAATAAAAATTGAAGTTTGTTTTTCATAAAATCAACATAGAGAAAGAATTGTAAAGAAATTCTTGAAATGCTTTTACAATCTTAAAAGGGACATGAGGCAAAAAAAAAAAAAAAAAAAAAAAGGATTCCAATTCCAACAGTATTAAAAACAAATAAAGAGTTCACATTTTGAATTCAGTAAAAATAAAAAAATTTTAAAAAAAAGAATGAAAAAATTATATGTGTTGGCAATTACGTTTTCAAAGGTAGAGCGATGATCAAATTCCAATGTCTTTCAATTATGATAATTGACCAATAATTTGTAGAAATATCTATAACATTTCATGAACATGAGATTCACGATTATCTAATTATAATAACCCTACCAACAAATTAAACACCAAAATTTTCAAGGTGTATATATATATATATGTGTGTGTGTGTGTGTGTGTGTGAATACATTAAGTTTGTCTTGGCGTAAGAAGATGAAGACTAAAATAGAAGACGTGTTATGCGTGGTTCATGTCAAAAACGTGAGTTACCAGTTGAATAAAAAAATGATTACATAAAATGTAAAGATAAATTTGCCCGAACAAGTCATGAGAGAATCATTGTGTATTATTATACATAAATCTTTAATACGTATAAATCATTGAGTTAAATAGTTTCAGTCATAATTTCAGCTCTTTATCAGGGAGAAGTCTTCCCAATCTGAATATTATTGTCACCTCACTACGCATGGAAGGTTTTATTTGATTAGTAAAATAAAGAGCTTTATGATTTAATATTAGTTTATCTCTGATTCAAAAGTTATAAAGGTTGGTTACCAACCTGAATTTGCAACCAGAAGATTGCAATCGAAATCCAAATCGCGATGGTCAATTACACATGTGAATTTGCAGCGAAAAGGCAACAAATAAGAAAGTGACTTTTAGCAATGCAGTGATTTCCAGCTTCTTTCTCTATTTACGAATTTGACAATCAGTGAAAGAATAGTTTGTTTCAAAGTTTTGGATACGCACAACTGAATTTGCTATTCAAATATTGAAAAAATAAACGTTTCAAAGTTTGTTTCTTATAAAATCAAACGTAGAAAAAGAATTACGAAGAAATTCATTAAATTTCACAATCTTAAAAGAGACAGCCTTAACGAAATTTTAATGTCCTTTAATTATGATAATCAACCATTCAATAACAAAAATATCTACAACATATCATGGACACAATGAATTTTATAATTCTCTATTTTGTGTTTTTAAATGTATAAAAATATAATATAATAATCATGAATACGAGGGGTTATTTAATTTATAATTCTCTACTTTGTTGATGATGATCATCAACCTTTGTAACATAGTGGTTAATGTAGTCACCTTTCAACCGAAAAGTTGTGACTCATGAGTTTGAATCTAATCAGGGGCAATTTTAGCATTAGCAAACGATCATGTATTTATTATAAATGAATCTTTAATATTTATAAACACTTGTGTTAAAAATTGTGTAATCAAATGACTCAAATCATAAGTCACAGTGGTCGAATACCACATGAATTTGCAACCAGAAGACTGCAATCGAAATTCGAGTAACAATGGTTGATTACCAATGTGAATTTGCAGCCAAAAGACAACAACCACGAAAGGGACTATCAGCTGTGCAGTGATTTCCAGCTTCTGTCTCTAGTTCACAAATTTCATAACCAGTGAGAGAATAGTTTAGTGCACGGCCAAGACTTAAATAGTGTGGTCCTCACTAGTAGATGACTAAGACTTAGGTTTTATAACTGAGTCAATAGCAAAATTTCATACTGATATCGGGAAAGCCATTTTTCTTTCCTATATATAATCCCATATCAGTTCTTGTGATTTCATTATAGAGAGAAATGGGTTGTCTAGCATGGTCTTACCAAATTCTCTTCCTCCAAATTTTGCTTTTTTATTCTCAAACTTCTGCAACTCTCTGCTCTCCGGATGACAGTTCTGCATTGCTTCAGTTCAAGCAACTCTTTTTCTTCAAAAACACTTCTTCTTTCTCATGTGAATATTATGATGTTCAATCTTATCCAAAAATGATGTCTTGGAAAGAAGACATCGATTGTTGCTCATGGGATGGGGTTACATGTGATATGGTGACTAGTCGCGTGATTGATCTTGATCTCAGTTGTAGTTGGCTTTATGGAAACATCCCTTCCAACAGTACCCTTTTTTTCCTTCCTCAATTGCAAAGACTTAATCTAGCTTTCAACGATTTCAATCTCTCTCAAATTTCCCCTGATTTTGGTCGATTGATTAGCTTAACATATCTCAATCTCTCTTACTCAAACTTTAGTGGTTCTATTCCGTCTGAAATCTCTTATTTGTCTAATTTGATTTCACTAGACATCTCAAACACTGCTCTCTACTTCGACTATTATTATCTCTTCGTAGAGTATGAGAATAATCAATTGAGAGTTGGAAGACATGTTTTTGAAAGATTGATTCAGAATCTAACCATGTTGAAAAACCTTAATCTCATCAGTGTCGACATGTCGACCATTGTACCCAATTCATTGATGAATATATCTTCATCTTTGATTTCTTTAAATCTTTGTTATTGTAATTTGCAAGGGAAATTACCAACTCAAATCTTTCACTTGCCAAATTTGCAAACCCTTAGGTTAGGAGGTAACTTCAACTTGACAAGTAATTTTCCCGAAGCTAATTGGAGTAGCCCACTCAAGTCTTTGGATGTCTCTGACATAAGCTTTTCAAAAAAATTACCAAATTCATTCAACAATCTCTTGTCCTTGAGGGAATTGCATCTCAATAATTGCACTCTAGTGGGACCAGTTCCCACATCCCTTGCAAATCTTACACAACTTAGTTATTTGAATCTCTGGGAGAATAAATTCAGTGGTCAAATACCATCATTTCTTTCAAATTTTGTCCAGCTACGTTTTTTAGGTCTTTCAAACAATTATTTTGCTGGTCAACTTCCAGAGTTTCTTGTCAACTTCACATATCTTTCTGGTTTACACTTGTCAAATAATCAACTCACGGGCCCAATTCCTTCTCATGTCTATGCCCTTCAAAATTTAGTTGCTATTCTCTTAGATAACAATTATCTCAACGGTACAATACCATCTTGATTATTCACTCTACCATTATTGGAAAGGTTGGAACTTAGTGATAACCAATTAGTTGGTCATATTGATCAATTTCAGAGTAAATCTTTGGAATTCATTTGTTTGGATAATAACAGATTGAATGACTCTATTCCAAATTCGATCTTTGAACAGGTGAATTTAACTTTTCTGCTACTTTCTTCAAACAATTTCAGTGGAACTGTAGACTTTTATTTATTCTCACAGTTAAAAAACCTTGAAATGCTTGATCTTTCTCTTAACAATCTATCAATTAACACTGCATTCAAAGCCAACTCCTCTTTTCCACAACTTTTTTCTTTGACGCTTTCTAGTTGCAACTTGAGCGAATTCCCTAGCATCTTAAGAAGTGCAAATCAATTAAGGGAACTAGATCTTTCTGACAATAAAATCAGTGGTCAAATACCGAAGTGGATGGAGGACATTGGAAAGGATACTTTGGGGTATCTAAATCTTTCCCATAACTACCTGACCAGCATAGAGAAGCTTCCATGGGAGAATCTTGGTACTCTAGACCTTGATTCCAACGAGCTCCAGGGATCACTTCCAACTCCACCGCCTTCCTTGCGAGTCTTGTTGTTGTCAAACAACAAATTGATTGGGGACATACCACATTCGATCTGCAATTTGAGTTCCATACAAATTCTAAAGCTCTCTAACAACAGCTTCAGTGGCAACATTCCAAAATGCTTAGGAAACTTAAGCAGTCTTCATGTGGTGGATTTGAAGAAAAATAAACTCTCTGGCACCATTCCAGGAGGTTGTGCAAAGAAGGGCAGTCCTTTAAGGACCCTCAACTTGAATGATAACGAACTAGAAGGGCCAATCCCACGATCTTTGGCCAATTGTACGATGCTGGAAGTTCTAGATATCGGCAACAACAAGGTAATGGATACCTTCCCATATTGGCTACGAAGTCTTCCTGAGTTGCAAGTTCTTATCCTTCGTTCAAATAAATTTTATGGTTCTGTATCGGGTTGTTCAGAGATGAAGCACTGCTTTCCTAAGTTGAAAGTATTTGACCTTTCAAGCAACAAATTTGGTGGTCCACTGCCAACTTGGTGTTTCAAAAATCTTCAAGCCATGAAGGATGTTGGCGAAATTGAGGGAAAGTTGCAATACATTGGCGAAAGTTATTATCAAGATTCCATTACAGTAACAATGAAAGATTATCAGTTTGAATTCAAGAGAATATTCGTTGCTTTCACTGCCATTGATTTTTCAAGTAATGACTTTCACGGTGAGATTCCAAAAATAATTGGAGAGCTTCATGCACTTCATGTTCTCAATCTTTCTCACAACAATCTGTCAGATTGTATCCCTTCATCCTTTGGAAATTTGATCAATCTTGAGTCATTAGACCTCTCTTTCAACAAGCTTTCAGGAAGGATTCCCAATGAGTTGATAAATCCTACATCTCTTGCGGTGTTGAACTTCTCGTACAACCAACTCAAGGGATCTATTCCACGAGGAAAGCAATTTGACACATTTCAAAATGATTCCTATATTGGAAACCCTGGGTTGTGTGGATCGCCATTGTCGAAAAAATGTACAAATGATGAGCCGCAGTCACCAATACCATCAATCTTCCAAGAAGAAGATAATGCTTCGAGCTGGTTTGACTGGAAAATCATCTTGATGGGCTACGGAAGTGGACTTGTACTTGGCGTTTCAATGGGATATATTGTATTTACAACAAGGAAGCCAAAATGGTTTGTAAGGATGGTTGAAAGAGAGCAGCCAATGAAGCTGAGAAGGTTGAACAGAAGATACAGGGGAAGAAGAAATTAGTAAGTTCAATTCTATTGTCGTGTTGTGGTTTGTGTATTGTTAAAAACTAATGCCTTTAATCTTCAATTTTTCAGATTTCAGAGAGTTTGATTGGATGGGATAGCAGCAGCATCTGGGAGAGAGCATGAGAAGCTACCACATGTAATCTTCAAACGTGGATTTAGGAGTTGAAATTTCCAGAGTTTCTGATGTTTGAATAATGAAGTATTCAGAATTCCCGCAATGTAGTGTAAAATAATTTAGTTTGAAGCATTTCAGTTTTATGGAAGTGATTGAAGTTGCGGTACACCTTTGCTTGATATGAAAACTACTCTTATTTTCAATTAAATTCGAATTCTCTTATTTCATCTATTGAGTTGCTTAAATTTGGTCCGGATAATAAGTCTTAGAACCAAAAATAGAAGACAAAAGAAACAATATTAATTATATTCCTAATTACTAAAATATATAATGAATTTCAAAATTACTGTGGATTATAATTAAGTGCACTTGAAACCGACTCAATATCCTGTTGGGTACTCGCAATTCCCACCAAAATCCGCAACATTCAAATCTAGTGGTAATTAATTAAAAATTAATTGTAGAGATTTGATAATAGCTATTGAAGCGTATGATGAATGTGCTTCTAACATATTGGGATCATAACACGTGGCATCTTGTTGAATCGGACGGCAATCAGCTCCTCCTTCCCCACATCGTAATGTAGTGCATTTTGTAGCGTGGTCGCATCAACATTCGCTTTTGCCACACACCAAGTCTGGCCCTGGGTCGAGCTTGGGGTTGAGGTCGGAGTTTGGGTCCCACCCTCACCTGTTGAAGTCGTTGGCAGCGTAAACAGCGTCCACTAGGGCATGTTGGAATATTTCAACCCGTTACCCGAATCCAGCACACCTGGGTTGTTCTTAAACACAGCATAGTCTAAAGATATATCTTTTGAGTTCGCCGAGTAAGCAAAAAAAGGGTAGATATTAACCATAACGTATGACCCGGATTTAGTAACAATTCCAACATGGTTTTCATAACCGGGACAAATTCGGGTTTAAAAATACCTGCAGAAGCCGGATACGAGTTGTTCAAGGCGGTTAAAGCTACAGGAGAAGACACTTCAATAGCAGAATCGAGCTTAATTTTAACCAAAGAGTTGTAAATGTTCGTCGTTGTAAAGAGTTGTACAAGAATCAACTTAGAGAAAGAACATAATTACCAAAAAAAAAAAAACTTGGAGAAAGAACAGCAAAGAAATTCTTGAAATGCTTACAAGGGACAGGAGGGAAAAAAAAGACACAGATTCCAATTCCAAAAGTGTTAAAAACAAATAAAGAGTTCACATGTTGAATTCTGTAAAAACAAAAAAAAAAAAAAAAATTTAAATAAATGAATGGAAAAATTATTTGTGTCGGCAGTAACGTTTTCAGAGTTGGCCAAATAACTTATTCCCCCCAATGTGTCCTTTAATGAAATTACCTAAAACCTTTTAAAAAGTCAAATTCTCATCCCTGGATCAAATTCTTTCAAATTTTACTAATATTTGTAACGAAACGAATAAAATACCCTTTAATAAAAAAAATTAATAATATTAAAATAAATTTTAATATAAAATAATATTAATATAATAATAATAAATTTAAAAAAAATTAAAAATCAACGACTGTGACTACCATAAATCTAACCATGTGATAAGAAATGGTCTAATTATTTTGATAACAGAGATGTCTAGATCTGAAAGGGATAGTCAGATCCAACCACATTTGCCAACGAGAATGATCGAAAACGATAAATTTCAAATATGTTAACCAGTTTTTACCATCTCTAATGACGAAGACAATCGAATCTGACTATTTTCATCAAATCTAACCGTTAATACAATCATATAGTCATTTCTAATTACTTCATTTATATGTATAAGTCATTGAGTTAAAAATAATTTAGGCTGCCTTAATTTTTTAATACTAATTCTTCAGCCGTAATTTCAGCTCTTTAATAGGGGGAAGTCTTCCCAATGAATTTTATTGTCACCTCTACGGTTGGATTTGAAGCGAACACATTCGGGCTCATTTTTTAGGTCACTTCGTTCGCCAGTGAAACGATACAAGCCTCACGAAAAGCGAATACGAGTATGCGGAGCAAATATTCGATTTGAACAAACGCGAGCCCAAACCATTTAACAAATGGTTTGGTTTAAACCGAACTGTTCGTTACGTAACAAATGACGACGTTTTTTGTCGGCATAAAACGCACCTACCCTTCTGATGTCTGAGACTTCCTTCTTCCTTCCTTTCTTCAGTCTTTCCTTCTCCTAGCTATCGGTCTCGCTCGTGTAGGTAGTCGATTGAGGCAAAGGCAAAGCACACGCATGTGCACCCATTCCCGTATTTGGCTAGTCCCGTCTTCGTTGTCTCCTCCTGCTCTCCATGACTCCATCCCATCCCAGTCGTTTTCTGACCGTCTGTAGCCACAACGAAGAAGAAACTGTGCTACTTGCTGCTCGTGGATTATTGTGGTATGAACTGGGATTGGTTGGGTTATGGGCTGTTGAAATGTATATATTGTGGTATTTTTTTCGTATTCTTTTTTGCCCCAGCATGGCCAAATATGGCCGAACGAACATGTTCGTTCGTTCCAGATGGCGAACATGTTCGTCCGATATCTACTGTTTCGAGCCAACGAATGAATCCAAACCTTTTTCGTTCGTCCGAACACGAATAGCGAACACTGACCGATCCTGTTCGTCAAACCCGAGCCAAACACGAGCAACGCCCAGAAAACGACCGAAGCGAACACGAACATACTCGCGTTCGTGTTCGATTCACTTCGTATCCAGCCCTAGTCACCTCACTACTCATGAAAGGTTTCAACTGATTAATAGAATGAAGAATTTTATAATTTAATATTAATTTATCTCTTATTATAAAGTGGCGAAGGTTGGTTACCAATCTGAATTTGAACCAGAAGACTGCAATCAAATTCGGTGGTCCCTTGCCAGCCTGGTATTTCAAAAATCTTCAAGCCATGAAGAAGGTTAGTGAAGCTGCGAGGAATTTGTTGTATATAGGTGAAAGTTATTATCGAGATTCCATTACAATAACAATGAAAGGGCGTGAGATGAAACTTGAGAAAGTTAATCCTTTTTTTACTACGATCGATTTTTCAAATAATAATGACTTCCACGGTGAGATTCCAGAAGTAATTGGAGAGCTTCATTCACTTATACACCTCAATCTTTCTCACAACAATCTATCAGATGGTATCCCTTCATCCTTGGGAAAGTTGATCAATCTTGAGTCATTAGATCTCTCTTTCAACAAGCTTTCGGGAAGGATTCCCAATGAGTTGATAAATCCTACATTTCTTGCGGTGTCGAACTTCTCGTACAACCAACTCAAGGGATCTATTCCTCGAGGAAATCAATTTGACACATTTCAAAATAATTCCTATATTGGAAACCCTGGGTTGTGTGGATCGCCATTGTCGAAAAAATGTACAAATGATGAGCTGCAGTTACCAATACCATCAATCTTCCAAGAAGAAGATAATGCTTCGAGCTGGTTCGACTGGAAAATCATCTTGATGGGATACGCAAGTGGACTTGTACTTGGCGTTTCTATGGGATATATTGTATTTACAACAAGGAAGCCACAATGGTTTGTAAGGATGGTTGAAAGAGAGCAGCCAATGAAGGTGAGAAGGTTGAATAGAAGATACAGGGTAAGAAGAAATTAGTAAGTTCAATTCTGTTGTTGGGTTGTGGTTTGTCTATTGTCAAAAAACTAAAAAAACCAATACGTTTGATGTTCATTTTTTTCAGATTTCAGAGAGCTTGATTGCATCGGATGGCAGCATCTGGGAGAGAGCATGAGAAGCTGCCACATGTAATGAAGTCTTCAAACTTGGATTTAGGAGTTAAAATTTTCAGAGTCTCTAATGTTTGAATAATGAAATTTTCAACATTCCTGCAATGTAGCGTAAAGTAATTTAGTTTGAAGCATTTCAGTTTTGTGGAAGTGATTGAAGTGCCTGTACAGCTTTCATTGATATGGAAACTACTCTTATTTCACCTAAATTCAAATTCTGTTATGACAGAATCCTCAACTTGCGTAAGCAAATCAATCAAAGTGATGAAACAGCACATCCACCATCAAAATTAGAAGATAATAGGGTCTACAAATGGGTTCTGATCGAAAGGGGTGTTTCATTAACTTGAATTAAGATACTCAATTGAATAGTTCATGCACAATCTCATAACAACTAACATTTTCTTCAAGGCGACTGTTATTCAAGCTGAGAAACTTGTAAGTTCAATCCTTTTCTCAGATTTCAGAGAGTTTGATAGAGTAGCATCTGAGCGAGAGCATGAGAAGCTATCAAACTCAAATTTAATTTATTCGAATCAATTTTTAATTATCCTAATTTATTTTGTATAAATCTCTTAACTGGATTAGGGATAGAAAATCTCATCAATAATATTATATCAACAAAACAAATGATGCAACTCTGGACCCCAAAAAGCCTAATCAACCTTTGTCCATTTAGTTGCTTAAATTTGGTCTGGATAATAAGCCTTAGAGCCAAAAATAGAAGACAAGAAGAAACAGTCTAAATCAGATTAATATATGGTCTCATCAACAACCCCATATACATATAGTTCTACATTATTATCCATGAGAAAAAAATTTATTATATTCCTAATTACTAAAACATATAACGAATCTGAAAAATACTGTGCATTATAATTAAGTGCTCTTCAAACCGACTCAATATCCTGTTGGGTACTCGCAGTTCCCACCAAAATCTGCAACATTCAAATCAATATTGTAATTAAAGTAAATAATTATCACTAGTGATTAATTAAAAATTAATTGTAGAGATTTGATAGGGTGCTCACTAGGCTGTTCATCCACTACGTGGGCGGTTCCACCAAAGTCGCACGATCCAGCCTTACGTCCTTGCTTCTGATAATAGCTATTGAAGGCGTAAGATGCATGCGCTTCTAACGTGTTCGGATCGTAACACGTGGCATCTGGTTGAATCGGACGGCAATCAGCCCCTCCTTCCCCGCATGCGTAATCTAGTGCATTCTGTAAGTTGCTTGCATCAACATTAGCTTTTGCCACACACCAAGTCTGGCCCTGGGTCGGACTTGGGGTTGAGGTCGGAGTTTGGGTCTCACCCTCACCTGTTGAAGTTTTTGGGACAGTGGGACCCGGGCTAGTCGTCGGACTTGGAGCTTGAACGTGGTTTGTAGTTGAATTACCAGACTGCCCTTGGCCTTGTGTATACGGCATGCTGTATACTTCCTGTTCGCTGGGATAAAACAGACCATAGTTACGTTCTGACGTGGGACCTGGTTTCAGATTTTCGTTAAACAAGGCGAACAAATATACATTAAGTGGGTCCTGTGGTCTTACAGGGGTCCCACCACCGGAGCGAACTCTAAGCATTAGATTTCCGTTATACGACGCTGCATTCTCCATACTCGCGCCAGTCTCATTCTGGTCGCCGAGTGAAGGCCACCCGGTTTCTGTAACGGTCAACTTCACGTCGTTGAAACCGATAGCTGACATGGCAGCGTAAACGGCGTCCACTTGGGCTTCAAACATGTTGGAATATTTCAACCCGTTACCCGAATCCACCACACCTGGGTTGCTCTTAAACAACGCATAGTCTAAAGATATATCTTTTGAGTCCGCCGAGTAAGCGAAAAACGGGTAGATATTAACCATAACGTATGACCCGGATTTACGTAACAATTCCAACATGGGTTTCATAACCGGGACCAATTCGGGTTTAAAAATACCCGCAGAAGCCGGGTACGAGTTGTTCAAGGCACTTAAAGCTACTGGAGAAGACACTTTAATAGCAGAATCAAGATTATATTTAACCAAAGAGTTGTAAATGTTCGTCATAGCAGGTACAAGAAACGGCGTCGTGTTCTTGGGGTCGGCGAAAACCTCATTACCCACAGCAATGGCTTCAATGTCCGTGGCGGGGTAGAATTTACTGATGTTGAGTTGAACCCAGTTGTCGGCAAATGATTGGTCGTTCGCGGCGTTGGAGAGAACCTCATTGGGAAGTGCCACGACGATGCCTATGCCGGAGTTCGCGAATGCAGTAAGTACGGCTGAATCAGTGTCGTAGAGCTTAACTTTGTTTACGCCTTTCGACTGTAAAATCTTCACCACTTGCGATGGCGGCGGTAAGTTGTTTGCCACTCTGCCGTAATTTATTCCCACAAATCCACCATCTGCAAAATGTAAAAAAATGAAATTGAAACAATAAAATGTAGTTTTCATGCAAATCAATAAAGAAAGTTAAGTACGTACCTGCAGAAGCAAAGTTTGAGAGAAGCAACAAGAAGCAGAAGAAGGAGAAGCCTAGGGTCGCCATAGCCATGGCCATTGTATATTTATTTTTATTATATTTTTCTGATTTTGTAGATGAATTTATAGAGAAATTTACTGACTCGATATGAGAGTGGGGTGAGTGGACGAGGAATGGAAGGGCCCACGTGCAACTATCGGAAATTGATCCTAGTTTTTGACCGTACACGTGGCTTGATCGATTCGTTTGTGGGATCATTGGTTGGTTGCCTAATGGGGTATTTAGGTGAATTAGAACGTTGGGTTGGCCGGGACCCCAAAAACAAAAAAGAAATGACCGTTGGATTAGCCGGCTTTCCCCTTTAATTCCTTTTAAATTAATTGTAATAACTAGTAGGTAAATAGTTAAATTAGTTGGCCAATTTTAATGCATTATGGATTATTCATTTAGTAATTAATATTATCATTAGTCAAACATATGATTATTTTTCTTAAATATCAATAATTGTGATATTTGGGATTTTTTTTGTTATTTAATATTATTATTGTTATTATTATTATTAAATACAATTAATGAATATTTATGGGAAGGCTTTTTTTTTTTTTAATTTATGATAAGGTTCACACGGGAACACTTAGCAACGAAGAATAAAGCAAAATTGTAGGCAAATTTTTCTGCCTCTTAATGGAATAATTGAATGTATATTGTCTCATAGTTATTATGTTGTGTCAATTGCTTTCAAAATTACATGATTTATGTTTGTCTTCTTTCGAAAAATAAACATTGAGAAAACGAAACAAAATTCCCATTGGAGGATATGAATTCTTAACGCGGATAATTTATCTAAATAGTCCTCTCTATGTAGTATGAAATCCAAGAGAAAAACAACATGAGTGTGCCCGAATACTCAATGCAAAAATACTAGTATTTACATAAAAAAATCACGGATAAGATAGAGAAAAGATTGTTTCGTATTCACTCATTTGTAGTACTTTGTTGGATTGGAGCGTTTTACTTTGCTTCCTCGGGTGAACAATGGCATGTATGAACCCTAATTAGGGTTGAAGACTTTGGTTTCGGCTTGAGATTTCGGAAACAGTGAGCGAGAGGTGGAGAATTAACAGGAGGTAGCAAGAGAATCAATGGCATCGTTTTCATTCATCACCCAACTTCCACAGCTGCTCTGAAATTTGACAAATTTATTAATGCATGGAGGCCCCATACATATATAATTTGGGTGTCAGTTAACCTAAACATATTGACATTACCAACTCAACATTATTTCATAAACCACACAAAGTCAAGTTACTTCACCCTACTAATATATATATATAAGAATTATTAATGTTTAGCTCAAACTTGATTTGATTTATTCAGACTTACATTTATTTTCGAACGAATCAAATATCGTCGTAATTAATTTATAATAAACTATAACAAGTGGGTATAATATAATGTTAGAGTATTTCATATTATAAATCTTTTGAGTAGTTATCAGGGTTATCATTTGCAATACAAATTTATTAATTGATTAGATATTTTATTTTAGTGTCTATCAATGCATAAGTGGACGCAATTGATGATGAAACCTTTGGGTGAAGACTTGAATTCCTCTCAAAGAAGATAAGCCTCGGGTGGGACGTCTCATGAGTAAAGTCATAAGATAATATTATTATTAAGTAATTAATTATTTGATTAGAGAAGTTAATTAAGGTTAATTAGGCAAGACTTGGAAGCTGGAAATGTTCGAAAGGAACATATTCTTCGAACCTGCCACTTGACAAATATGTCAAATAGTAGGTAAGTGCAGCTGTGAATTTTGGGGTGACTAGAAATTATAATATGAAGCTTTTCAAACTAATTATAATTTCAATTAATTTATTCACAAGAAGATGTCAATAAAAACAGCTCCATTTTGATTTGGTTCTTATCATGCGTGGAGATGCTTTCTTTTCGCTCATTAAAGTATGCAGTTCAGAATTTTGTATCAGAGAGATTATGATGCTAACAAGAAGGCCAAAGGACATAATCCCACCCATAGTTTGAGGCGGGGACAGAATCCCACCCGCCAAGTTTAGAAAGCCCGGATTTCCACCCGTTGACTGTTAAATCTAACAGTCAACAGTATGTTCGGGGGTAATTTTATTATTTTAAAATTAAAAATATTATAAAATAATATTAAAATTTTAAAAATTTTAAAAATTTTTATAAAATTATAAAATTTTTTTATAAAA
>JAJEJH010000640.1:0-49321 GCA_026122585.1 Anacardium occidentale | reverse complement strand
CCTCGGTCGATTCGGGAGGCCAGATCTGGCCTCCCGAAAAACCAGGTGGTCGGAACGGCCACCTGGTGCTGTTTGGTGCGGCCACCGCCGGCGGTGGCTGGTTTTTTAATTTTTTAAATTTAAATATTTTTTTATAATTTTATAAAAATTTTTAAATTTTTTTATAATTTTAATATATTTTAATATTATTTTATATTTTTATTATAAAATTTTATTAATAAGGGTATTTTTGTCATTTCATAAAACAGGTTAATGAAATTGAATGGAAATTGAATGAAGGGTGGGAATCTGAGCTTTCTAAACTTGGCGGGTGGGATTCTGTCCCCGCCTCAAACTATGGGTGGGATTATGTCCTTTGGCCTAACAAGAAACAATTAAGTCTCATATTTATTATGATGTAAAATAAATGAGTATGATGAAGATTAGACAAATAATAGTTTTTTAATGTAATTTGATTGGTTGTTCGAGAGTTAATATCAACAGTATTAATGATTATAAGAGACTACATTAGCATAGTATGTACATAAAATATAGAAAAAAATGTCTTAAAAAGATCTTGACTTTGGACATGAATCTAAAATTAATAATACTTTAATAATAAGTTAAACTATTTTCTCAAAAAGATATTTTACAACTAAAAATATATACAATATAAAGTATCTCAGGTGTATTATTCTTATCTCAAGATACATCACACATGGCACGACAAAGGCCAATGACCTAACTATATTTTCAAGCTTTGTACTTTTTAAGGATATTTTTGCCGTGTTGAAATTGTGGGCCGTTTGTGAATCCGAAAGAGTGAGAAAAAATGTCAAATAAATTGATAGAGATCGGCAGACTTCTGTTCACCAGCCTTGTACTTTTTAGGGATATTTTTGCCGTGTTGAAATTGTGGGCCGTTTGTGAATTCGAAAGAGTGAGAAAAAATGTCAAATAAATTGATAGAGATCGGCAGACTTCTCTTCACCAAAAATCCCCGCGAAAATCCGGCAGAGATTTTTGGTAAACGCCTTGAATTGACAAGTAAATTAATTTTTATGTACCCTTTTGTGACTTGTAATTAGGGTTAGATTCGAATTAAATCAAACGTGAATAGACACATTTTCATATTCAGACTCATTTCATATCATTCAAATTTAAATTTGTATTCGTATTCGTTGAATATTTTATAGTAAAATTCGTATTTGTATTTGATTCGTATAACTAAGTTCATATTCGATTTATATTTGTATTCGTATTTGATTCATATAATTCGTTTTTATATTTATTAAAAATTATAATTACTACAAATAATTAATAAAATATAATTAAAAATTTTTTATTTTAAGTTTAAATTCGTATTCGTATTCGGTTCACATAATTCGTATGCAGACTCTTGTTTGTTGAATTTTAAAATTGTAATTCAGGTTCGTATTCATATTCGGACTTGTTCGATTCATTTCGAATTCATTTGAATCAAATTTAAAAATGAATTCGAATATATTCAATTCGAATACAGCCCTACTTGTAATTTATGGGCGGGCAAGCGGGCTGCCACAAAGTTTCTTGTCAAAGTTTCTTGGATTCCCACCATGTGAAAGATGGGCAAGAGTCAACAGACGAAATTGCACGGAGATGGGTTAGTGTTGGGTAGGCCGGATTGCATTAAGATTGGGAATGCTTAGGAAAGCAAAGCTGAATGAAAGAGAAAATGTCATGGTTGTACGAAAATGGATTGTCAAAGGTCCAATTTGATGTTTCGGGCTTTTCTGAAACAATGTAGGCCAGCCCAGATATCGGGCTATTTCTGCAAACGGCCTGGATCACATAAAACTTAGGGTTGGGCTATGTAGACTTTAACAGCAAGGAATCAGAAGAGTTGCTATGGAATAAGATAAGAATGGTGGGCATTGATGTCGAGTTTGACCAGTTAAATCCTTTTTCAATTTAAGTCAAGTCCATGCCTGTTTGATTCAAGTTCACCCTTACCTAAAACCTAATTTATAGTTTGAGTTCTTAAATCCATGCCTTTCTGATAATGGGTGTTTGTGTGAAAACGAAACAACTTTTATATGTAATGCTAAAAAAGTAATACAAGTTTCATTTTATTCAATTGAAGGACTCTAAAATAGTTTTTTTTTTTTTTTGTTACTTTAGAGACAAAACAAAATATGAGGACATATCAGTAATTTTCTACAAGTTATAAGAAAATAAAAACAAAATAACTAAAATATTTTTTTTTCTAATAAAATGCTAATGTGTCTAAAAACTAAAAAAAATAAAATAAGCATAATAAACAAAAATGGGAACTCCCTGGCCTTTCCTATTCCTAATAATGCCGTATGCAAGGGTAGGGTCAGATTCGGTCACATACAAGCAAAATATAGTTTAATATTGATTTAAATATAAAAGAGTTGGGTTAAAATCAATGAAATTAGGCTTGAAAACGATTTAACTTTTGATTCGATTTGAATCATTTTGAAATCAAATATTTAAAATGGTTCGAACTTAACTCGTTTATGAAAGTAAGTCTAATTTTTTATTCAAACTTAATTTATTCAATTCAAATTTAAATTCAAACTTGATCGATTAAACTGGATCCAAATTATCACTTTAGCCATGATTTTCATATTCAAATTGGATATTGATCTGATAAAAGGATTAGATCAAGTGAACTGATGATCAAAATGAATGACTGTGATAGAACCATTAAACTATTAAAGGATGATTTTACCTTTTTTATTTTGCTCAATAATCAAATTGACAATATGTTTATAGTTAAAGGGCATGTTCCCACCCAAGGTTTTTAACTTTTAAAAATTTAAATATTACTATTGATTAAAGTTAATGATTGAATTTAATGGTTAATTATTAAATTTTAACGATCAGAAAAGTATTTTTATTTTTTGGATTAAAAAAATTAAAAATAATAATATAAATTTTATTAAAATAATATTAATATAAATTTTAAAAGTTTTAAAATATAAAAAGTAAAATTAAAAAATAGTCACAATCGTTGGTGATGGTAACTACCTATAATCGAATTAAGAGACTGAAAACTGTTATTTAATTCACAAAAAAACTAAATTTGGTTGACTTTACCAATAAAGTAAGTAGTCAATCTGGCCATCCGTGAATAAGATGTCGTTTTTGGTTTTTTGGTTCAATTATTAAAGGCAATGACTTTTTTTTTATTTTTAAAAATTTTTTATATTTTTATTTAAATATTAAATTATATTTTTATTATATTTATTTTTTTATAAGTGTAATTTAATTATTTTATAAAAATATTAAAAAATAATAAAAATATGTATTTAAAATTTTGAAAGTTGAAAAACGAATTTTATCTTTCCAATAAAACCTTATTGGGAATTAGGCCTCTGGCTATACTCAGGGTGACTTTACTGTTTTCGTGCTATGCAAAGACTGATGTGATATTTTTAAAGGAGCATAAAAACTGTGACAGGTTCCAATTCATCTTGACGTTGATGTTGTCGTTTCTGGCTTTTTACCACTTCTGTCTCCTCTTCAACAATTCCTCCTATTTTCCCAGTCAATCTTGCACCACTCTGATTCTTCCGAATATTGATCTTTTCAGTTCTAACTCCTTCTGGTATTGATTTTGTCTTTTACCATGACCTATTCTTATAATTGATTCAATGGTTCATCAATGCTCCCTACACAACTTTCTCGATGGAGATACTACGGCTCATCCCAGATCCGTTGAACTGGTCCCTTAAACCAGTTGAAGGTTTTTAAAACCATGACTGTAGCATGGCCTCGATCTTGCCCAGGCCAGACTTGGCTAGGTCAAACCAGACGCTAGCCTTTACAGACTGCATGTATGGCATGAGAAAAAGCCGACGCCTTTTTTTCTTTTCTTTGAATTATGTTTTTTATTTTCTAAATTTAAAACAAAAAAGATTGTCTTTTCTTGTCTTTTAAGTATAATATTTTCTCAGTTTTTTTTTCTTAATTCTGAAACCAGTTTTTCTCCTTTCTATCTAAATTATTTTATTATTATTTTTGTCTTTATTAATTTATTATTATTTCTAAAGAACAAAATAAGTTGGTTAGCCAAAATAATGAACAATCTTTAATTAATCATATTTAGAACATAAATTAATACTTGTCCATTTGAACGTATTAAATCTCTCAACTGGGTTCTTGAATCAATATATTATAAGGGTTGCGATACAGAGAAATTGTGTGCGGAGGAAGAAATGGAAGCCAAAAGACGAAATCAGAAGCAGCAGCCATGCATGGTTGCGTTTATAAAAAGACGAAAACATTTCAATTTCCAACGTAACGGCTTTGCTTTATTAAAACTCTGCATGTTTTTTGCCATCTTGCCTTTAAACCAGGCGCTCTCATTCAACTACACCCAAGCCCTCTCCAAGAGCCTTCTCTACTTCGAATCACAGCGCTCTGGCCGCCTGCCCCACCACCAGAGAGTTACGTGGCGCCACCACTCTGCTCTCACCGACGGCCTCGAACAAGGAGTGGGTGTCCCTTCGTCTCGCTTCTCTACTAGCAATGTTAATTCCTGTTAATTGTGTTATAAAGTCAATTATTTGTCTAGGTGGACCTGGTGGGAGGATATTATGATGCAGGTGACAATGTGAAGTTCGGTTTCCCAATGGCTTTCACTATAACAATGCTCTCTTGGGGAGTTATCGAGTACGGCGTAGATATCGCCGCCGCAGGGGAGTATGACCACGCAGTGGAGTCCATCAAGTGGGGGACAGATTATTTCATCAAAGCTCATACTCAGCCTAATGAGTTATGGGTTGAGGTGGGCGATGGAGACAACGATCACTACTGTTGGCAGAGGCCGGAGGATATGACGACGTCACGGCGAGCATACAAGGTGGATGAGCAGAACCCGGGATCGGATGTGGTGGGGGAGACGGCAGCGGCAATGGCGGCAGCATCAATTGTGTTCAGGAAACAAAACCCACGTTATTCTAACCTACTATTGCACCATGCAAAACAGGTAAGTTTGTTACGATTAGGTTCGATAATTACCAAAGCTTGAGTCTTTAGAGGACTGGTTCAACTAATTGTGGCACTTAAAGTTTTAATTAGTATTTGATTTGCATGCAGTTGTTTGAGTTTGGTGACAAGTTCAGAGGGAAATATGATAACAGCATTAAGATAGTGAGGGGTTTCTATCCGTCGGTGAGTGGGTTCATGGATGAGTTGTTGTGGGCTGCTTTGTGGCTGTACAAGGCCAACGACATGGAGGTTTATTTGAAGTATGTGCTGGAAAATGGCCATGCCTTTGGTGGGATCACTTGGGCCATTACTGAATTTAGCTGGGATGTTAAGTATGCTGGTGTTCAGGTCATTGCCTCCATGGTAAAAGCATTCTCTGCATCGCTCTCTTAATCTGTTTCTCACTGTTTTTTTATATAGGACTGGCACATCTATATTTTATAAATTTGGTGAGCCTTTTCCTTCACACTTGTACATCCACTTACTTTATTTCCCAACTAATTTTGCATTGTACACCCACCAAACCAATGTTGTATTATATATTCAACAATCCTTCTCTAGATATCATTCATTCGTCTATCAAGAACCTCCACTAGACCAACCAGAGAGTAAAGCTGACGAAATCTCCTCTTCATCTAAGCTTCCTGAACCGAGCTAATTGTGGAGTAAGAAACAATCGCTTCTCAATCAGGTCTTCACCTGAGCCTTTGAAACAAACCAATTAGAGAATAAGAAGCAACCTCCCCTCTATTGGGTATTTCGGATACCTGGTCGGAGTCCCTCACACTTATATACCCACACCATTCTGTTTGCTAACCAATATTTGATACTCAGCCTTCCTCCCTATCACACATTCGTCCATCAACAATCTTCGACAAACCAACTGGGGAGTAAAGTTGACAAAACCTCTTCTTCATCTGAGTTAAACCTCTTGAATTAGGCCAACTGGGGAGTAAGAAGCAACCTTCCCACGACTGGGCCGTAACCTAAGCTAAATGAATCAAAGCCTCCCTTCAACTAAGCCTTCATCTAAGCCTCCTAAATCAAACCAAAGCAACCTCCTCTACATTGTGTCTTCATTTGAGCCTCCTAGATTAGACCAACCGGAGAACAATAAAAACCTCCTCTCAATTGGTTCTTCGGGTTACCAAGTTGGAATTGGAGGATGCCATTATCTGCTTGACATTCAACAATGTTTTTACTGTTACATCCGACTAAAATACTAATATTTGCTACCAAAATATTGGTCAAATTGAGATTCATGACACCATTCTCCGTGTTTCAGTTGAGGGAAGAAAAGAACAAGGAGCACAGGCAGGTGCTAGAACAATACCGTTCAAAGGCAGAGTACTATCTTTGCGCATGTCTCAACAAGAACAATGAGACTAACGTGCATCGCACCCCAGGGGGCTTATTGTATACCCGCCAATGGAACAACATGCAATACGTATCAACGGCATCGTTTCTGCTGACAATTTACAGTGATTATCTTCAGTCCACAAGTCAGACGCTCAAATGTGATCGTGGCATTTTGACCCCACAAGAAACTTTTACCTTTGTCAAATCACAGGCTGATTACATCTTGGGTTCTAACCCAATGGCTATGAGTTACTTGGTTGGCTATGGCTTAAACTTCCCTCAAAGGGTGCACCACAGAGGAGCATCTATTGAATCGTACAAAGAGAATAAGGGTTTTATCGGGTGCACTCAAGGGTATGATACTTGGTTTAGACGGCTTGATCCTAACCCTAATGTTGTTGTCGGGGCCCTAGTTGGGGGGCCAGATGAAAACGATCAGTTTAGAGATCATCGGTCAAATTTCCAGCAGACGGAGGCGTGCACGTATAACACGGCGGCTCTTGCTGGAGTTTTAGCTAGATTACAAAGACTGTACAACCATGAGTTACATAATAGCCCATAGATTGCTTCTAACTAATACAGGTTCTTTTAAAACCTGGATTGAAACCGGTTGCAAAACGTGTTCCATCGACTGATATAATCTGTTAATATTGAATCTATATGAACAATGTCAAACAACAATTTAACAATCGAGTCATTAGATTTGACTCAAGTTCATGTTTGATACAAATTTATAACTCAAATCCATGATTTGAATTTATAATTCAAATTTGTAACTTGAGTTCAAGACAAAACTAGCTGATTTGGGTCCAAACCTTTGCTGGCCAATAATAACATAGAATGATCAGCAATTCAACATAGAACAGAATTGGCAATCATTAACACAAGCAACACTTGAACATATTTTAAGCTATTGTGAATTGCATTCCAGTATTTTGATCTCAGAAACAGTCAACTACACAACCAGGCCTTGGTAAAGAGCTTGCATCTAGCACCAAAAATATAGTTGAAATAGAATTTAGCATAGTTTATCTAAGCAGTATGAGGCAGAAATTTGAACAGAAACAGAATTTATTCACAAAACAAGGAGTGCAAGAGCAAGCCTGAGAAAATTTTGCAAGGTTGCTAAGTAGACTTAGTTGCAGAACTTGGGACATGACTAACGACCAAAGGGGAACGCAGAGCTCGGTGATCGGCCAACTTCTCTTTGCGAGCCTTGTACATCTCTTCTGTCTCGATTACAACCAACCTTTTAACCTGTGCAATAACATCAAAATTATATAAACAGATGCAGAAGTACCAAAAAGAGACTAAAGAGAACTAAACTCATTCAACATTTGTTGTATACCTGTTGAAGCATTCCCCTGGCTGAGGGAGTGTTCCTTTGCACAACCGTGCGGTTGCATTTGCCCAGGCCTAACGCCTCTATAGTTCGCCTGTGAAGCCTCCTTGTGCCTGGCATCCCCCTCACTAGCGTTATATAGAGTTTTGGGCTCCATTCAATTGGAACGCAAGCTTTGAAAGCTTTAAAAGCATTCATTCTTTCTTGGTCCACTGACACTCCTAGAGACATCAATCCATTAACACAGCTGCAAACAAACTTCATGAAGAAAAAAGATAAACTACCACAGAACACAAAAGACATTTCAGCATTTGTAGCCCTGAACCCAACTTTATTTTGCTGACAATATGAAGGCAAGCAACAACCATAAAAGTTACTTATGTAATTGGCTATCATCCCTTATGCTCCAATTATCACAGAACAGATCAAACTAAAAAGAAATCGTATAGAGAACTACTCAAACTCAAAATATGTTGAAAACCAATTGAAAACTACAGCAAAATGAACAAAGAAGAGTAATTTACAAACTAGGCACACAAAACATGTCAATAATGCCAATGCATTGCACCATCGAATGCAAAATTTGAAATACAGTGCCAGACACAGAACAGTCAACTCGAAATCAAGAGGCCCATGACCTGTAACAATAGGCATAAAACTAGTAGTAGTAAGTAGAGCTCATTTTGAGAACAGCTTTAAATGAACAAGCTGATACTCGAACTTGGCCTGAAAACAATTTAAATTTAGATTACATTCAAACTGACTCAAGGTCAACTCAATTTATTTATGACAATGAGACCAATTTGACTGGAACTCGACTTGTCTAACAAATCCAACCCAAGAAATACGAATCCAAAAAATAAACAATAGACTTGTAAACCTAAAAAGTTGAAGTTTCAATATTAGCACACAGCCTCGCCTATATGCAAACTGATTTGCCAAGTGAAGGTTTCAATATTAGTATGCAATCTCTTATATACAAACTGATACACCCGTAAATCTAATTTTAAAGATTAGAATTTAAAAATGGAACCCATTAATATTGAAACTATTTCAGTTAAAAGCTTGGATTTAGCGCTTGCTACTAAGTTATGTTGCGATCTTGCAGGAATTATCAAAATTTTGATTTTTTTTTTCTTGTAAAAACGTAAAACCAGATGAAACTTAGATAAATATTGAACTGGGTAATATAGAAGCTATAATATAATTACACTGTAACCATCGAAAGTTAATATCCGATATTGCTTTAAGCTGAGGAGAGCGTATCGAGAACCAAGGAAATAAACATTAACTTACTAGAAGAATGACAGTTTTCCCAGTTTTAACGGAAAATTCAGGCCTTTCTGGAGCGACGGTGAGCGCGGCGGCAGCGGTGATGGGCGTTGGATGAGAAAGTAAATGAAAGGAAGAAGGCGAAGAAGATGAGAAAGAGGAGGGGTTTTAGAGTTTTTGATGGGCTCTAATGGACTGAAAAGTTTTGCTTATTGGGCCTATTCGGCCCACCGTTTTCGTCTAATGCTGATTTTGTGAACTTCATGGTTGAATGGATAATGCCAAGAACTTATTTTGTGCATAAAATCTATACAACACAAATCCAAAAAACCATGAATCTAGCATCTTCATGGAGCTTCAGCTGTTTGCCTTTATTAAGGAACACATATATAAACATAATCACTAAATATAATCTTTGAGATTGTAAAACTTTAATCCTCATCGCCCCTCCTGCGGTAATCAGCTCCTTCTTCATGCTCTTCGAACCTCTTCTTCAGAGTCTCAACTTTAGCCTCACCAATGGAGGCCTCTTCCGCTCCATCATACAACTTATCACTCGTCTGACTCGCCACCCCTTGCTCCGCTGCTCGAAGCTTCTGCTTCTCCTCCGCAACCCTTTCGAACTCTTTAGCTGTCGATGGCGCTCTCTCCTCCATTTTGTGTCTTTCTTGACCCAGTCGGCTATCTGGGCCATACCTCTGCAACATTCAATTCGACAACTGTCATCAAAATCAATGACTGATCATTAAAGAAGATATATTAACTAATTATCACGTACCCTGAAGGGCTTGTAAAGGCAGGCGGCGAAGGGCTTGATGGAAGATGGTCGAGCAGATTTGTGGAAGAGAAAGATGAAGCCTCTCACTTGAAATAGCGGCGACATGGATGAAAGCTTTCTAATTTCAGTAAAGTGGGACTGAGAACAGGAGGAGACCAGATCGCAAGAACTTCAAATTGTGGAAAATTGGGAACAAAATAGAGGTTTGGTGTCACATCATGTCGGCAATTGAATGGACACGTGGTGCTCTGTATATTTGCCACTTCGTTTTAACTTTTAATCTTGCGACCTGTTTGGACATTGTAACTTTGTAATTTTTAGTAATATTGGGGTGTATATGGTATTTTACAATTAGATTTTTTTCATCAACTAAATCTTTGTAGAAGTCAAACTTTGACCTGGGTCTCAACTCGTCTTCTTTCTGAAATTAGGGTTTCTCTGAACTGAACTGAACTTCGCCGTCGCTCTTCGCGATATGGAGATCAATGGAGATAGTTCTGAAGTGCCTCGAATCCTCAGAGAACTCGAAACCTTAAAATCTTCGAAGAGGGACATTGAGCATCGAATTTCCTTTCTCGAAGCTCAGCTTCATGAGAAACAAAACGCCGTTAGTAACGGTTCTTGTGCTTCAATCTCCACCGTTGATTCCAATGGCTTATCACCGGACATGATCTACCGTTACAGTCGCCACCTCTTGCTTCCTTCATTTGGAGTTCAAGGTCTTATTCGTCAATTTACGACTTCAAATTTTTTTTTTTTTTTTTATGCTTATATTGCTTTAATTTGAAGTTTTTATGTGTCGAATTTTGGTTACAGGGCAGTCGAATCTATTAAAATCTTCAATTCTAGTCGTTGGAGCTGGTGGTTTGGGCTCGCCAGCTCTTCTCTATCTGGCAGCTTGTGGGGTTGGTAAGAAGAAAATTTTATTGGGGATTGGAGACTTCGTTGGCAGCGTCGTTTTTATGAACTTTGGACTTTGCGAAAATACAAACTTTTTATTTAACTCATGCCAGGAACTGATAATAGTTTGTAAAATTTTGTTTTTAAACAGACTCTCTTTGCTGAAGAGAACATATTGCTATGTATATTCCTTTCATTTTTACTATTTGAACCTTTGAGGTTGTTCAAGCTGTTTTAAGAGGTTTGTTTCACAGGGCGATTGGGTGTTGTGGATCATGATGTAGTTGAGCTTAACAACATGCACAGGCAGGTATAAGATTTAATGTTGGCAATGGCTTTGAGAACATGTCTGCTTGTGAAAACATTTAAGAAAATAAAATTTATGATTGCTTAAGGTTATTGATAATTTTCATGAGTTTGAGTCTTTTCTATTTGGTGTGTTTACTTTTATAATTGTGCTTCTGATAAGTCATGTTGATTTTTTTCTTAATTTTTGCTTTCAATTTATTGTTTGGAGTTTTGATTATTCACCCTTTTTAACTAATGTCTTCATAATTTCTGATTTCAGGTTATCCACACTGAAGCATATATTGGTCAGCCCAAAGTGAGATCAGCCGCTGCTGCTTGTCACTCGTATGTTACACTTTTCTGAATTTTTGTGTACTTACGTAAAAATTTTTGCTGAATTTCGCTGCTGTGGAAAGGCCAAACTCACCTTCGCTTTTCACTTGAAGTTTGATGCAAAATTTTTGTTGTATTTGTTTTTTCTTGTTTTGTCTGACCTGAAATTTTCTTCCAGGATCAACTCCACTATTCAAATTGTTGAACACCAGGAAGCATTACGTACATCGAATGCTTTGGAGATTTTCAGCAAGTATCCTTGATTATTTAATTTTTAACTTAATCTAATAACTGGGTTTTTATCTTCTTATTTTTTCTTTTTACTCTTAATATTGTACAGTGAAATGTTAAGGATTCCATGACTGCTGTCGCTTTTTAGATATGACATAGTAGTAGATGCAACTGATAATGCACCAAGCCGATACATGATCAGTGATTGTTGTGTGGTGTTGGGGAAGGTAAGCTTTTCTGTAGAGTGCACATTCTCTTGGATGATTGTTCAAATATGTATGAATTGACTTTAAAACATGGCAATTGAAGTTTTCCAAAGTTACCTTCTGTTTAGATCAACCTAGTTTCTTTGCCCTCTGAATGTTTCAACATTGAAATATTGAAATTTAGTTCCTAGCAACAGGGTGATGAAGCAAACAAAGTTTCTGTCTTTATTCTACCGCATTCTCAATCAGATATGACATGATAATGCCTTTCGTATTTATAAGATTTTTTCCAGTTATATTTCCGTGCATGAAGCTTTGAGGCTCTTTCTTTGTTTTAATAAATATAATAGGAGTCACTTATGTGCCATCCTTTTTTTTCTTGGGTAATAATTATCATTTGTATGTTGTCACATGCAGCCTCTTGTATCCGGTGCTGCAGTGGGATTGGAAGGGCAGGTATGTATGCCACAGTTTGGGTACTTTGATTTGTTGAAGCTATAAACTGCTGTATATATGGATCTTAACTTAGTTTCTATTTATGTATTGTGCAAATTATTGGCATACCCACTTTGTTAGAGTTACCTTGCAGCTTACAGTTTACAACTACAATGGAGGTCCATGCTATCGTTGCCTATTTCCAACTCCACCACCTACAACGGCATGCCAAAGATGTTCTGATAGTGGAGTCTTAGGAGTAGGTATGTTGATAATTTCTTTTTGACATGACATGGGATAATCTTAAACTACAAGTTGACCATCATAACATTTATTTATGAAGTTATGAGGCATGATCGCGATAGTTCTTGTGAATAAAAAAAGAAATGATCACTCTGAGTCATAGTTAAAGATGTTTGTTTGATCTTGGCAATTTGTTTTGATTGTTAATAGATTTTTCCTTATAGGTATTCACCATCCCTTAGATAACAATGCTTATTGAAATCAGAACTAAGTATAGAAATGTGTGTAATGTGTTGGTTTCAGGAATGAGAAAAATAAATATTGATCCTTCCACTCAATGTGCTATTAAATTTACCATCTTCAATTATTTAAGAATTCCCCATATTAGATAGAAATTTTTTGAATTTTCTCCTCGGAAAACTAATTCTGCTAATTATTTATTTCAGTTCCTGGAATTATTGGCTGTCTCCAAGCTTTAGAGGCCATTAAAATTGCTAGTGCTATTGGTGAGCCACTCTCAGGAAGGATGCTTCTATTTGATGCTTTGTCAGGACGAATTCGTATTGTAAGTTTCATTTTCCTCCTTTAGTTGTGTCTTTTAAGTTTAATTTTAGTATTGAAATGCAGGGTTCCTTTTGTCTATCCTTCATGTTCTCCAATTGGTGGTTAATGCTATCATAATATCACCTTTGATACTTGCTGAAGCCGTATGAATATTTGTTGGGGGTTCTGGTTTAAATTGCTTTTGTTTATGGCTTGTGACCAGATTGTTTTCTAGCAATAGTTCAAAATTGAACCATCCCTTTATGTATTGTCTTTGTTGGTGAGGTATTATCTTCTGATCTGATAAATTATTTACCTTTGCTTAGGTAAAGATTAGAGGCAGATTATTACAGTGTGAAGCTTGTGGAGAAAGTTCTGCGTTTACCAGAGATGTATTTAGAAATTTTGATTATGAGAAGTTCACTCAATCTCCTCTATCTGTGGTATTACTTCTGGTTTCAGCTGCATGTGTTTGATTGCATCTATTTCATTATTCAGCCTAATACAGTGACTTAATCTTAGCTAAATCCAATGCCTGACTATCCAATTATTTTGCAGCTTCCCTTGAAGTTGAATTTGCTTCCAGCAGATTCCAGAATAAGCAGCACAGAATATAAAGAAAAAGTCGTTAAAGGGGAACCACATGTATTGGTGGATGTACGGCCAGCACATCACTTCAAGATTGTTTCTCTTCCAAACTCTATAAACATCCCACTCACAAGTTTGGAGGCAAGATTACCCGAGGTTTTATCAGCATTGAAAGAAAAAGAAGAGCAGAATGGAACTAATCCTGGTTTCGGTGTTAGCCTATATGTGGTATGTAGAAGGGGCAACGATTCACAGAGAGCTGTGCAGCGTCTCCAGACCATGGGTTTCACTTCAGCTAAGGATATCATTGGGGGGATCGAGTCCTGGGCACGTGATGTGGATCCAAACTTTCCTACCTATTAGCAGGCATTCTCAAGAGAGGCAGGTTTGTACCATTATTAATTTGTCACTCTACTTATATCTTCCATTTTGTATTGTTTTTGCATAAATTGCATGAAACCAACCATTAAAGTCTCCCAGTTGCAAACTATCAAAAAAGTCTCCCAGTTGCTACCTTGAAGTAGCCTATGATTTTGATTCTTTTCCCGTTGTATAGATGTAGAAGAACATAATAAGTAATGTTCTGGGTGTGGGCTTTCCTTTCTTTTTTTATCTCTCCGGTCTGAATCCCCTACATTTCTGCAATTTAATGAAATCTACACCTACCGTTAGTGAGATCAAACACGTATATATAGACGTGTTAGTGGAATCAGTAACAATTAGATATCTCAATGAATCATTATCCATAAGGGACACTTGGGAGGAATTATCTTGCATCAGGTGTAGAGCTGGTAATTTGGTATACAACCTATTGACACAATACCTGAAAATCTGGTCAGATTGATTATTTTTTATATTAATGGCAAACAGGCTGTGTTCGTGTCAACCTGTCTACAAAACGGGTTATGTTCGACTTGACCTTTTATTACCCAAATATAACCTGTATATAAGTGACATGTTAGGTTTAATTGACATTGCTTTATGTCAAAACTAATTGGTTCGGGTTGATTCGGATCATGTATGAGTGGAAAACTTATCAAATGTGTCAAAACGAGTTCAGACAGGTTGTGTTAAGACACAACACAGTATGATCTGTTTTTAAAAATAGTTGTTTCGTGTCAACCTGTTCTTAAAATAGGTCATCTTTGGATTGAGTGTGTTTTGCACGATTCCAATTCGGATCATGTTTGAGCTGAGTGTTTTCTGACCCGTAACATGAAAAAAAAACACAAACTAGATCAATTAATGCAAACAACCAACTCTACTCGGGTTTACTTGTAATGGTATAGTATTTCCATTGATCTTGTAGGAAACACAAAAACGAAAATAAAGGATTGAAGAATTCATATGAAAAAAATAAAAACAGAACAGAACAAACTCAAGCTCACGCATTAATTTTTAAGCAGAACAAGGGCCGAAAGATGAAATACGTAGCTTGACATTACAACATCATAAGAACATATATTATATATTGCTAGAAGGTGACCAATCACCCGTTGGAGGTCCTTGTCTGTCCCTGCCACTGTCACTGCCATGTGGTGGACGGCGTGGTGGCCGTGGCCTTGGCGGAGGTTGAGGTTGAGGTTGAGAATATCCACACATACCATAGGAGCAATGTACTCCCCAGGGGCACCTATTGCCACACTTGCCACAATTAAAGCGGCTAATTCTTGTATTGCTACAGAAGCCACGGCAACATTGCCACGAAAATGGGCACCTGATCCCACACAAACCACAGTGATTAACATCAGAAGTCACATCAACACAACGGTTCCCGCAACATCTCATCTGGGTTCCCGGTGGCTCCCCCTGTCTACATATCAATGGCCTGTTCCAGCACCCCGGTGTCCTCGGATCTCGCCCACGCCCTCCATTGGTCACTTTGTTTAACCATGGCGATGATGCTAATGAGCCATTGTTGGTGCCTTGGAGCACCCTTTTGGGCACAAATTTGCTTGCAACTATTGCAAAGGGTAGAAGAATCAGTATTAAAAAGGTGATTAGAGCATAATTGGCCATCCGGGTCATTTGGAGTTGAATTATAGAGAACTATGAAGGTTACATATATATTTATACAAGGAAAAAGTTGATTCCGTTATTATTATGAGGCTTTATGTTCATGCTTTTCTAAATTCTCGTGTTGTGGGAGGTGCTTAATACTAATAACGTGATAGACAGAGGGTTATGCTTTGATTTGTGCTTGGATTTGATTTACCTTTAACAAATCTTTCTGTCATAACTAAAAAGAAATACCAACTTTAAAAGTTTTCTGGTCCTTGATCTGTAGTAAACTTTAATTTAAGTTGAATCAATTCAAATAAAATGAATTAGCAGTAGCTTGATCTCTTTCAACGTCTTTTTATATTTTACGTCGACTTTTTAACTTATTCAACAATTTTTCAACTTTTCCGTTGCTTGCCAACAATTCATCACCAATTTGAGTTAAATTTTTAATATTGAAGCGGAGCTCAAGCTAACCTCTGGTTGAGCTTCTTTACCTTGAATCCACCCATTCTAATTGGTGATATTAGATGGGCTTTATTTTCTTTCGCCTGGTGAACTGTTTGTCATGAGGTAAGCCTGATGCCTATCACTTTTCATTGACATCTGCCCCCTCTTAGCATTACGAAACCCCGAAAGGGCGGTTGTCATTTGTGGCCTTGAAGCATTTCACATGGTTTGCACATTCCATTTTGGGTACATCATGTAACGCATTTCATACATTTAAAAAGTGCTTTCCTGGAGTTGGAAGAGAACAAAATGGAGCTGAATTTTCTGATGCTGCTTACATGAGCAAGAAGAAAATCAAAAGCAAAGGGATGTTGAGGAGCCCATCAAAGCCAAGGGCTCAAACTCCTGAGTTCTTCTCATGGCTCTGCTTCCAGCAGCAAAGTTACTGAGACCTACTCATTCATGAATACAAACATGAAAGAGACAAGTTACTGAGCTCAAACTCCTGAGTTCTTCTCATGGTTTTTCTCATACCCATTGCATCTGAGGGTACAGTCCCTTCTTCATTTCTGTAGATGTGCAACCCCGATTCAAAACAGAAGCTCATGTTACAGAACTTTATGCTGAAAGAACATCAAAATAACTAGTGCTGCTGCTGCAGAACATGTAGAAATATATACAAACTATTAGTTGAGTCTTTGCTTAGTCAAAGTTATCCATTCCTTCAATTCCCATTCTTTTGAAGATCAAGGATTCTGCTCATGTTATGTTCATCCACCCTTAGCTTAATTAGCAAGCCAAAATCAATCATTCAGAACAAGGCCAATTTACATAGTTAACCTAATAATATCTATCCCTACGGCCACGCTCACCTATAAACCCATTATACATGCGCTTGATATGATTAAGCACATATAATTGTTCATAGTATCAAGTTATACAATAAAATGTAGAAAAAAACAACTAATTTCTCAGAGTCATTTCATCGAACACCTTGGAATCCAACAATCTGCGAAACCCGTTTACATAAAAATCATATTTAGTAACATAAATCAGATTTGATATTTTTACGGATTTGTAGAGTTGATAAAAAGCAAAAAAGAAACTGGGGTTTAAATGAATTTCTTTAGAAATTCATATCAAATAAGGGTTATTTTTAATTTTGATACCCAAATGGGCGCATCAATACTTAATTAAATAGGTAAAAATTCTCATTTTTAATATGTTAAAATTAAATATGGAAAATTTGGGCCAAACAAATAACAATCTGATTTGTTTGAATATTATCTATATAAAAATTGGATTTCACCAAAAAAAGGTTGGATTTGATCTAAGTTTAAATTTGAATTTAAATCGAATAAATTGAATTTAAGATAAGAATTAAACTCATTTTTATAAATGCATTAAATTCAAACTAATTCAAACATTTAAATTTAAATCTCCAATTGTTGATCTTTAATATTTTGAGCAACTTATTTTGATTAAAGTCTGAATTTTAGTTAGGTTTTGTTTGAAATCAATTCAAATGGACTCCAACCCCATAACAAACCTGAGATTACTTGTATCAACTATCAAGTGATAATATAATGTTGATTATAAGTTGTAAATTACTAGCAACACTTGCAAGGAAAACGGGTCATCTTTTTTTACTCATAGAAAGGAACTGGGTCAAAAGGTGTTAGGTTAAGAGGGACCAATGCTGCAAAATAAAAATGATTTTTCTTTTCAAGTCTGTTTTGTCCTCCCTGGGGTGCCTGCCTCACTGCTTACACAAATCATACAGCATTTGGATATGTCATCTTGATTTGAACTTGCCTTAATTTTATTATATCTTTGAGTTATAGATAAACATTATCAAAGACTTATTAGTTTAGGTTGCTTCCAAGGTCCCAACAGAAGATACAAATAAATCGAATTCGAACTGACCCCAGCAGCAAATCAGTAACATAAAGAAATGATGCATGATGAATGAGAAAATCAATTATTTGAGGAGAAGAGGGGCCCTGGGCAGAGAGAGAGAGAGCAATAATTGAATCAGTCCATCCCCTAATTACAAGAATGTCTAAGCATCTAACTATAATGATACGGATATTAATCATGTGCATATGAGGCAAACAACAAATTTCTCACACACAGCAAACACTGCATCTTACATAACAAGAAGAGCATATATCAACAGTACATCATGAGTCTGATGAGAAGTTCCAACATAAATACAAATTAAAGCGACCACTGCAAATACAGTTTGCTTATTCAGGCAACCGCCTCAATCCATGATTACACAAACTCACATGGTAGACACTAACATAAATGAGCCAGACCCAAATGCACAGATGGTCTGGCCTTCCAGCCCTGATCTTACTGGAGAACTAGGCATTCCTGAGTCCCCGGCACCATGGTGCAGTGGGAGTTTGGGTTAATGGCATCTGCTTCTTCAAGAGCTTGAGGTTTGACATCAGCGTCCTCAGGCAATTTTTCAGCAACATTGCCATCGGCAATATCACCACAGGAAATGGCTTCAAAGATGAGAGCATTCACTTCCTGGAACCTCTCCTCAGAGAGAGAGACTTCCGCAAGCAGCCTCCAAGCATTTTCCTCAGATGCCTCCTCATAGTCCTTCTTCCTCTTCAACACCATATGCCCACTAATTTCCCACACAGCTGGATTGACTTGGGTGTCGAGAAGCTCAGCACTTACTTCCCCAAGAGCTTGTTTCTCGGCATAGCACTGTTTGTTTAGTCGGTAAAACAACACAAATCAAGGAAGTATGGTTCACATACATATCATGGATAACAAAATAACCCCAATTATGGTTCTAAATTTGTTACCTGTGGTAAGAGAAAGATGCACTTTCCACAATCAGAAATAAGCACATTGAAAGGTATGTTATTTTCTTGAAGGCAAATGCAAGCATCTGAAACAGTGTTGGATAAATCAACTACAGCATTTCCTCCCTCAAAGACAAGACCTCTGACTGGATAATTCAAAAGCTCAGAAATCCGCACCCCATTATCCATATAGGTCATTTTCTTGGTAGGAGCCTTCTCAATTGGGAAGGGCACAGCCAGGTAGTAAGCCTATAATAAAGAATCAGTGTTTGATTGTAATAACCAGCTGTTATGCAAGCACTTGCAAAAAATCATGAGCCAAAACCTGAATTTTTAGTTCAGGTAGAGATAGAGCTAAGTATATATAAACCTGGAAGTGAAGATGATTGATGGTAGCAAATGCACCCAAGCTATTGTAACCCAAGCGAAAGTACTGATTCCCAGCTTCAGCAGCCATGTGAAGTGCAAGCAATAAGCTATCACGGTCAATCCTCTGGGGTAAGCACTCAAGAACCCGTGGGATCAGCAATACATGCCCATATTCAATGGGACTAACCTGTTTAACATCATGTCATAAAAACATTATTTATTTTGTTGTTCTTCCTGAATGAACTAGACCTCTCAGAAACTAAACCAAGATCAAAGAACTTACATTAATGGCAACAACACTTGGAGAATTCTCAACATCAATGGGCGCATTTGGGAAGAAATGCACTTCACCATCTTCGCTTGCTTCAAACTGGAAGAGCACCTCTTCCTGCCCAACTTTAGTGAAGTTGAATTTGTTCCCATCAAAAGGCTGGAGGACCTTGTCAACACGGAATTCAGTTGGCCTCTTCTTCAGGTGGCGACCCTCGTTCAGCTGGGCAATGAAACCATACTCACCCGGAATCACCTAAACCAGGATAAAGTAACAAAAATAAACAAACAAATAAAGATCTCCTTGAACCACATATACAAGTTCAAAAACATCAAAGCTTTAAAAAGAAAAAAAAAGTGAAAACCAGAAAGAGACCTTGGTTTCGCAGGCAGTGACATCATAGCGAAAGAGTCCTCTCTGCAAGCGGTCCTCCCACTACAAGTATATATAAAAACAAATTTAACCTTAACGTCCAAAAATTCAAACAAAACGCACAGCATAAATATTCAAAACCCATTTCTTTTCATCATTTGCTAAACAAAATTTACCTCCCCAAGAACAAGCGAGTCCAGAAATGCAACAGGAGGCTCGCAATTCTCATTTTTAAGCACAACCCTTCCATTCTCAGACTTGTTCACGCTCTTGAACAAATATAAGGGAAGATTTGCCCCTGCTTAACCAAAACATAAATCAATTAATTCCTAATTTAACTAAAAAATATGAAAGGAAAATTCAGTGGGGTATTTAAACAAGCACCTTCGATGCAGCACTTGTTGAGGCAATTCCGACCGCACCCGCCTCCGCGACGAGCATCCTCTTCCGCCTCCTCTTTCTGGTAATTGGAAACAACAGTTGGCACTCTCTTGATCCTCAACATTTTTTTCTATTTTTCTTTCAACAGAAGTACAAACACAACAAGAAGGAGAAGGAGAACAAGAACAAGACAAGACGACGACGATAAGGCTTCTGGGCTTTCTTTTCTTATTTAAGATCTAAAAAACTTCAAAAACACAAACTTACTCTTTAAAAACCAAAAGAAAATCTAATCTACTAGCAAAACCTAAAAGACACCGCCGCCAGCAAGAAAGAGAAGGTCAGAAGGGCTACCGCCTTCGGAAGGCAAAGCACCACGCCCGCCGTGCGGCGAAGGGTTGCTCTCTATCACACAACCCTTGCGTCGTAGCGCCCGGACATGAATTAGAGGCCGAGTTACTCCGTGTATAGCCGTGATGTCTACAACTTGCTTGCCCGGGTTTTACCCCAAAACACCCACTTCAAAAACTAAGATTTCGAGCTTTCTTTCCGAACCTACCTTGCAGAAAAAGAACATGAAATCAGTTTCTGCGTGTTACCGGTGAAATGTGATCCGGGCTTGGAGGTGAATATATAGAAGGGGATAAGATGGAGGGTGTGGCTGAGGTTGAGTTGAAACGCGCGAGTACGCTGAGTGAGTTGCTGGGACAATCAATTATGGAGGGAGACAGAGAAAGAGAGCGTGACCACACAGCTCGTTTGTACGATCGGAGAAGGGGACCGTGAATTTTGTGTCATTGTGTGAGTGGGAGCGTGCACTTCACGCGTTAAAAGTTAAGTTAAACTAATCACAAATCCCAATTAGGTGGGAAAGGTATTTTTCCACGCCCTAATTTAGATTTCTTCACGTTTTTATTTCTTCATTTTTATATATTATATAATAAATTTGAAGCAAAATTGAAAATTAAAATATAATTAAACAATGGGAATACACGGTAAACTTATCTCCTTTGGCCATGTATTTTCTACTATCTAAAGTTCTTGGGTGCATATGTACTTCCCTTAAACTTTGAGGATGAACTTGTCGTACTCCCCTTGTATAACCATGTAAATCCCAACTAATTAAAGGGTAATGCTCACAAGTCATTTATTTTAATTATATAGTTGAATATACATGTAATATTCCCTCGTATATTCATAGAATAAATTTTCATATCCAAACTTTACTTCAATCTTAAATACTGGAATCTGAAATTCGGTATTTAAAACAATTTAAATAATTAAGATTAAATTTTGATTTTAAAATAATTTAATTTAATCTTTTACTCAATTTTTGGCTCATTTTATTTGAGTAACTCGTAAATACTTAAACGTGAAATGCCGCCAATATCTCTGAGGGGCAGTTGGTACACACGTTTCATCGTCATATGTGAAGTCCACAATATTCAAATGGGGTCCACCATGTGCAATCATTTCACTATTTTTTATTTTTTCTACTTTTAATATAGGCCAAAAGGACATGGTCCCACTCAGAGTTTGGTCTCAAATCAATTTTCACCCGTCAAGTTTAAAAAATTCAAAATTTTACCCGTTAACTGTTAAATTAATAGTCAACAGTAAGTCAAAGGACAATTTTGTTATTTTAAAGTTAAAATTTATAAAATTATAAAATAATATTTAAATATATATATAAATATATTAAATTTTAAAAAATATTTAAAAAATTATAAAAAAATATTTAAAATTTAAAAAATATAAAACCAACCAATGTCACCTTGTCGACGGCGGTGGCCGCAATAAATAACACCAGATGGCCGTTCTGGCCACCTAATTCTAAGGGAGGTCAGATCTGGTCGTCTCCACCTAAAACCTTATTCGAAAACGGTCGAAGATAGTCAGCTTTGGCCCCAAAGGCCATTTCGGGCGGAGGTGGCCACCTCCGTCTATTCGGGAGATCAAATCTAGCCTCCCTTGAAACTAGGTGGCCGGAATGGCCACCTGGTGTTATTTACTACAGCCACCGCCGTCGTTTATTTTTTAAATTTTAAATATTTTATATAATTTTATAATTTTTTCAATATATTTTTATATATATTTAAATATTATTTTATATTTTTATTATAAATTTTTATTAATAAAAATATTTTTGTTATTTCATAAAATAAGTTTAAAAAATTGAATAAAAATGAGAAGAAAGGCAATAATCTAAATTTTTAAAAGTTAGTGGATGGCACTTATTCTGACTGCTAAAGCTGTTGGGCGGCCGATGAGTGGGACAAGTCCTTTGGCCTTTCATATAACACATAGGCCGTTCTTTTACTTTTACTGTTTTTAAGGTAAATTTCGAGACATTTGTTTCTAGAAATTTATTATGTAAAATGCCATTCACCCCATACATGTATTCTTGATTGGGGGACTTGTGCTTTTTACTCACTACTGCCGTAAAAAGGTAACAAATCCTCTTGTGTCACGCAATCGTAATTATATTGACATCATTGATGATAAATTTATGCCTTGGATTACAATTTAAATCAAATATATTTAAATTTGTTTTTAAATTTAATTTATGTAAATTTAAAATAAATTATTTAAACTCAAATTTTAATATGAATCTGAATTATAATATTAAAATTTTTTTAAAAAAATTTTAATATAAATTATACAAACGTAATACAAAATATAAATCTAAACTCAAATTAAAAATTTTATTATTTATATATTTTAATTATAATTTCAATAAATCAAAATAAATATATTTGTGTCTCTATTAAATTATAACAAATATGTTTATGTTTTCAATAACTTATAATAAATATATTTATTATAAATAAATAAATTTTGTTATAAAAACGAATCGAATACGAATCTAAATTTTATTATATAAAAATTCAGTAAACATGAATTGAATATGAAAAACCCATCAACAAATGAATCAAATACGAACATATGTCTATTTGTATTGAATTCAGCTCGAATTCAACACTACCTTTACCATTCGAATTCATGACTTGAATCATTTTTTACAAATGAGTTGAATTTAAATTTATTCAACTATTTAACTCTAAATTGAATTGAATTAAATTAAAATTAAATTATTTTGTATTCAATTTTGAATCTCAATTTGTTGATCTTGAATCAATTTTGAGTTGACACTTTTGAAGTCCCAACTCTATTTTATGGTTGAACTTAAATCAAATTGGTTTAGTCGCAAAGTTAATCTGATTTAGTTCAATTCAATTTGAATTTTTTTTTAGTTCAAACTTGAGTGAAGCTTAAGCCAAAAAGAAAATTAGTTTGTTTCTAAAATCAATTCGAACATAATTTGATTCGAATCATATTAAACAATTATCAAAATGATATTACAAACTTAAATCATCAATTCAAATTGAATTTTGAACTTCAAATTTAAAATCAAATCAAACGTAAACTACTTTTACATTTGGCTTGCTAAATTTAAGCTGTATTTGAAATATATTACTTTTTAAAATTACCGTATTAATTATTTTATATATTTAATAAAAAATAATATCTGTATTACCAATATATATGTAAATAATTTTGTTACATATATAACATATGCAATCATAATATACCATGTCAATATGTTGCTTTGGACGTCGGCCACTTATTTTGAAGATTTTCCTTCATATTTGTATTTTCTTATTATTTTTTGGTCCAGAAAATAAGCACGTGGCTGTGGGTGGGAGATTTTACAATAAACAATTGGAGGCCTCGTGAATTTACAGTACCGTATGTGGGGATAACGTTACCGTATGTCCACATTTTTTAATTTTAAATAATATTTTTTTAGTATTATTTATTTACTTATGATTATGAGAAGTTGAAAAAGGGTCGAACTAGATTCGGAATATTTCGACTGGAATCATTCTCTTCAATTTTGGCTGCCTCCAGCTTCTCGTTACTCCTTTTGCTGTATGTGTTTCATAATTTTCTAAGCAAATATTTTATAATATCATTCTCCAATTAATTCAAATTAAATTAAATTAAATACCCCTTTTGGCTTATTGTGTTTCTGGAATTTTACATTACTTGGGCATTAAGCCAGGGCAAGGCCAGAGGGTTCACATTTGGTGGATTACTTTGGGGACCTCTCAAAGGCCAAAAAACAAAATAGGTCTTATGGGTAGACAATAAATGCAAAATTTCATCAAATTTCACATTGAAGTGCCCCCCAAATTCTCACGTGGAAGAACATACCAAAGCCAGTGGACAACGACAGTGACAGAGGAAATTTCATTGGCCCTTTATACTCGAGATGTGGCAGCACGCATAAAGCACATTTGTTTGTTTCCTTTGACACCGCATGTTTTAGAATTGACATAGGCCAAAGCACCTAGTCCCACCCAAGCTATCATGAGGGGAAAAAATTTTACCTTCTGATTTTGAAAACTCAAACACCCTTTAATCAATTTTTATCTATTTTTTTTAGTAAAATAACAAAACCACTCTTATTACAAAAAATAAATACAATAAAAATATAATTTAATATTTAAATAAAAATATTAAAAATATTAAAAAATAAAAAAATCACTATATCTGATAGATGAATTAAAAGGTTAAAAACAACACCCTAATTTATAATATGTCTAGATCTGATTATTTTGTTTTACGAAAAAGGCAAAATTGACCACCTCTATGATTACCTTTGCCATACAATCATGGCCAAAAAAGGTTAGTTTGGTTAAAACTGAGCATTTTCAATTGTTACCAGCTATGGTTAATGGTCAAGTCCTTCAGATTTGATCATCTGCTCCAAAAACGGAGGAAACTAATCTAGCCTCCTTTGCTAAACGTTTGGTTGCCTTGTTAATCAAAAGGTTATTTTCGACCTTCTGATTTGTTTATCGATGACGGTGACTGTTTTTTATATTTATTTTTATATTTAAAGAAATTTAAAATTTTTTTTATAATTTTATAAATTTTTTTTTTATTTTTAAAATTCTTTTATCAAAAAAATAAAAATATCATTTTGATTATTAATTTTCAACAATTGATCATTAAATTTAACTATTAATTTTGATTAACGGATAGATGTTTAGGTTTTTTTAAATTATAGAGTGAAATTTATCTTTTTAACAAACCTTAAGTAGGAATATTTCCTTTGGCCATTTATATAATATTTTCACTTTTTTTAACGTTTCTCTCAATAAATTACGTCACAAATAAGATTTTATTTAATTTGAATTTAATTTAAATAAAAATTAATTTAAAATAGATCTGAATTTAAAAAAACCAATTCAATATCAATAAAATAATTTTTTTAAACTTATTTTTACAGTTATGAAAACAGTCTATTCTTATCCATAGTACGCTCAACCAAAATGGAACATGGCAGTGGGGCAGCTTTCGTCACATGCAATTCAAGGACGCAAATTTTAAATTCAGAAAGGGGACACGTACCCACCATGTGCGGACACCATATGAAGGTGCGGTTCCTTTTAGGCCATTTCATCTTCCACGTTGCTTGTTTCACAATCGTCATTTAAGTGCATTGATTTAAATTTCATTCAAATTTATATTATTTTATTTAAATTTATTTATATTAATATCCAAATATTATTAAAAAATTATTGATAAAATAAATAATATTAATAATAAAAAATATAATTTTATAAAAAATTGTATCAAATTTGACATATTTGAATCTAAACTATCTTAACCTAAACCTAACTCTACCAATGGCAAGGATGCAAGAATAGTTGCATTGGAGATAACAGCTCAATGAATTATAATTCAACATAGATTCGACAAGGTAAATATAGTTCGGCCCACTCAACAGAGTCTAAGATTCGGCCCATGTACGGTTCTTTCTTTTTGGGCTAGGCCCTAAACCTAAAAAGGCCCAAGTCTATTTCAATATCTTGCCTATCGAATAGTCAATGGGCTGATTGAAAAAACAAAATCTAAGTTAAATTGGTGGGTTAAGACTTGATTTTGATTTAAAAATATTATTTTATATTCGAGCCACTAGAGCTTGTCTTGTTTTGATTTGTTCGATCCAAGCTGCTGAATTTCATCGTTAGTTGATCGAATTCGAGCAACGTAGATTCATCCCCAGTTGATGTTTGCTTCATGAATGGAAACTGAACGAGGATGGATGAAGGAAAGGAACGGAGATGGGAATGCAGGAAGGATACGGAATGGATGTTAAAACGAATATATACAGATATACATAATATTGTATATCTATTTATATATGTATATATAAATATAAGCCGTCACGAATCTAAATCCTAGTTGGATTACGCTACCCTTTGGCTTTACCAATTATAAACAAACTCTATTTCGATGATTACTTAATAAACAAGCCAAATTACTTGCTCCAAAACCAGAAATCTTTGTCGTCGTTTCGTCTCTGTCTCTGTGTTGCAGCATTTTGGCTCTGGGTTTCAATGGATGAAGGCTTCACAACCGTGGGTGGGTCGTCAAGCTTTGCATCGGACTCATTGCAGCCGTCCATTATGCCCTCGAACTTCCCTTTACTGTCGGCTTTTCTCGCCCTTTCTGTCGCCCAGTTCCTCAAGGTCTTCACCACTCGGTATATATATATTTTGTTCCCCGTTCTCCCTTCATTACTATAGTGTTTGTTTTCCAAGAAAACGTAGGAAATAAAAGAAGAAAGGTTAGGCGTGTTATTGGTTTATTGTTTTACAAAGAGAGTGTTATTAGCAGTTGAATATTCCTAGATATTAAGATATTACACGGTACAAATATGACATTGTTGCTGCTAAAAGCTGTTAATTATAGGAATGGAGCTGGAATTTAAATAAGCTTTTGATGAACCAATACATGGTGAATTGTAAACCCGTGCATATTTGGACTAAGTTCTACTTGTGTAACACAAATCCTAAACTTAAATGGTACTTTTGTTGTGGGTTCTGTTCATTTAGCACGAGATTGACTCTGAAGTTGTGGATTCGGAAGTCATGGGAGATAGCCTAAGGACTAAGGAGGATTGTCTTAGTTATAATGAGAGGAAAAAGGGTCTCAAGATTTTGTCTTGTCCCATTCATCTGTATGTTGTAGCTTTGTGTGAGTAGTTTTGTTTTGGTATATTGATTAATTGCTTCGGATGGTTTTTTTTTTTTTTGTGTGTGTGTTGGGTGGTAATTTTTAATGTTAATTTGATTGATTTTGAGCCTTTTGTCTTGTTTGCAATTGTGATTTGAACAGTGTCTTGAGTAGTACTACAGAGAACTTGTTTTCACGTGTTGATCTCTCTGTAAAAATTCAATGAGTTGATATAGAGAAGAAAATTATTTGAATTTGAAAGCTTTTGCACATGTGAGCGTTTTATTGGTTTCTTTTGTATTTTTTTTTTATGGTGAATAGCTTAGTATAGTTTCCACTTAGTGACATTGCATTAATATATTAGCATTAGTGGGCAGCTTTCAAGATTTGATTTTGAAGAGGATTGCTCCAATGAGAAGGAGATTCATCCTGTTTTAGTCCCTTGTTTGTATTTATAACTGTGAAATATTTTGTGATTAGTTCCCTAATGTATCCTCGTGGATGAGCAGGTACAAGGAGAAGAGATGGGATCCAAAAAGATTGGTTAGATCAGGTGGAATGCCATCATCCCACTCAGCGACTGTGACTGCTCTCGCAGTTGCTATAGGTTTACAAGAAGGAGCTGGAGGATCAGCATTTGCTGTTGCGCTGGTTTTGGCATGTGTAGTACGTACTTGTAAACCAGGTCTTGTTCACTCTTTTGTGTTTGTATGCGTATTAATATGTACTTTAGTGAGTTAACTTAAACGAATTCTTAGAGTTTCAAAGTAAGGTAATATTTTATTTCTGCTAGAGTCAAACTGTAGTTTGGGTGAATTGGAGACCACAGTTGACTTCTCATCACATATCTTTCATCTCTATTTGGTCTTATGCACATTTTACTTCTCATTAATATGTTAGCCAAGCGGTTATATGGAATGTATAGAATAATTTTCATGGCATTAATAACTTTAGTTTTATGGGGGATTACATTGTTGTTGGAATGACTGAAATGCGATCTATGATAGCGAAACTCAATATTGTATTATAATAGTATTACCTTAGTTTACTAAAAGCTACAAAATTAGCTGCCAGTTAGACCAACTGGATTGGAATGTTTTGATTACATTTGTCTGTTTTGAGTTCAAATGAATTCTCTTATCTTATAGAAAAGGATAATCCAGAAAAAAAACCGTGCTCTTATTTTCCTATCATTTTCATTTGTTCTAGTAATTTATGCTAAATAATAATCATATTCTGGTTAGATTAAGCATCTGGATAATTATTGTCATATCTAGTACCCCATTCCTAATTTCAGTCTTTGTACTTATTTGTGTTGGAAAGCTATGCGGATTGATAATAATTTGTGGTCTCTTGTAGGTAATGTATGATGCTTCTGGTATACGGCTTCATGCTGGTCGTCAGGCTGAAGTAAGCTCTTTGGTTTAATAATTTGATTCCCTTAGAGAACTGCCCTAGTGAAATGAAGGAAGACAGAAGAGAAATGCCTGGCATGGCTTTTGTTACCTTCATGTCGCTGGGCTCGTTTCGTGATGTGTGGTGATGTTGTAGTAGACTATAAGTGTTCTATCTAAGCTTTATTTTCCATAATTACTTCAATTTTTTTATTGTATTATTTATTTCTTGCAGTTACTGAATCAAATCGTATGTGGGCTACCTCCTGAACACCCTGTTTCCCATGTTAGACCTCTGCGAGATTCACTTGGTCATACTCCAATTCAGGTCTGTTTTGTTACATTTTCTTAGTTGGTATGCTCACAATTGAAATCATTGTGTGTTCACCTTCTCATGCTATTGATTAGCAGTTTGGAGCTATTGCTTACACAATTAATAATAAAATGATTTTCAGAATGATAACTAGATCTCATGCAATTTTTTATCACCAGTCCCTGTTCTCCACCAAAATTTAACTTACAGTTTCATTGATGTTGCTGCAGGTTGCTGCCGGTGCTTTGCTAGGATGTTTAGTGGCGTACCTAATGACAACTTTGAAGGGATAAGCAGGTGTGTAGGTATGAGCAATTCTTTGAAAAATTATAATTAGCATGTAAACATTTGATGTTGTTGCTAGCTTCCCTGCTCATGTAACACCGCAAACTAAATCAAGAAAATCTGCATTCCTGGAGGCCTGTTGCCATTGTAATTACTTGCAATCTTCATCAGAAGTTAGGATACATTACTAGATATATGTAACCACTCCTTGTGATTGTTCTTTGTGTCAATTCTTATCATTAATCAAGACCTAATTTCTCCATGTAATCTATGATAATCTCAAAGAAATCTGCGTCCATGTTTTTGAAGTTTTACTGATAGATTTCTTGAATTCAATTTGTCTCAAATGTAAATGAAAGTTTGTTTGTTTGATAAATGGACCGAGGTGTTGATGCAGGGCTAGAAATTACCAATTCAAAATTTGCTTGGCATCATATCACAAACAACTTTGCTGGCTCTGTGTTTAGGGAAAGTAACCGGACTTGTTACGCAATCTTATGAGAAGCTCATTTCCTAGGTGAAGTCAAATCTAATTGTGGGGTGTCTTGTATAAACTTCTTGACTAGGGACATTAAAGGGGCAGGGAGGGGTGTGAGCACTAATTCTTGTCCTCACAAGGGAGACCTTCCCCATTCCTGTGCCATCCCTAAATAGGGATGACGAAGAATTTCTTATCTTTTTCTGTAAAAAAATTTCTCACCCTTTCCTCTCTCTATCTCCAGGGAAAACTCTCTTCTTTTCTCCGTCTCTTCACAAAAAAAAAGAAGAAGATATAATTTATATTAGGTGTCAATGTATATTTATAATAATTTAAAATTGTTAAAGATAATTCAATATATAAGATATATCAAGGAAAAGATGAGTCGAAGATATATTTATCTATGTTCTCTCTTTGTCTAATTTATAAAGATTTAGTTATCTTTATTCATATTTCTATTGGAAAATCTCTTTTCTTTTCAAGGAATGATAGACTGGAAAATCAATTTTGATAACTAAATTAACATTTATAATCTTAAACACGTTAATAAACAATTATATTTGACACTTTTAAGGATTTCATTGCTAATGAAATCCTAGATATTTTTGGTTGCTTGTCACATCAATGGATAATATTTTATGGAGGAAAATTAGTGGAGGTGGATAAGGAAGATTTGTGGATGTATATGTTTGCTATATAGAGGAAGAGGGTGATAATGGTGAATAATCTAGGTAGAGAAGAAAGGATATCCACAACCCATAAAGATAAAGGTAAGTAACTTGTTGAAATGGAAAAAAGATTTGGTTGAGAAAGATTAGAGAAATTCCTTGGCTAATGTGTCAAATCTTTGTTCTTCTCTTTGTTAAATTGCCTTTTTTTTTTGTTACTTTCTTCATGGAATAATCCATAAGATGCATGAATGAATCCTAAGTAATGTTGATTTAAAATTTCTCTTTAACACAAGTCAAATAATCATGAAAAAGTCTCGAATAGCATAATATTTATATCTTTTTTATGTTATAATAAGACCCACATGTAAATGTACATAATTTTTTTGCTCACTATTACCTTAATGGGACTTAGATTTTAATCCCTTAAACTGTCTAGATTCATAACGTTTTCACTTGTTACATGATCTCATATTGGGATGAATTTGAGTTTGAATCGAATTCGTAATCTATCATTTAAATTTGAATTTAAATTTTTTTCAGCTATTGTCTAATGTTACATGGATTATCGAAGAGTAAACCATGTCAAAGAGGTAAAACAATGTTATCGATAGCATGATCAATAAACATAAATCGATTTTGAGTCGAATTGTTGAACTAAGAATCCAGGTTAAGATTGGTTTGGTTAGATCCACCCCGGAAATAGGCTTATCAATACTCAAAAGTGGGCAAAAAAAGAAATAGCAGGGGACCACATAAGCATTAGGATAAGTGGGGCTCATGTTAATTGGAGGAACAAATTCTATAATGGGCCCGACCCAAAACCAAAGATTCTATAAAAGGCCGAGGGCCCCACCTTACGTACTGAATGGGCCCCAATTATTTTCTGACAGATTAATTAATTAATTAATTTCTGAAGGCCAAACCCCATTCCCACCCAAGGATTCCTCAAATGATCCTGCCACCCAAACACTTTCTAAAGGCCAAATAACTACCCTTGACTGAAATCAATAATTACATTTAATGATCAACTATTAAATTTAACTGATCAAAATAATATTTTTATTTTTTTTGAATAAAAAATAAAATTAACTTCATAAAAATAAATAAAATATATAATAATATTAATATAATAATAAAAATTTTATAAATTAAAAAACCACTGCTATTGACAAATATTGTTGGTGGTAGTGACCACTATTAAACTAATAATGTAATAAAAAACAATCATTTAATTCTATTAACAATCAGATCTAGTCAATTTAATAATAAAAATGACCATATCTGATCGCTCATAGAATTAGATGATAGTTTTTAGTTATCTGATTAGTTTAATGATGACTATTATATTTAAAATAGTTAAAAATGGCCAATTTCAAGCTGATAGTGGAGGAGGCTTTAACGACGACCATTATTACTGACAATAGTAATTATTTTTTTAAGTTTTTACTATTATATTATATTATTTATATTAAAATTTATTTTATTGTTAATATTATTTATTATTTATTAAAAAGTATTTTAATTATTTTATTAAAAATATTAATAAAATTAAATATAATTTAATTATCAAATAGATATTTAATTTTTTAAAAGTTTCTAAATAAGAATAATCAGTTAGGGAAATCTTGGGTGGTACTATGCCGTTTGGCCACTTCTGAATAGAGCAAGGGGAGCCTTTAAAAATACTGGAAACAAAAACTAAAACAAAAATACAAAATATCTAAATCAAGAAAAGTGAAAACGAATATTGTACGCTGTGCTGTGCTTTCACCGACCTTATCGATTTTTGTCCAATCATATTCACTTCTTCCCACTTTTGCATGTTCTCCTGTCCACATACTTCGTTTTATGTTTATTTTTCTAATTAATTCACTAATTATTATTATTTAATTGGTATGTCAATTTAATTATGAAAAATTCACTGTTTTTTCCCACTAATTATTATATAGATTTAAGAATTAATTTATTTTTTAATAAAAAAATACATTTAAAGATGAATTCGAATTAAATAAAACTTTAAACCAAGATTAATTGGAGTTTAATTTGAATCTAGAACGATTAGTATGATCAGTTAGAGTTGATGAATAGTAATTTTTTAAAAATTAAATAATAACATCTAAATTATTTAAACTTAAATGAGTTTAAAGAATTAAAATTATTTTATTTCGAGTCTCACTCATCTAAATTGTATAATCAATTTGGATTCAAAGTAATTCTATCCATCTTAGATGCATTATAACTTAACTCCATGACACCAGAACTTTTCATACTCTTGTTATATTTAGATAATTTCTTTTCTACTTTCTCTTTTCCTTTTTTATTTTTACTAAAAATATAACAAGTTTTATATTTTGATTATCCATGCAACCTTATGTAATTATCTTAATTATATTATAATACTGATTATGCAAATATTTTCATTAATTATTCTCCTCTATAAATGTTCCCAGAATCCTCCACTTGATCTTTACTAACACAAATTCTCTCCTAAGTCTCTACAAATATCAGCATTTCTTAAGCTCAGTTCAAGCTCCAGCATCATGAACAACAAGTTCAAGAAGTCTCAAATCCTGACGCTCTCTCTCTTGGTTGCACTTCTCTTCATTGCTCCTCTCTTGTCCTCCTCTTTGAGGCCTACTTATCTTTACTTCATCATCAATCTTCTCATTGTAGCTCTTGGAGTTGAGGCCGGCCTTCTCTCTGTGTTCTTCTCCAAGCCTCCAGAAGATAAAAAACTTGCAGTTTCTGTTGCATCGAAGTCTGGAGTTGTGGAAACAACTCCAGAGGCTTCTCCTAGTGATAATTCTTCTGAGGGTAAAGAAAAGAACGGTAGAGTTGTTGAGAAATCTGCTCCTGAGAAAATCCCAAGAGGGTTTAACGTTGAAACGGTGAGAAAATGCCCCTCAACTCCCAGTCTTTTCTTCATTGGAAGTGGGGAGACTGATCATCAAGCCGAAGAGCAGGTGGGTTTTGAGAAGTTTGATGAAGAAGAAGCAGAAGAAGAGGGAGTTGGTGGTGGGCTCAGTGGGCAAGAGTTGTTTAATAAAGCTGAGAATTTTATTGGCAACTTTTACAAGCAATTGAAGATGCAAAGAGAGGAATCTTGGAAGAGGATTCATGGGTTGTATCAGAAAGCCTTTTAAGCGAATTTATCAGTCCAACATAATCAAATGAGATACAAGTAAAGTCAGTCTAGCAATACGTAGGATCATTGTTTCTGGGGTTATTTAAGTTACTTGAAAAGGGGAATGATCATACAATTTCATTCATGATTCTTCCCTTCGTTGGGGCTTTTATTATTAATATTGAAGAGAGATGATCAAGTTATGGTTGTTTGATTTTCTGTTATTTTACTACTTCTGTAGCAGCTAGTTTAGACACTTAATTTGATATCGGGTGTCATGAAAATAAGAAGAGTTTTAGAGCTGTTTGTTATTAGTACTTTCTCTATGAAAATAGACATATCTTATATCATTGTATGCCAAGATCTTCAATTTACTCTTGCATGTCAGTTTTACGTCTGTGTATCTCAATGCATGGGAAATAGCCATATATTTTGATGCTACATCTGAGATAAATTTACATGAATAAAACATAATTCAATCTAATCCGTATCATTATCCCTTGGGTCATAAAATACAAGTAAAAATTTTATATGATTATAAGAATATTTTACTAAGTTGTATCTTTTGATATGACAAGTTTTACTCTCTTAAAACTTTCTTTAATGATAACTTTTAATTAGTAAAATTATTGTATTAGAGTTTTATATAAAAAATTTAACTAAAATATAGTAGATTATTAGTTTTTTTTTTTTAAATTCAATAAACTTTAAAGTTTACATTAATATTATACTATTTACCCAAGTTATAAACTATAAAATATATCAAAATTATCCTTATTGATTATGTTAAACTTATTCTTAAACCGTTATAACACTATTCAATTAAACAATATAATTAATACCAGTTAATTTTTTAAAGAGAATTTTTTATATAAATGCTAGAAATATAGAGAATCCAAACTATAAAAAGTGTCACAAAAAAGTAATTAATAGATCACCATTGTATGATAAATAAAATAATTAGTATATATACAAGTAAACATTTACAAAAGAAAAGCTTTTCCTTGGTTATATAGAAATGGTTGACAACTAGATTATTTTGGGAAGGGCAAAGTTATCACTATTTGATCCTTATATGGGACAGGTTCATCCTGATGCTTTTATTTATTAAGTTCCCGGACAGGTTTGATAATGATCCTTTGCACTCCATTTTTGCATGGAGCCAGTTCAGTTTGATTCTTCATAATCTGGAAGAAAAAAGGTACTGAGGATCAGCATACTAGCTATTATGAATCATTTAACATGGCCAAACTATGCATAGATTTTTCTTGTCATAGAAGAATCTGGAGAACTATTTAAGAATGGTAACTTCCAATTCATCATCAATAAGAAGGAACTTTTGGCTTGTAAAGACACCATATCTTCTGTCTATTTTACCTTTGTTAACAAAAGGCCTTTCAAGCTGAGGTTTACTAATGCAAGGATCTGAAGAAGATACACTGAACATACACATCAATCTCATCATCACAAGCAACATTTCCATTCTGGACACTAAATTTGTAATGTATATTCTTGATAGCTGGCTAGCATATTGTCCTATGATTCTTTGCCGCCTTCCCTTTCTTAAGTTAAATTACATAACTTGCATATATATCAATTACACCTTATATTCGAAGTCAGAGTAGAATTTAAAAGTGTAAGAGCAAAATTGTAAACTTTTGGAATTTATTGATATTTCACTCATATGCTTGCAAACTCACTTAACTGACCTACAACAAGTTTAAGATCTAAACTCGAGCTCAACTTGATAATAATTAAATAAAATTGTGAGCAGCTCACGATGGTGCCCTCATAGATACTGACAAGAACTTTTGAGATCTAGTAAGAATAATCTCTCTCGAAAGGCTTGCCATCAGCTAATAGAACTGGTGTGCTGGAAAGTGGTATATATTTCCATCAACTAGTCTTGTTGATGAGCTTGGGATAGTTGCATAGATCGTGCTTGTTGCATCTACAAAATTTTATTCTAAATTTTATCTTCTTCTTCTCCTTTTGTTGACATAAAGTTAATAGCCTTTTTTTCTCATTTCTGTGGGTGGTGCTAATTGATTTGCATGTGCACATAAACAGCACATTCTTCTTTGAAGTTGGAAAATTCCAGTTTGTGTCTTGTGGATTGTGGGGGTCCATGAGGCCATTCAGCATTCATCGACAGAGAACAGAGATCCTTATCTTGCTTTTTTTTGTTATTGTCCCTTCAATATTCTGTGGTATTTTCATGTAAAGACCACCCCTTTGAACCCCCAACCTAGAGTACGGATCAGTTATTGGTTTTGCTTTAACATGTGTGACCACCCATTACATCATTTATTTCTTTCTAAAGTTTCTTTTTCATTTGCCATTTTATGATGTTTGTAGTGATGAATTTGAGTTAAAATGAGTTTGAACAATACCACCTCAAGCTCGATCTACATCTAGAACGATAGTTAGAGTTTGAATTTGCTTGAATGTTGAACAATAATATAGAAATGAAGGTCATTAAAGAAAAAAGAAATTGTCTAAAGACAAAAGAGAAGTTTTGTTGAAGGAAAAAAAATTTCATTGAAGAAGAAGAATTATCGGACAAGAAGCTCTGATGCAGTAATACTGGTTAAGCCCTTGAACTCGAATTGAACTTTAGCTTATTAGAAAAGAATTTAAATTCAAACTGAGGTTGACTCGATTTGAATTTATATTAATTATTTATTAATATATATATATGTATATTTTAAAATTCAAAATGTTAACCATCCTTTTGACTTATTACTCCCTTATGATATTTAGATAATTAAAATGCTTTGACATCGAAAACTCTTCAATAAATTTCAAAATCATTGGAAAGCTTAATATATATGGATCTCACGTACCTGCATCAAATGAACCTATTTAATTTTAATTATAGCATTTGTCGTTAGAATGGATTCGATTCAAATCAAGGACAGTTTGAAGCTAGTTTAGAACGGCAAGCTTGAATTGCTTAAATGGTAAAAAGTAATATCAGAGAAGAAAAATTGTTAGAAAAGAGGAAGAATCACTTGAGTCAAGAAAAATCATAAGAGCAAGAATCGTCAAACAGGCGAGCTGCTGTGCAACAACAGCCCTTGGGTGTCAATCTCAAGCCAAACAGCGATCAAGTCCGATCTAGCTTGGGCCATTTCACTCCCTGTAGGCCACCCATTTCACTATTTGCGCTAATCAGGGGACGCTGAAGTTGAATACAAGTCTCCTGTGAGCCCAAGGCACTTTAATGGGCTCTAGTGGGGCTTCTTATATTGGTTACAGTTCCTCTGATCCTTATGATTATCATTAAAAAGCCACAATTCAACGTCTGGCTGTACAGAAATGAACGTTACTCCTGATCAACCAAAGTTTCCATATGCTAATGCAGGGAAGAAACCCATACGAAAAAAGTGTCTAAAGGCTTATAATAAGCCAACCAGAAGGCAGAAGAAGCAGTAGAAACCAATATAGAAAAGGCCCACTGGGTTGTCCACGTCAAAATCTTGAATAAATTGAAAGAATAATTTGCAGCATGTTCACCACACACATGAGCTAATCAATTTTATTTGTGCTGAATAAAGACTACCAGATTTGATTAATTTGGATTGGAGTTACAGTGATCAATAATTGGAAAGGACGAAAATAGGATACTGCTTTGTGCAAGCACTTCAATGGCTTTCTTCTTCTTTTTGCTTGGCTTTATGCCACAGTTTTCTCTTCAAAAGGTTTGAGCCCTGTAAACATTTTGTCGCTACTGTGTTGAGCTTTATGTACATTAACTAATGGCTAACTTTAGAGTCATTAATTTTAATGACAGGAAGCTGCAGCAGCTAGCAGGTTTTTTAAGTAATCCTAGCAGCATAATGGCTGATCATGAAGCCATTTTCACAACGGTTCTTTTCTTCATCTGGCTGAGATTTTTACTAGAATTCTGATAGAAGTTTGTTTTTTGCTAAGCGTTTGAATCTGCATACTGGTGACAATATGATTCAGCTTGATACATCAGGATTGGCTTGCCTCACTGATCGTTACTGTAAATTATGCGTTGAAAACTAGTAAGTTCGGATTGACAACAAAATCTCGACATTTTACTTTTCCTTTTCTCAATCTCAAGTTAGCCAATGAATGTCAAGCCATAGGCTATAGATCACGGTACTGACCTCTTGATCCGAAGCTCTAATCAGTAGTCTGTTGCTCTTCTGGATGATTGGTTGCGAAGAGTATCAAACCGATGACCTGATATGAAAGGGATGTTGGGTTGTCTCAAAATGGTTGGAAAATAGGTTAGATGTTAGTGTTTGATGTCAACTTTTGAAGACCCAACAAGTGGTACAAGAGCTCAAGGTTTGGAACAATTCCATCCAAATCCATTGTAGTATATGTCCAGCACAATGTCCCAGCTTTGGTTTTCTCCCCTGGACGTTTTATAGGAAACTTGGTTTAACGAAATGGACGAGCTTATCATACTGACTATAAAGCCTGGTAGGTGAGCAAATGCAGCAGAAATTAAGTCTGCAGTAAACGGCAGTGTCCACTGCCTTTCTGGAGCTGTTGTAGGTCTCAAATTCGATGGCCTTTTGGGCCCCAATATAACTGACGTTTCAGGAGGGTACTCAATGTTTAGACTTCAAGCACTTTCTCGCAGAAACATATAATCTGAAACACACAAATGTTTTTGAGATAAAGTGAGAAAAGCCAGTTCTGATGTCAAAATCCAGGGCAAAGAAAAGTAGGTTTGTGAATGAACGTGAATTAGGATTTGAAGTTTTTATAACAAGGCCTAACAGGATATCAAATTTGAACAAATTTTCTTAGCTATTGAACTCATGTAGTGCCCCTGGGGAAGCTCAAAGTGTTGGGATGACAAATGAGGTGTTTTTGCCGGAGGGTTCCAGCTGCTTGAGCCTGAGCCAATGATCGATTCCTTCTTTATAAAATGAGCTGAGTTAAGCAATTTTAAATTGAAATCTAAATTAAATTGTTTTTAATAAAATTTGAACCTTAACTTATCAATCTTGAACCGATCTTAAACTGATATTTTGAATTTGAATCAATCTCGAGTTAGGTCTTGTTTGAGCTTGACTCGGAATAAATCTCCTTAGATCACTGATTATAAGATGAAATTTTGTAATTTCATTTGACAATTAAAAGAAATTCTTGTAGATCTGTTCTTTCAATTGAATAATGAAGATATTGCAAAACTGACAACAGAAAAAAAAGAAAAACAGCAACGCTTTTCTTTTTCCGCGTAATTTCTGGTATGAAATCTCAACGTGTCATTGTGGAAACTTTATATGTAGTACCAAGCTGGTGGATGACCAAGACTTGATAGAGTACTCGCTTTACGACCGAGACTTGCTGTTTGATTGAAAATAATCAGTAGAGACTTTAGTCTTTGTTTTGCCTGTAAACCATTAGCCAATATGCAACTCATAATTGTACTGAACCTTGCTTTCTCTTCTATTTATAGCTGCATCAATTTGCTATATTTAACAAGCAAACAGAATGTGTTGCCATCGCCTAATGTTTTCTTTTCAACTTCTGTTCCTCCAATTATTGCTCTTCTATTCTCTAACTTGTGCAGCACTTTGTTCTAATGAGCAGAGCTCTGCATTACTTCAGTTCAAACAATTCTTTTCCTTCAAAAACCCTCCTTCTTCTTCTTCCAGTTGTGATATATATCATAATGTTTGTTCTTATCCTAAAATGATGTTTTGGAATGAAGATAGTAACTGTTGCTTGTGGGATGGGATCACGTGATTTTACGATGATTCATATGATTAGTCTTGACCGTAGTGGTAGTTGGCTTTTTGGCAACATCCTTTCCAATATTAGCCTCTTATTTCTTTCTCAATTACAACGACTCAATCTAGCATTCGAAGATTTCATGAGAGTATTTTCATTGTCAAACAACAAATTGATGGGAGAGATAACCTCACTTGATCTGCAATGTTAAATTCTTAGAAATTTTAGATCTTTCAAATAACAGTTTAAGTGGTATAATTCCAGAATGCGTGGGAAATCTTAGTTTTCTTCATGTGTTGGATTTGCGGAAGACTAGGTTTTATGGCTCAATTCCTGGTACATTCACAGAAGGTAACTGTCTCAGAACCCTTAACTTCAATGGATTGGAAGGACCTGTACCACGATCTTTGCTCAACTGTTCACAACTAGAAGTTTTAAATCTTGGAAACAACAAAATAAATGATACATTCCCATATTGCTCTAGACCAACAATTGGTTGTTAATTAGATTTTTTTTTTTTTAAGGTTACTCTAGACCAATAATTGATATTTGTGCGTAAAAAAAAAGGGATTTAAAACCTGCAAATAACATACAAAGGATATTGACAACACAACAATTTCTACAAAGGTATATTATTCAAACAAAAGGGACAGAAATGTATTGTCTGTTCATCCAACTCAAACAAGAGGAATAGTAAAATCCCCTCAGGAAAGTTTACCTGTAATTTGTTGTTGAATATTTTGTCAGTGTCAGACTGAAGCCAACCGAGTATTTGGGCGGGTGAGATTAGTTTAATTGGATTTTTGGGTTTATTTTGGGAGGGCAACCCATACCAGTAGGTTTTTTTTTTTTTTTTTGGTAATTCCCATACCAGTAGGTTGATCCTAACTTAACAAGTGTTTATCTTTGCTTGAAAGAGGTGCTGAAGTTGCTGGAAAGGTAGTCCAGGAAAATTTTTTTTCTATCCTTCTCTCCTCTCCTGCTGCCCTTTTTATTTGGAAACCGATGTTTTTTTTACATGGCTTCTTGAAAAAACAATCCAACGGCCTCACCCTCTTTCAAAGGACTCCCTTTTTATCCATAAAAAGAGCAAAATTGCAGCAGTTGGCCAATGCACGCAGAGAGAAAAAAGAAAGAGGCTCATGGGCAATCGTGCCCCCGGGGGAGAGAGCAAGTGAAAAAAACTGCACAAACGGCGAGCCCGTGCGTTACACGCTCGAGATTGATCGCCTGACACTAGTCAGCAAGAGCGTGGCTAGCACGCTTGCTCTGGGTCAGCACCGCACTGGGCCGCCTGTGCCCACTCCTTGTCCCCTTGGATGGGCCATGCTTGCTGGGCTGCTCCTCTTCTTCTTCTTTTTCTTTTATTTTCTTGGGCTCATGGGTTTTGAATTTTTTATTTTTATTTTTATTATAGGTGGGCTTGGGTTTGGGTTTTGGGTTTAGTTTTTAGTAATACATGACTTTCTTTTTAAAAAGTTCCCTCAGGTTGTAATATCTTATTGGAAAAATACAAACTTAAAGTTTACGTACCTTGACTGCAATTAATATAGTTTTGTTCTTCAGTTCAATCCGTGGAGTTAATAGCATTAGGCTAAGATCACGACCAAGAAGGTGTCTTTCAGAAATACTTTTCTTATCTTGTTAACTTCAATGATATTTTTCATAGATTTATAAAATATTTTATAAAACCAGTAATGTAATAAAAAAGAAACCATATACTAGAGACTAGATAGGCATTCTAGTTTACCCATTTAACCAGCCAGACCAAATTTTAGTAACTAAATGAAGGGATACTAATTTTGCTTTTCCAAATTACAAAGAAACAAGTACAGAGCTCCTGCGATTGCATATATTTTTATTGCATATTGAAGTCTACGAACAACATCCTATAATGTGCGGATTTCAACTTTTGGTGTCTCCTCAATGGTGCTCTCGCACAGATATTGTAGAATCAGCCATGAACATCTGAAAAGGAGAAAGGAAACTGATGAGTAAATTACATATGGGAATGTTTTTGGTAGTCTTTCGAGCTTATAGTGAAGACTGGAATTCTCACCTTAGTAAGAGCACTATTTTCGCTGGATCTCTTCCAAGTATTCCATTGCATCGTCTAGTCAAATTTTCCAAGAGTGAACTTCTTAATCATCCTTGGAAGCCACTGTGGCTTTCCCGTTGAGAAAACAGTATATCCAATAAGCAAGCCGAGCAATAGACCGCTACCATAACCTGTCATAATGACTTTCCAATTGAACCAGTTTGACTTATTGCGGTCTTCATCCTCGTGGAATACTGATGATGCTGGTTCTTTACATTTTTTCGTCAATGGAGGTCCGCATAATCCCAAGTTGCCATAGTATGAATCATTTGAGAAGGTATAAAACTGGTTTCCTTGAGGAATAAGTCCCACAAGTTGGTTCTGTGACAAATTTAACTTTGAAAGAAACGTCAAGCCTACCAACTGTGATGGAATTTGCCCAGAAAGCTTGTTAGACGAGAGGTCTAACGATTCCAGAAGGATCAAATTTCCTAACGATGAAGGGATCGGACCTCCAAGACTGTTTTGGGAAAGGTTGAGGAGTCGAAGTGCACGAAGCTCTCCAATTACTGTTGGAATCTCTCCATTGAAGTAATTGTGTGAAAAATCAATACTTGTAAAACTGGTAGTTATTTTCAACAGTAGGATATCCCTGCCTTTGATTACCACCTCCACAGAATCTTTATAATACAATCCACCCATGTATTTCAACCGCTTCATTGATTCGCCTTTAATCATCATGGCATTTAGATTTTCGAAGTACCTTGTTGGCAAAGAACCGCTAAATCTGTTGCTTGAGAGATCAAAAATTCTCAACGTACGGAAATAACTATTATCTGTTGAAGCCGAAGTTGAATTCGCATGCTTTGTCTTATTACGTTTTCCGTCAACTTGCATGGGAGTGGTTATTTAAGTAAGTAAAGCTTGAGTGGTGATCCTTGATATACTGAACCTACCACAAAATCAAGCATGGGCAGCCTTACGTATATTAATTTACATGTACCTTTTGCTTTTATATTTTCCTTGTCCAAGTATTGAAAATGTAATGCATGAATGAATGAATCACTATTAGCTTTCTCTTTCAAATTTCTCTTCAGCTTTCACAGCAGCTCTTCTTGTCTAATGAAAACCTGAACTTCTTCTTCCGCAAATATCCATGCTGGATGTTTCACTTAGGAAAGTTTTAAGTGATAAGTATTCCAGCTGAAACAAAACTTGGCTATCAAGTTTCATAACATGGTATCAGAGCGCTCAAGTTCTTAAGGGACCTTTGCTGCCGTTTCGAAAATCATGTCTGCGTCAACTACCTTGTCCGGTGCTGCTTTCCCGTCTTCCTCTTCGACGCCTGTGTACAGTGGAGACAACTACCAAGCATGGGCTGTTAAAATGAAGATATACATGAAGGGTTTAGGGCTGTGGCAATATGTTGAGGAGGAGAAAGAAGTTCCTCCATTAGGACCAAATCCAACCTTAAACCAAATAAGGTTGCATGAAGAAGAGATGACCAAAGCTCCCAGGGCATTATCCGTTCTGCATCAAGGAGTGACCGAAACTGTGTTCTCCAAAATTATGACTTGTGAGACGGCTAAAGCTGCATGGGAAAGGCTGAAAGAGGACTCCCTAGGAAGTGAAAGGTCAAGACAAATGAATGTCTTGAACCTTAGGAGAGAGTTTGAGCTGTTGAAGATGAAAGAAGAAGAAAATATTAGCCAATATGCTGATCGAATTATGAGAGTTGTTAATCAAATTCGATTGCTTGGAGAAACCTTGCCAGATCAGAGAATAGTGGAGAAGGTTCTGGTCAGTATTCCAGAGAGGTATGAAGCCAAAATTTCTTCTCTGGAAGACTCAAAGCTTTTCTCGGATCTTACTCTTCTAGAGCTTATAAATGCTCTGAAAGCACAAGATTTACGAAGATCCCTGCGAGCAGATGATGCAGCTGAAGGAGCTTTATTCCTGAAACAAAATGATAAGAGGAATAACAAAAACTTTGCAAGGAAACACTCATCCGAAAAGACAGAAGAAAAGAAAGAAGACAGAAGAGAAAGGGCAAAACAGGGTGACAGAAATGGAAGGTTTAGCTTATGCCCTTATTGCAAGAGGAAGGGACACTCACCAAACACGTGCTGGTTCAGACCAAATGCGAAGTGCAAATTGTGTAATCAAATGGGGCACATTGATAAAGTGTGCAAGAACAAGAGTTCAAGTCAAATTCAGCCAAGCAAACAAGTGCATGAAAATCCAGATGAGAATTTATTTGTGGCCACAAGCTGCTCAGTTTCGAAGACTCAAAGTGCATGGCTGATAGACAGCGGGTGTTCGAATCACATGACATTTGATTCCACCTTGTTTGCTGAACTGGATTACACCTACAACTCTAAAGTTAAGATTGGCAATGGTGAGTTTCTTGAAGTTAAAGGCAGAGGCACAGCAGCAGTAGGAACCTTGAAAGGTAATAAGTTTATAAAAGATGTTCTTTATGTTCCTAGCATAAGTTACAATTTATTAAGTGTTGGTCAAATGGTGGAAAAGGGTTATTCCCTATATTTTCACAATGATTCATGCCATATTTATAATCAACAAGGTGTTAAAATCATGGAAGTTGGCATGAAAGACAAATACTTTGAAACTGAACTTAGGAAGCCAATAGCAAATGCAATTCAATTAGACCACACTGATTCAAGCATTTGGCACAAACGGCTGGGACATGTTAGCTATAAGACAATGGCTAAATTACAGGAGTTAAAAGGTGTGCTGTGCTCGCAAAACTCTGCTGAGGCTGATGAGTTATGTAAGGCCTGTCAATTAGGCAAACTGACCAAGCTTCCTTTTCCGAACAGCTCCAGCAAAACCACTGAGAAGTTGCAATTAGTGCACTCAGACTTGTGTGGTCCAATGCCTGAATTATCCTTGAATGGCAGCAAATATCTTCTATTGTTTATTGATGATTACTCGCGGTATTGCTGGCCATATTTTTTAAGCCACAAGTCTGAAACTTTTGGAGTGTTCAAAAGATTTAAGGCTGAAGTTGAGAAGCAATCAAGCTGCAAGATCAAAGCCTTAAGAACCGATAATGGTTCAGAGTACTCATCAAAAGAATTCTCAGATTTCTGCGCAGCTGAAGGTATTGTCCACCAGTTGACTTGCGCCTATACTCCACAGCAAAATGGAGTCAGCGAACGCAAGAACAGATCAGTCATGGATGCTGCTAGGTGCATGCTGTATGAAAAACACTTGCCCAAATCTTTTTGGGCTGAAGCAGCCAATACTGCTGTATATGTGTTAAATCTGTTGCCATCCAGGATACTCAATTATACCTCTCCTCATGAGCTGTGGTTTGATTGCAAGCCATCCATCAGTCATCTTAAAGTCTTCGGATGCTTGTGCTATGTACAGGTGCCGTCAGAAAAAAGAAACAAGCTGGACGCCAGAGCTGAAAATGGAATTTTTGTTGGATATAGCAAAGTCTCAAAGGGGTTCAGAGTTTACAATCCTCACACAAGGAAAATTCTAATTAGTAGGGATGTAAAATTTGAAGAGCAAGCAACCTGGAAGTGGGAAGACCATAATTCAGATGGTTATTACACTTCTGATCTCTTCAAACAAAATGCCCTGCATAATGAAGATGAACATGCAACTGATGTTGAGGAAGAGCTGCCAGCAACCAGAATAAGAACCTTGGATGAGATTTACAGCAGGTGCAACCTTGTAATCAAGGAACCAAATTCCTTTGAAGATGCAGTCAAGTCTCAAGAATGGAAGGCTGCTATGGAGGATGAAATCAACATGATTTACAAGAATTCTACTTGGAATTTAGTCAAGAAACCTGACCATAATAAGGTTATTGGGGTCAAGTGGATTTTCAGAACTAAACTGAATCCTGATGGCTCCATTAACAAGCATAAGGCAAGGCTGGTAGTCAAGGGATATTTGCAAGAACCAGGGGTTGATTTTTCAGAAACTTTTGCTCCGGTTGCAAGGCATGACACAATCAGATTACTCATTGCTTTATCTGCTCTGCATGACTGGAAGATCCATCACCTTGATATAAAATCAGCTTTCCTGAATGGAATTCTAGATGAAGATATTTATGTGCATCAACCACAAGGTTTTGAGATTCACGGAAAAGAAGACCATGTCTATAAGCTCAGCAAAGCCTTATATGGCTTAAAGCAAGCTCCGAAAGCCTGGTACAGCCGAATACATGACTACCTTTCAAAGCAAGGATTCAGATGCAGTCCAAATGAGCCAACTCTCTATGTTAGGAAGGCAAAGAATGAAGCCATGTTAATCATCTCACTGTACGTAGATGATATTTTGGTGACAGGAGGAGATGATAAGCAAATTGTTGAGTTCAAGAAAAGATTGGAAAAGGAATTTGACATGTCTAACCTTGGCGAAATGACTTATTTTCTTGGCATGGAAATAAGACAACTGGAAAATGGAATTTTCCTGTCGCAAGGAAAATATGCCAAGGACCTGTTGCGGAAATTTCAAATGGAAAATTGCAAGGAAGTGTCTACTCCAATGGTTGTTCACGAAAAAATTGCAGCGGCTGATTCAAATAAATTGGAAGATGCTACAGCATATAGAAGACTTATCGGAAGCCTCTTATATTTATCAGCCACACGTCCAGATATCATGTTTGCCACCTCTTTTCTGTCGAGATTCATGCAGACTCCTTACAGCTCTCATTTGAATGCTGCTAAACGAATTTTAAGGTACATTAAAGGAACCTCTGAATATGGTCTGTGGTTTGCAAAGGCAGAAAGCAGCAAGGTAGTTGCATATTCGGACAGTGATTGGGCTGGAAGTTTAGAAGATTGTAAAAGCACTTCAGGGTATTGCTTTTCATTAGGAAGTGCAGTGTTTTGCTGGTGTTCAAAAAAGCAAGAAATTGTCGCTCAATCTTCTGTAGAGGCCGAATACGTTGCAGCTGCAAATGCAGCGAATCAAGCTGTTTGGCTACTTAAACTTCTTTCCGATTTAGGCCAAGGAATCCATGAAAAGATAGGTATCTTTGTGGATAACAATTCTGCTATAGCCATCTCCAACAACCCCATTCAGCATGGAAGAACTAAACATATAAGAGTCAAGTATCATGCAATTCGGGAGGCAGTGAAGATGGGAGAGATAGAACTATTGCATTGCTCCTCCAAGGATCAAGTTGCGGACATCATGACTAAAGCCTTACCAAAGATACAATTTGAATATTTAAGGTCAAAGCTTGGAATCAAAGCAGTCTCTTCAAAGGAGGAGTGTTGAAGCCGAAGTTGAATTCGCATGCTTTGTCTTATTACGTTTTCCGTCAACTTGCATGGGAGTGGTTATTTAAGTAAGTAAAGCTTGAGTGGTGATCCTTGATATACTGAACCTACCACAAAATCAAGCATGGGCAGCCTTACGTATATTAATTTACATGTACCTTTTGCTTTTATATTTTCCTTGTCCAAGTATTGAAAATGTAATGCATGAATGAATGAATCACTATTAGCTTTCTCTTTCAAATTTCTCTTCAGCTTTCACAGCAGCTCTTCTTGTCTAATGAAAACCTGAACTTCTTCTTCCGCAAATATCCATGCTGGATGTTTCACTTAGGAAAGTTTTAAGTGATAAGTATTCCAGCTGAAACAAAACTTGGCTATCAAGTTTCATAACATTATCATGATCGGAAGAACGCCATACTGAGCCATGAAAGTAATTGGAACGAAGAACAAGTATCTGCAAGTTTGTAAGAGCTTTCAACCAATATGGGAAAGTATCATTAATTTTGTTGTTCCCAAGATCTAGAACTTCCAGCATTGTACAGTTGATCAGAGATCGCGGGACTGGTCCTTGTAAACCATTGCTATTTATATTAAGTGTTCTCAAATTACTTCCCTCTGTAAATGTTCCAGGAATTTTGCCATACAATTTGTTCTTCCGCAAATCCAATGCCTGAAGATTGGTGCTAAAGTTTCCCATACATTCTGGAATTTTGCCACTCAAATTGTTGTAAGAAAGATCAAGAACTTCAATGGTGCTGGTATCACAAATTGACTGAGGTATCTCTCCTGACAGATTATTGTTTGAGATAAAAAAGACTGTCGTGCCAAGTGGTGGAATTGGAAGGGATCCTTCAATGGAGTTGGAACTTAAGTCAAGAAATTGAAGCTTCCATGCAAGTTGCCCTACGCCTGGAAACTGCTCGACACCTTTCAGAGAGTTGTGGGAAACATTTAGAAAAGTCAAGTTTTCCTTTCCCAATTCCAATAACCAAACGGGAAGGTCACCCTGGATTTTGTTCTCAGAAACTTCCAAAATCGCCAATTGGTTTTGATTTCTCAGGAAGTAAGGGAGCTCTCTCATGCTACAGTGAGATAATCCTAACCAATAAAGGTTTGGAAAGGAAGAATTGACTTTGAATGTGGTGCTCAATGACAGATTGTTGTGAGAAAGATTAAGAATTTGAAGGTTTTTAAGCCTTGCAAACATGTAAAGCTCTAGAACACCACTCAAATTGTTTGAACAAAGTACAAGATCAGTCAGATTCTCAAGCTCAAAGATTGAATTTGGAATTGAACCATTCAGCCCATTATTATTTAAGTTGATGACTTGCAATGAGTTCTGAAATTTGCCAATGCTACCAGTTAGATAGTTGCCACCCAGGTCGATGTTCTTTAGTAGTGGAAGAGTAAATAGCCCGGGTGGTATTGTTCCATTGAGCAAGTTGGAGCTTAAAGTGAGAGTGACCAAATTTTTTAGCCGACTTACATGAACAGGTATTGGACCGGATAGTAGATTAAAGGACCCTTCAAATAAGGAAAGTTGGGTTAAGTTGAAAAATATTTCAGGAATTTCACCAGAGAGACTATTGTCTCTGAAAGTTAGATGACGCAGCTGCTCCAGATTGGAAAATGAGGATGGGATAGGGCCTGTGAAATGGTTATATGCTAGGTCCAAATAAACAAGTTTGGTAAGATTACCAAGTGAAGCAGGAATCCAGCCGTTGAAATCACAGTAGTAGAGATCCAAAGTGTTCAAGAACTTGAGAGAGCTGATTGCATGATCGGACAATTCTCCTTGGAAGTTTGTGAAAGAGACATTCACAAACCTGAGCGGGCTGCTCCAGTTACTGCTTGGAAAAACACCAGTCAAATTGGTGTTGAATCCTAAATTGAGTTTTTGCAGGTTTGGTTGGTGGAAGATGTTATCTGGAAAACGCCCTACCAAGAAACAAGATCTAAGACTCAAAGATGTTAAAGAAGAAGATAGATTTGACATTGAAAGAGGTGATACAGTAGACATGTCTACCTGATCAAGGATAAGTTCTCTCAAATTGGTCAAATTATGAACTAGTCCTTTGAAGACTGGTGTATTGAGAGTTAAATAATTGTAGGAGAGGTCAAGTGAAACTATCTTAGACAAGTGAGAGATTTCAGATGGAACTTGATCAACAAAGTTTGCGGTGGATAGGTTAAGGTGTGTTAAATTCTGGAAGCGATTAAAACTTGAAGAAATTTTAGAGGAACTGAAATCATTGAAAGCAAGGTTTAGGCTTTGCAGATGAGAGAGATGAAAAAGGCCACTGCTGGAAGGGATGTTACCGAGAAGCCAGCTGCAACTAAGGTCGAGACTAATTACGTGACCAGTTACCTTATCACAAGTGACACCATCCCATGAGCAACAATCTGTATCTTCTTTCCAAGACTTTATTTTTGGAACAGAAGGACATGCTCCTTGACAAACGGGTTGGTCTGGAAAAGAATCACAACTGAAGGAAAGATCATCTGTGAAAGAAAACAGTTGCTTAAATTTGAGCAATGCAGAACTCTGGTCAGGTGAGCACAGTTCTGCACAAGATAAGGAAAATAAGAACAATAAGAGGAAAGCACAGATAAGTTCACAAAACCTTGTAAAGGAACTCATCATTGATTTCTGGTATAAAATAACAAGAAAAGTATCAGTTTAAATAGATCAAAATTTACTCTAATAATTTACGCCTGAAAAGTCTTGGTTGGTGTTTCATAGTCCAAATACCATTTATCAAGTGGCTCCATAGCAGTTAAGAAGTGGGATCCAAAAGCTTCTAATCAAACAAACATGGGGACCT
>JAJEJH010000064.1:399557-666893 GCA_026122585.1 Anacardium occidentale | reverse complement strand
TTTCAAAATTTTTTTTAAATTTTTTTAAATTTTTTTTAAATTTTTAAATTTATATAAATTTTATTTTATTAATTTATAAAATTTTAATATTAAAAAGACAAAAATACCCCTGATTATTACTGTATATATATTATTTTTAATAAAAAAATAGGTGATGGGTGGGAAAACAAACTTTTAAACTTAAGCGGGTGGGACTTTGTCCCCGCCTCAAACTATAGGTGGGAAAATGTCCTTTGGCCTTACGATAATAAAAAGGCCAAAGGACTTGTGCCCACCCAGGGGTGGGGACAAATTCCCACCCATTAATTTTTTATAGTTTAGAATCTCGTTTTAGATCAAAATTTAAATATTTTTTATAATTTTTTAAATAAAATAAATAAAATATTATTTAAAAAAAATTTATAATAAAATTATAAAATAATTTTTAAATAATATAAAATTTTAAAAAATTTAAAATTAAAAAAAAAATTAAATTAGCCATTGTCGTTGATGCCGACGATGGTGGTCACTGATAAAGAAACCAAGTGGCACGACCATTTGGTTCCAAGAAAGGTCAGATCTGGTTACCTTCGTTAGAAAAAATAGCCTAAAATGATCGCTGAGACCAATATTGGCCATTTCTAACCGTTTTCGATGGCCAGGTTTATCATTTCCTGGAATCAGGTGGCTGGAGACGGCCACCTGGTTCGGTTATCGACGGCCACCGCCATCAGTATCGGCAACGGTGATTACTTTAATTTTTTTAAATTTTAAATTTTTTAAATATATTTTTAAATTTTTTAATATCTTATATTTATACAAAATTTATTTTATTATTTTATAAAATTCGAATCTTAAAAAAATAAAAATGTTCCTAAATTATTATTGTTTATTATTATATTTAATATTAAATTTAGTTAGAGGATGAAATTCTGAATTTTTAGAAGTTAGTGGGTGGGAACAAGTCCTTTGGCCTAATCAAAATCATAAAAACTTTATACCAAAAGCTCATGTTTTTCTATTTAGGATCCAAATTTAATACTTGTACTTGAAATCATAATAAAATTATATTTCATTACATCATAATTTTGCTATCATTTGCAATTTTCATGAAAAAGAAAATCAGTACTTAAATATATATCTTTTTCATTGATCCTGATTTGCAGAAAGAATCATTAGAGTGCGAAGTTTGATCATATCTAAAAAACATCTTCATACGGCAGCTAGGGTTTAAGTAGAAATTATCTTACATTTTTACGTAAATATGTGATTATTTCTTTTGTATCATATAAACATTAAAACTAAAAAGAAATTAAGTGTGACGGTGGACATAAGCATTATTAGCTGAATCACGTCAATCTATTTGTTATGTGTATTTTGAGATGGTGGCTACGTGACTTTCTTTATTAAATTTTATGTTGCTTTTTGGAGTCTTTTGCTTATGCTTATCCGTTCCCATTCCAGCCGGGTTTAGTCTTCTGTTTATTAGTTCATTGGTTTATGCTTTTGAAGCAGTGTGAGATAGATTCCATTTTTGGGTTCCGGTTGTTCTGGGTGGACTCTTGAGTGGAGTTGTTAGAACCGACTATCTGAGTGAGACTTTTTCTTGTAAGGCTTAGCCCCTTTCCAACGGACGTGGGACAATCCAAGAAAGACTGAGCAAAGTTACAGGGAAAACAGCAAAAATTCCTTCATAATAGAATTATTTGGGCAAACTTACAGGGAAACACACTAAGAAAATTATGATACAAACAGATTCTGATAAGACAGAAAATATAAACAAACTGTGATCACTCTTAAGACTGCTCCATCCTTCCACCTTCTGCTGCAGTATCTTCACTTTTATGCTTCTGAACCATTCCTCTGGAAGACGAAAAAAGCTGTATATCCCAGGATACAAACTTGAAATTCATAGCTTTACTCGGATCTTTTAGAACTGCGTCCAAAACACCCACCGCGGAACTCTTTCCTCGGAGGAGATGCATACTCTTCTGACTCTGGAGGATATTCATCTTGGAGTTTCCACTCCTCAGGGAATTGGACATCACTCCATTTGATGGTTTTGACTTCCACAGCTGGCAAATAGAGGTTTACGCGAAGACTGAGGCCCGTAGAAATGGCTGGGACGTTTCTTTTATCCCTTGTTAAAACAAAACGGGTCTCACCAATGTAGCTAGATTTTAAGGCTGCGGGGTTCGTAGGATTTTTCATACATTTGTAATGAATTTTATACATCAGCACAAAAGGAAAAGTAGTCCCTTGTATTACCAAGTTGTGAAACTTAATAAAGAGGGACAGAACTTGCATAATTTTTGGATCTTCAAGGGAAAGGATCATGTTTGGATAATAATCAAAATGAACGGGGCCTTCAGCTAGAGTAGATTCAAGAACACTTAATATGGAAGAATCAAAATCAAGTATTCTCTTATCTCTGAGGCAAACCAAAACTGATGTGTCATGATCCTCGCGAGAGAGGGTTCTGATACCAACCTGGACCAAGCCAATATGCAGAAATTTATATTTCTTTTTGTGGTTTTGTATGGCTCTTGGATTGAACAATTGAATGGGCTGTTGGCTGTGGGGAAGTAGGATGGTATTCTCAGTAGTTTTGATGGAATAATCTTTTTTGAGACTGAAAATGCTTGATTTCATTTCATAAATTTCTTGTTTTGAGACTTTTGGAAGGTCCCAACCCTTTCCTTGTAAGTAACTTGTCATGTTATATATAGCAAGAAATAACACAAGTATTTGCCTGAACTGAAAAAGATCAAGTAAACTTACAAGGAAGCTCTTGCTTGAGATGATCGGAGAGTTGCTGGATTGCTTTGATGTTGGGTAAAAACAGGAGATTTTTAAAGGAATTTATGCTTGGATGCAGAAATTCTAAGTGTCTTTCTTCTGGTTGCGGAGCTGTTTTTATAAACACCCTAGTTATACGAAGATTGCAAAGATTAAAGTCATATAAACCCCACATTGTTAACTTTGTTGTTGTCATTATCTCATATACAATTATAATTGAGAAGTATAATAGTCACTCAAATATGAATCGTTATGAATTTAGAATCATCACACTCCAAAAGTTTGTGAAATTAGAGAACTCAAAATCATATAAATTTTATACTAGAATTTCATTAGAATTTCATACTTCCCCTTATGAGTTTCAAGACCCATATCACATTTGGGATCTTTGCTATTGTCAGTCTTTTGCTTTCCCTTTTACTATCATGATTGTCCTTGGCTGCTCTAGTCTTTTGTTGTATTATTGAACCTGGGTTTGACTTAACAAACCCCACTGATATTTGAATGGAATCAGTTTGTGCGTAGTTAACTATTATAAAAATACAAAGGTAGAGACTTTAAGGGAGTAGCTTAAGTAGCAACTTGGGTAGGATTAAATTTCTAATTTGACTGGTGATCTCTGGAATAGGCCGAAAAGCAAGAGTAAGGTGTATCAACTTGGGCCGATAAAAAACAAAAAAACGCTGATAGAGAGTATAAATAGAGTTAGAAGTTATAGTTTACTTGAAAGTATCAAAAGTCTTACTTTTTTTTGGTTGATACAAAATTACTATTTGAATCGAATGATTTTTGTTTTATGTCTAAACGAGAGTTACGTTTTTGACTTAAATCAAACTAAACTTAGTCATACTAAGTTTAATGACTGTCTCTACAATTACTATACAAAATAAATCAAAAATTTGATGATTATATATCACCTAAATGATATTTGAAATCATACATTTTTGAATCATAGAAAGACACTTATTGTTACTCAAACTATTTTGGGGGGGGGGGGGGGGCAAAGTCTTGTAATTTTGAGATGCACTATCTTCTGTGCTTGTGTCACTTTTTGAGGTAACTTGTTGCAGAAGGGCATCTTATTTTGAGTTGAAAAGTTTGTCACTTTCTGAGTTAACTTGCTTAAGAAGGGGCTTCTACTTCTGATTGAGACTTCTTCTTGTAGAGGGCTTGACTTTTTGTAAGTGCTTTCTTTTATTTCTTGAAAAGTCATCTCTATTATTTCAGGGAGATTTTTAGTGGTAGCAGTTAGAGGACTTTATTAAATTAAACAAAATGGATACTATTTTTAACCAGAATGGAATGATATATTGTAACGAAATAATGATTTGTTAGTAAAAATATATATATGTGAATACACATATTATTAAGTATTTATCAACTAAGGTTTGTATATATAAAAATCATATTAAAATATATATAAAAGATGAGAAAGTGTATAGAAAAAGAGACCGAGTTCAAACAAAGATAACAAAATAATATTTATTTCGTCTTATAATCTTCTTCATTTATAGTAAGATTTTCTCTATTATTTGTCTATAGTTTTTTTTCCCATATTATATTTTTCATGTAAAAACTTTTACTCTTGAATGCATTTTGTTGTGTTTTTCTTTGGATTACGTGAGAATTCTAAATTTAAAGTATAAATTTAAATAATATTTTTGAAACTAGATTAGACATGCATCAACTGAAAAGAGTGGTCTGATCTAATTAATGATCAAACTGTTTAACCGTTAGTCGAATTAGTTAACTATTTAAAATAATTTTATATAATTAATTATTAAAAATATAATCTGAATCATTTTAAGATAAAAATGAAGTTAGTTTGATGGTATAGATTCTCAAAATTAGTAATTATACTCCCGTTAACGACTAAAAAATTTTTGATTTTTTTTTTGTTAATCGAGTCAAACTTGTTTTTTTTTACTTGATCCAATTGTTTGAACCTTCGGATCCAATGCAGTCTAACTCATAAAATGGTTTTTCAGTGAACCAAAGCCATTTTTCTCAATAGGTGATGCCCATCCGGTTTTTAAAGCCATAAATTTAACCACTAATAAGTCCAGACAGGCCTCTAAGCAATAAGACAAAAACCTGAGGAAGCCAATGACAGTCATGAAAGTAAAAGCAAAAGACTGGCAAAGGCAAGATCACTATCAAGTTGAAAAAAGAAAAAAAAAATTGAAAAAGATCAGAAGCTACAGCAACAGAAAAAAATATTAAGTGCCTTTAAAAAGAGCTCCAAAGGAAAGACACTTAGTTTCTGCATGCAGGCATATTCCTTCAAAATTTGCTCTCTTATCGTCTCAAACAAGAGTTTCCTAGTAAGTTTTCTTGTTCTTTATTACCTTACTCGTATATATTTTCACTTTTTCTTGCAAATATGGCAACTTCTTTAGCAGAAAATTGGGACCTTCCGAAGGTTTCAAAGCAAGAAATTTATGAAACGAAATCCAGCATTTTCAGTTTCAGAAAAGATTATTCCATTAAAACTACTGATAACACCATCCTGCTTCCCCACAGCCAGCAGCCCATTCTATTGTTCAATCCAAAATCCTTACAAAAACATAAAAAGAAGTACAAGTTTTTGCATATAGGATTGGTTCAGGTTGGTGTAAAATCACTCTCTCATGAGTTAGATGAAACATCCATTTTACTTTGCTTGAGAGACAGGAGAATACTTGATTTCGATTCTTCCATATTGAGTGCTCTTGAATCTTCTCTAGCCGATGGACCTCTTCATTTCGACTACTTTCCCAACATCATGCTTTCTCTTGAGGATCCAAATATTTTGCAGGTCCTGTCACTTTATGTCAAGTTTAAAAATTTGGAGATAAAAGGGACTTCTTTTCCATTTGTTCTGATGTATAGAATTCATTACAAATTAATGCCGAACCCAGTTAATCCTGCAGCCAGAAAATCTAGCCGCATGGGAGAAACCCTTTTCTATCAAACAATGGTTAGAAATCCAAGTTTTTCTAGAGTCACATGGATTACAGCGAGGAGATCCTGCTTTGGTCTAACATCTTATAAAAGAAGAACGTATCGCGAAAATCGTAATTTAAGATCCACAGTCATTAGTTGGAGAGATGTCCCATTCCCTGATGAATGGAAACTCCAAGAGGAAAAGCCTGCAGAGTGACTAGAGCATGCAGCTCCTCCACGGATCGAGTTTCAAGTTTGTTCCGAAATTTGTGCATACAAAATCATGTGGTTCACAAGCATATGGCTCTCAAGATTTTCCGTATGGATCTTGTATCATAAGTGTTCGAGTGTGTTTGCCAGGAAATTTGTTCAGGTTACTGTATTATGGAAGTGTGTTTGCTAATTTAATTATGTTAATGATGTTTGTTTCTGAATTCCTTTGAAAGGAATTGAAGCGAGCCCTTTCTCTGCTGCAGATATTACAAGAAAATGCTAAAGAAAACTGATAACTAAAATGGAATCTTGCGTCCTGTTTTTTGTAATGTGAACTTTAACATTCATAATAAAGCTGGACTGGAGTTGAGTCAGCATGGGATTGAGTTTGAACTCGACTTAAATGAGTTTGAAACAAACTCATACTTTACAAGTTTGAGTTCAAATCGTTTAAATTAATTAAAATAATATCGTTTTATTTAATATATATTAAAATAACATCGTTTTGAATATTTAATAATCAAGTTCGAACTCAAGCTTGTGAGCCTGCAAGTCTAGTGAGGCTCGAGCTTCATTTGACTTAAATCCATCTTTAATTCATAAAATTCCAGTACAAACATCTGAATATTTTGTTTTACAGTATAAACTAAGAGTTTCGTGAATATTTTGACTGACCCATTGTCAAGATATAGTTTGTCACACTTATTTTGGACTTTATAACATGAAAGGTGTTTTAATAACTTAGGAGCTACCAGACTATTCAACCAATCCTCTGATAACATTTTAAGTGATGTAAGATCTTCATATGAATTCAATATCTCTCCCATGTTTTGCTGCTGCCGGATTCGCTTGGACTGCTACAATTATTATCAGTCTAATTTATTTAAAAATGATCAAATGTACAGTTTCAAACATAGAATGATAATTTAACCACCAAAAAAAAAAAATCCACAATCCTCACAAATCACATCCAAGAGTTATTCAATAATACAACAAAAAAACTAAAGTAGCCAAGGACAATAATGAAAGTAAAAGCAAAAGCAAAAGATTGACACTAGCAAGATAATTATTAAATTATAAAAATATATGAAAAAGATCTTAAGCAGTATGATAGGATATAAAATATGAGATTTTAGATTATATATCTGGAAAATATGATCTTATGATATAAAGTTTATATGATTTTGAGTTTTCCAATCTCAAAAAATCACTATTTAAATCAAATAAAGGTAAGCATGAAGCACATAATGGTGAAATGACTTTTGAGGGAGGGGGGTGTGGGGGGCCAAAGAAAATACTTAAAAACAAGTCAAGCCTTCTATAAGAAGCTGTCTCAAACAGAAAAAGTAGAAGCCCCTTGCTAAACAAGTTAACTGAGAAAGTGACATAAAGCCCTTCTAAAACAGTTTTACTCAGAAAGTGCCACAAACATCACAAGCACATAAGATAGTGCATCTCAAAATTACAAGACTGTAACTGCTGGCTCTATTTGTGCTCTCTCTCTGAGTGTGTTTTTCACATAGTTAAATATGCACAAGCTGACCCTATTCAAATATCAGTTTGGCCTGTTATCTTTGCTTTTGGTCCACTGTGAGAATGTTAAGAGGATCCTGAGAGAAGAATAGTGGTGTAAAAATGTGATCCAATTTCCTGATGAATGGAAAGTACTCACAAGGGACTAGTCAGGTGACTAAGCACACGGGTGTAAACAAGCTGAGCAGGTTGCAACTTAGTTGGTTTCGAGTCAAGCTTAAGCTTCATGTTGGCTGGCTTGATGTGCCCATGGTTCACAACTCGGTTGCAGTAAAATATTAATGTATTTTTTTGCAGTTTCAAATCTCATACTTATACCTTAGAATATTGCATCTTGACTTTTAATATAAATATACAATTAATAAATATATAAGTTATGACGTTTAAATAATGTATTAAAAAATTAAAAGATTTAAATGTAATTTTTTGATATTAGTTTGAACCATCCATTCATGTCTAGAGCTTGAGCTCAACCTTAAGATGACCAAATCAAGCTCAAGCCAAGCACTATTCAACTTAATTTGGCTCAATTACACCTTTGCCCAGTCAAATTCTACTTCAATAAACTAGTAGAAAGATGTTGAGTTTGTATGATCATCCTACATTATTTGTGATAATAAACAAGTCTAATTAAATAATATTGTTAAGAGGCTTTTCCAATTGCAAAAGCAAAATCATGACTGACTGTTTGTTTCTTGGAAGCGAACATCTTAACATTACGTAATGTTTCAACAACCATGCATAAATATGTAATAATAAATCACAATTAGCCATTCTAAAGTTGAAAATTGTTGCAGAAGTAATCAGCTTTTGGTCATGAAAATCAGCCAAGGGTCAAGTCAGTTCTCCTGGGAGGACAAACCAGGAACAGGGGAAGGCTCACAAGCTTTACAGTGAAGATTCTCTCCTCAACCAAGAAGAAATTGGAGCTTAGAATTTCGGACTCTTAGTTCTGATGTCAAGCTAAAACCACATTTCAAAACACTTTAGAACAAATTGAGGTGTATAAATCCCTTGTTATTTGCACTAAAAAAAGTAAAATTAATATATTTTCACTGCAGTACATTCTGCTTTGAGAAAATCTTTCAGATTATTGTATATTTGAGTTTCACCTGATGAGGAACTTCAAAAACTAACAGGTACTTAGCCATTGGTTTCTTAATTTGTAGTTGAAGAAAAAAAAAAAAATCCTCAAGCAATCTCATAAGAGTTTTCTCAGATTAAGATTACAAGTGCTAGCTACTAGAAATTTTCGCTGAATTGAGATCAGACGGTCATGAAAATGCAAATTATTACTGTATCACTAGGCTCCAACTAATGGAATTATGGAATCTATCTCAATCTAGAATAGGGATAGACTCAAGTCGAGCCGAACCCAAATAAGATTGCCAAAGACGAGCTCGTCGAAAAGGCCATAGAAAAACACTGGAGAAGAACAAGAAGGGTTGCCAGAGATGAACAAGAAAAAAAATTGTCGAATAAAATGACAAATTGCTGCCAACTTCCCAATGAGTTGTTATTGAACCGGGGTTTTCTCAGCTAAAATTCAGCGTGTTCGAATCAAACACTGAGTTGGCTTGGATCCGCCCCTAATCAAGAATAGGCGAAACTACATACACCCACCAAAGTTTATAGAAAAAAAATTTCACCCCCTGACTTTTAAAAACTCAAACACCCTATATTTTAACGATTAAGTTTAACGGTTAATAAATAAAAATTAATGGTGAAAGGGGTATTTTTATCTTTTTGATAAAAAATTTTAAAAATATTAAAATATTAAAATGTTAGAATAAATTATAAAAATATCTTAAAAAATATAACGAAAGTTAAAAAATAAAAAAACAACCAACTCCACTGACAACATCAATGACTACAATGGTCATTGATGATCAAATTAGGAGGTCGAAAATATTCTTTTGATTCATGGGATGACCAGATTTAATTGTCTCATTTGATAGAGATGATCATATAATCGAGAATGATCAACTTTAACCTTATCGACCATTTTCAATCATGACTGATGATGAAGGTTACCAGATTTGGTCACCTTTATAAAAAATGGAGGTAACTGATCTGGTCTTCTTTGTCAAATAGGGTGGCTTGGTCGTCTTGTGAACTAGAATATCGTTTTTGATCTTTTAATTTGGTTATTAAAAGCCATTGTCGTAATAACTATTTTTTATTTTTAAATTTTTTTTGAAAATTTTTAATATTTTTTGAAATTTTGTATTTTTTATTTAAATATTAAGTAATGTTGTAATTGTTTTTTTTTTTTGTAAACAGAATGGTTAATTATTTTTTCAAAAAAGTTAGAGAAAATAGATGAAAAATAATTAACAAGTGAGTGTTTGAGTTTTAAAAAACTAGAGGGTGGACCGTGCTTTCAGCAAACCTTGGGTGGGACAACAGAATACTTGAACACTGGAAAGGCCTTCTCCAAAAAGCACAGCGAGTCGTCTAGATGCCAACTCATTAGCCACGCACCTCTCTAGCAATACAAAATACTTGAACAGTAGAAAAGCCTTCTTCAACAAGTTAAAAGGCACCAAAAACAAAAAAACAAAAGCCCTTCTAAAAGAAGTTTACTTTAAAAGCCACACAAAAGATAAGATCGATTGTCTTCGTTGCCTATAAGTTAATTTGTAGGAAATTATGAAGCAAATCTAAGAGAAGTTGCCCTCATAAAATATTCCTCACAGAGCTTCTGTACATTCCCTTGATATCTTTCTGAATCAACTGTGAAGACGATTTTCATCACCTTGACCATCTTCACTTGTAAGTTTGCCCAGACTTTGTTATCATCTTCCATGTTTAAGTACTTTAATGATTAGCTTTACTGTGAAATTCATAATATTCTTTTAGGATGGATTCTTCAACCTCAGCTGGATCGGTGCTCCCAAAGTTAACCACAGATGCAAATCATCAAAGCAATTTGCAGAAATGGAAACTTCCAAAAGTTTCCAAGAAACAGGTTTATCAAAAGGGCATGTTTGAGTTCAAGAAAAATGACTCCATCCAGACTACTGAGCGCATCATTTCATTGAATAGCAAGGGTGGCTCCATCAGATTATTTGATCAGCAAGCTATAACAAAATACAGAGAAGGATTTAAATATTTGCATGTAGGATTAGTCCAGGTTGGTGTCAAGCCCCTCACCCGTGAAGGGTTCAACACTTCGATTTTGCTTTGCCTAAGAGACAGGAGATTGCTTGATTTCAATCAATCTTTGCTAGCAGTTCTTCAATCAAGCCTGGATGATGGACCTGTGTATTTCAACTGTTATCCAAACATTATGTTCTTTCTTCTTGATCCAAATGTTTGGAATTCTCTGGCATTAAACATCAGGCTTCAGAATTTGGAAATGAATGAAAATTCTTTCCCAGTTGTGTTGATATACAGAGTTCACTTCAAATGCCTGATAAACCCTTTCAACACAGCTACCAAAAAATCAAGCTGCTTTGACCAAACCCTCATTTTTCAAACAAAGATCAGAAGGCAGAGTGCTGATGTTCCCAGAATCATCAAATGGAGTGAGGTCCAATTTCCTGAGGAATGGAAAGTCCGAGAGGAGAATCCTCCAGAGAACAAGCAAGCTGAAAATAATAGGCTTGTTCAGAATACTTTTGGTTCAGCCCGGATTGTGTTTCCACCTAGAAATCGGGTTTAGGTCTCTAGCTCATAAGATCCTAGATTGTGTATTGCTATGTACTGTCTATGTATATTTTTCTGCTTGGTGTGCAATGTGAACTACTATATTGATGTATAATATTAGCTAAAATCATGACAAGTAGATTGAGAATGATTCCACAATGAGTCATTCCATTAGTTGGAGCCTGGTGATTAAAGTAATAATTTGCATGTTCATCATCATCTGCTCTCAATTCTGAGAAAATTTCCAGTAGCTAGCACTTGACTATAATCTGAGTCTGAGAAAGCTCTTATGAGATTGCTTGAGAAAATTTTTTTTTCAACTACAAATTTAGAAGCTAATGGCTCAGTTCCTGTGATTTTTAGAAAGTCCTTCATCAGGTGAAACTCAAATCAACCATAATCTGAACGATTTTCTGAAAGCAGAATGTACTGCAGTGAAGATATTTATTTATTTTACATTTTTTAGTGCAAATAACAACGGATTCATGCTCCTCAATTTGTTCGAAAGAGTTACGGATTCTTACTAGTTTATGTTTTTTGGGGTTAATGGGCTTTTAGCTTGACATCAGAACTAAAAGAAAATTTCTTCTTGGTTGAGGAGCTTTTCATAGAATCTTCACTGTAATGCTTGAGAGCCTTCCCCTGTTACTAGTTTTTCCTCAGCTTTTCGCTTTAGCCCCCTGGGGAACTGACTTGACACTTGCTTGATTTCATGATCAAAAGCTTATTACTTCTGCAACAAATTTCTACTTTAATAATGTTGTAAAGTCATGATTAAAATTCTGAAAGGGGTTATTTGATCTCAGAAAGAGCAAATTCAAAATGTGGATTTTCGAAGAGATTTGCGGTAGACTCGATCATGATCCCAAGAGGTCATTTTCAGGCTTGATCATTTACTAGTATCAGTATTTTTCTATTAATGAATGATTGGGAGAGGTTAAAATGGAATCTATTCCAAACATATATGTCATAGTTCCTTACTTCCACAGGGCATAAATATCTAAATTTGATATCTTTAGATACTTTTCCAAACCCATTACTGGTATGAAGTAGCATTCAAAAATTTGTATTTGTTTTTTATGATATTATGCATTGACAAGATATGTCATGGCAAATTCTTTAGAAAAAATTGCCTTCCACAATAGAACCTGATAAGTGAGATTTCAATTAAGTGTTAACATAATTATCTGTCTAAAGAAATAATTCATCGAAATAATGAGTTACCATTGATATCAAAACATTTAAGATCATCAAATGTCTATTCAATTATTTTCCTTCTTGTGGTGGATATCTTGTTCGTACATACACATATAAACACATTTTATTGGGGTTGATGGTATGTACAATGAATTTTATAGTTTTTGCAAACCTAGATGAATCAAAACGAGCAACAAAGGACACAAATACTCCAAACAAAAAGGCAAAATTTATGCAGAAAACCTAACAATGGAAAAACCATGAGCAGAAGAAAATTTCCACTGTGAATGAAGATGATTACAAGATTGAGAATAGATTGTTTGTTCTCTCTTTGACTAAACTTTCAAGCTTAGCTTTCTCTATTTGTTGACACACTCTCCCTTACATACACTTTAATAGACACTTGAAGTACTCGAACTTTTAGATACTTGGTTTGGGACAAAAATCTTTGCCGAATTTTGAGTGGAATTCAATGATTGCTTTTGTTATTGTTTGGAGGACTGTATGGACTCAATTTTCGATGGTCAATTCCAAAGCATCACAAGATCATCTTGATTTTTTTTCTTTTATTGAGGAAACTATGCCAAAGCCTCTAAGAGTGCCTGGGGACTCTCACATCTCGATGCTGGATGATTCGAGGCAATTCTTCTTCTTCTTCTTCGCCTGGAGGAATCTCATCAGGCAGTTTCCATTCCTCAGAAAATTGGATTTCACTCCATTTGGTACTCTTGGCATATACAACACCAGGCCTTTTCAGGCTTCTTTGGAAGAAAATTGTTATATTTCTTGTGCTAGTTTTTTTGGCACCACTATTAAAGGGGTCTCTCATACATTTGTAATGAACTCTTTACATCAATAAAATTGGCAAAGAAGTCTCTCTCATTTCTAAATTCTGAAACTTAATGTTAAGTGTCAAAACATCCATAGTATTTCTACTCAGAAGAGAAATCATAAAATTTGGAAAATAGTTAAAATATGTTGGTCCATTGGCCAGACTTGATAGAAGAACACTAAACGAAGAATCATTCAAATCAGTCACTCTTTTATCTCTTAAACAAAGCAAAATCGATATATCCGAGAGTTCCAATGGCAACCTGGAATAACCCTATATGCAGATACTTATAATTTTTTTGCATATGCTTTGTATGGCATGAAGGTCAAATAATTGAATTGCTTCAACCTCTCATAATCAAACCCAGCAACCTTTCCTCAAGTACGAGCGTTTGGAAACAGACCAACCAGTCAATATGGATCTCTCCCTCATCTAAGCCTTTGAAACCAGGCCAACCAGTAAGTAAATACAGGAAGCCTTCCCCAAAGACTAGTATTATTGTGGACTTTCAAAAGTGTTATTGGGTCTATCTACTTCAAAAGCTAATCCAAAATGTGAGATTTTTCCACCTCAAACTTATCATCCACAAAAAACCGCCAGTGATACAACTTTTCCACAATTGTATCACTAAATAAATCAAAAGTTTTATTATGATACGAAGTTAAAAAAACTTAAACCCATATTTTCATCTATTCAGACCCCACCCTTGACACCCCTCTCCACCACTCATTGAGGCCTCATATTTTACAAAGTTGGATTTGCGTTCAAGTTATTAGCAGGTTCAATGGGTGGGCAGGCCTTGTAATGCAAATTCAGTGAAGGCAAAGATATGGGCTCCTTGCCCCCATAGCACAATTGAGTTTGAGGAATGTTTTTGAACCCACAGAATTTACGCCATGTCTCCCGATTCGACATAGCATTGTTGAATGCTCGTGTTTAATATTTTTGTTGTTTCTTTTCAAAGCTTTTCCGTTTTCTTTCATGTTCAATTATTGTCCTTACTTTTCAGATTAGATTTAAAACAACCTCAAATTGGGTTACACGAATAGAATTTGGCCCTATACATGATAAGATTTTATAAATTAATTTTTTTTTCTAATGTGAAAGAAAAAAAAAAAAAAAAAGGTAGAGTCCAAATAAGAAAGAAAAAGAGTTCTGATTTCCCCAAGAAAACGCATAGAAAGCGGAGAAAAGTAAAGAAAATTGTCCAGATTCTCACCAACCTTTCTCTTTTTCCAGCTTTCACTCACTTGTCCACTTGCTTTACGTAGTTTCCAAGAAGCATTTTTTTTCCACAGCAGGATTCACAAGGCATCTTCCTGAGCAAGCCTCCACTTCCTTAAATATCACTCTCAGCCATCAAGCTTTTCATCACAGACCGTCCCAGGCCAAGCCAGGGAAAGAGAGAGGGTTGCTTGGGGTTATAGGTATGGGGGGATTGGGCAGGATGACCCTAAAAATTTTCTGCATGGCTTTATTTTCTTAATGGGGTTTAATTCTTCCCAACACCTCCCATACCCTTGATTTCAAGCATTTTCCCCAGCTTTCTCTTCTGTGAAAGTGATTTTGAGTTGATCTGTTCAGGTTTCTGGTGTTATTTTCCTTCTTATTTAATAATTTTCCTGCTGTTTCTGAAGGTTCTGTGCGTGACATTTAAATTGTTATTATTGTTACTTTTTTATTGTTTTGGCCGATTACAAAATAAATCTGACGCCGGACGAGCTTGTTGTATGAACCTGAATCGACAGAAACAAGTTTAATTGTAGTTTTGGCTTTGTAAATTAAAATCTGAAACAAATTAAAAAAAATTCTATAGTTACTTTATCATCTGCAGACTTCTCAAGCCGAGCAGGAGCTATCTTGAAATGAGTTGAACTCGGTTTGGTTTTTCTTATTAGGTATTTTAAATGTCTGAAACGATACTCTTTTGATGCATATAAAATAAAATCAAATGGCTGGAGGTTTGCTCGCTGGAACGGAATCAGGGCCAGGCTCCAGCTTGTCCCATTCCGGTAATAAACAAGTTTCGAAAATTAAAAGCATACTGCGCTAGAAGGAGGGCTTGAACCTCCGACCTTGTGGTTAACAGCCACACGCTCTAACCAACTGAGCTATTCCAGCTTCACTGTTGACAGGGCTTCTAAAATATATGATCAAATTCTTAAATCTTTACATATTTGGATTTAATTGTGAAAGACAAAATCAATTTACGTAAATAAGATGAAAAATCTATATCTTAAATTCTAGAATTATATGAATACTTATTGTAATAATAATAAAAAAAATTATAGGATGGTACCCGTAAGGCTTTCCTGTTTTTCCTTTTTTAATTAAGATGAACCATTATCTGAATTGAACTACCCATTTGGTGTTTAATTAAGAATTATCTTTTTGACATAATTAGGTTAGTCTCGACCAAACTATAAATAAGAGAAAAACCTGGATTTTACTGACTTATCGTGATTTGTAGTCTAACCTATTAATTAGATAAACACTCAGTTAGACTAAAAGTTTCAACGGAATTTTTTGGTATAAACAAAAACGTTCCCAATTGCAATGGCGATGACATTGATTAAAAAAAAAAAAAGTATTTTATATGGTGCATCATCCATTACCTCATATAATAACTTATATGGAGCATAAAATCAAACATGCATGCTATTTTAGATGTAAAATTAAAACACTCACATTATTTATAGTGTGATTTCTTTTTTTATGTGGTGATAAAATACCTCAGTAGATGCAAATTAATGTATACAAAAGAAAAATATATGAGGTATACAATTTATTAGAATAATTTTGTATCCATCTTATTCGATGATGGGAGGATATAACTATGAATGTATGAGATTATGTGAGTGAAAAATAAATACAAAAAAGTTTTTAATATAGTTCGGTTTTCTACATGGAAACCTATGTCTATGGATTGTTATTTACATTCTTCAAAATTTTCCGATAGAGTATCAATAATATAATATAAGAATTGTTGTTCTCTAATGGAGCCTCCTCTCTCTATTTAATCCTTTATATTTAGAGGATATGAGGTAAAATATTATATAGATATTGACTCAAAGTATTTCTAATACAAGTGAGACTCTAGAGATTTATTCTTATTTTAATTGTACAAAAACAATATAATTATATAAACTCGATTTAGTAGATGATGATAATTTTTTCTTGTAGACACGAGATAAAATACGAAAACAATTTCATAGATGCCAAGGAGATATATGACTAAAATTATTTTTTGTTTTTGTCTTAGAGTGATGGAAGTCATATCTGCATTCTAAGTTAATCTATGTATATATAGTGTATCTAGTTGTTGATAGAATAGTTTATTAATGATTTAGATAAATATTTGCCATATTGAAGTTTTTATAAAACTCCGGGTTGACTGAACTCAACAAAACCTTGAGGCATACATATTTTTGGTCTATTCCAGTGATTTGCCTTCAATCATGCTTCATCGGTAAAATAAAAAATTTAATCTTGCTATAACTTATTGGTTTGAACACACACCTAATATTTCTACGGTGGCATGAGGTTGGCCAACTTATCACACAAGCTGCTCCATGCAGGCGCCTATAACACATTTGCATGTCATTTAAGTCCAAAACTTACAAGTTTAAAGGAAATTGAACTCATCCCAGGTGAGTTCACATCAAAGAGCTTGTCAAAAGCAACTATTTTCGTCTCCTCAAATCTCCAAAAAGCTTGTTAAAAGAATAAATTCCACGTCCCTTCACACATTTACATGCCTGTCAATCACATTTTTCACTTTTACTCACACAGAAATACACATTATTTCTTATGACCCACTGTAAAAAATAAAAGATAAAAAATTACGTAAATCAGCCTCAGCCAATGAAGCTTCATCCTCATACGGGATCCAATGTTGAGAGTTTTTAAGACGGTGCGTGTTTCCTCAGTCGTCTGAGTTTGTTTTTAGTATTAAAGGCCGTATATTGCCAGAGTTTTTGGTGGCTTCCATTCAATTGTTTGGTGGGTTAAATGTTTCGAGGCTCATGCGCCGCTCTTTGTCCGCCAATTACTAGACATGGCACTTTGAGCCCTTGGATTAGGCTGTTGAGTATCCAATGATTGACTATTTTTAGAATAATTTGCCTTTTCTTTCCTTCTCCGTGCTGCCCGGCACGTGAAAACCAGAAATCAAATAATTCAACAGTGTATATGAACACAAAGATTTATACGAAAAATCCAACAAAACAGAAAAAAGGGGACAAATATATAGAGATATTGAATTATCACTAACTTTTTATTGAAGAGAATGAATTTTATTTTGTTTTGCTAGAAAAGAGCTGAACCTACTAAAAACTGAATTTTTAAATTTTTTTATAAAAAAACTAAATTTTTAGTATTTTTTATTGAAAATATTAAATAACACAAATATGATTTTTTGTTTTAAAAACAAGTTAATAATTTGATACATTAATTAAAAATTAGTGAGAACTTAGTTTTGCAATACAAACATCTAAAAGTTTGATCCTTTTAATAAAAAAATTTTAAAAGTTTGATCTATTTTCATTATAACAAAAAGTTTGGCAATTTCCATATATATATATATAAAGATGATAATTTTATATATACAAATGGTGTTATTCACAAGAAGAACCATGAACAAAGAATAGAAAATCACTAATAGCGAAATTTACCATTCTATGAAACGCCCGTTCTAGGTTTTTAAGTTCTGGTAGTTCAAAGAAAGAACAAGGCCGTCCCCTTTGGTTGTTCAACATTGCATCAGGATGCTGAGATTTAGGTAGAATGCCCCTTTTCAACTTAGAATGCCTGTTTTGCTATGAAATACCCGCTTTACAACTTAGAATGTATATTCTAGAATATCCAGCAAACACAATTTGAATAAGTGAATTTGTGATAAAACCAAAACTTTGGAACTAAGATGGAATACAACTGTCTGTAAGTTTTAACGAATAACCCTATAATTATTATACTAAATATACCAAGAGTTTGATCTTGACATATTACTATCAAAATTAGTTTGTTTATTTTGATCTATCATGAACCTTCCTGCATGAAAGTTTTTGTTCTGAAAATTTCTGAGGCAGAAATGGTGCAGCGATGACTCAACTACAGTGACTCTCTTCCTGAGTTAAATCGGATGGCGAATATAGAATAGCAGGTGAGAAAGTGGAGCACTTACAAGGTGTAGGAGTGAAAACTGCTAAACGTGTAGTCTTCTTTCAATAATTCTTGAAATCTGTGTTAATGGCGGGGCCTTTTTATATTATTGTTCTATCATGCCTGAAAACTGACAATTTACAACTGCAGTAGTCAACTTTCAACAGAGCTAATTTTTAAGCAAAATTCGGAACCACCTGAATAAAGTTCATTTGCAATCTGTACTCCATGGAAATTCTTAAACACATCTTCCACGAAAATTCTTAATTATGTATGTCTATAGTAACCCGAATTCTAGAAGCAGTAATATGACGAAATATGACTTCGAAATATGAATTTTAAGAAGAGCTATCGTGGTAGTGAAGTTTAAACTCAAAGCCTACCACTAATCTAATAAAAGGGTGCAAGGGCTTTTCTTCTATTTTACTGATCATATAATTACGCAGATAAGCTTCTCATTACATTTAAGTAAATACGACCAACAAAGGGTAAAATAACAACAATTTACAATGAGTAGAACATGTAGATGTGAAAGGTGCTACCTATTATGGACATCCAACCTGTGAGTGAATGTGTACATATTACATGGCCACATAAAATAGAGAGCAAATATTGATCTCTTATTCATTTTGTAATTTTCTTCATTCATAGCGAAAAGTCCCTTCATCTTCTCCGATTGGTTTTTCCTTTGTCGGGTTTTTCATGTAAATCTTATATGTTCTTGTTAGAAGTATATGTTGATTTTCTTTGGGATCTTATTTATCGATAACTACAATTAATAAAGGAAGTTTAGATAAGTTTTGACAGGCCATCCACTTATGGTTGAGGCAGCGACAGGAGAAAAAAGACGCTGACTTATGCTCATAGATAGACTTTATATATGCAATTGCTTTTCTTTTTGAAATGGACAAATCTATGGTAAAGTGATTTGGTCCCATTTGTTCTATCTTTTTGTTTACCATTAGCTTCTTTTTTCTTCATCAACTTAAAAGGGTGTTTCCATGACTAAATTATTAACATTTCAAAAATCATTCTAGCCTGAAAAGGCAGCAGCTGAATGAAAAGAGTGTTCAATTATTTCTTGGATTCAAAGGGATGCCTGTCCCACTTCATTTTGACATTTTGTAACGTCTTCCTTTAGGTAGCTTTTCTGCAAAAGATGGACACCATTGCATGTGCACTAGGAAAATGAAGACATTTCAAATGGAGAATCAATCAAGGTTACTATAAATGAATGAGTGATCAAAACTAAGGTTGCGTTCGATCCAAGTTAACCCTAAACGAAACTCAATTCGATATCGATTCAGATAAAAAAAAAATTAGTTTGAGAATGATAAAATGAGATTCGAACTCCATTAAAAACAATTTTATGTTGGATTCGATTTGAGAAAGCTCAAATTGAAATATTTAGATCAAAGCCAAACGTAGCTTGTTTTATGGAAAATAGCCCGATATTGACTCAAACTTGGCTCGTTTGATACAAACTTGAGAAACTCAGATTAAATCCAATGTTAGTTAGAACAAATTTGAATATACTAACCAAGGCTAGATTAAATCTAAGATGCTCTAACTAAAATTTTAGCTAGGATTAAATGAGTCAAGTCTGAGTTGAAAGATTAGATTTGTTTTTATGAAACAAACCATGTTTGAGTTGATTCTAACATTCAAATTTGAGATAGTTTAAATCGAATCTAGGGTTAAATTGTTTTGCAGTCAAGTTCAAATCTTAATTTATTAATTTTAAACTAACTCTTTTATATTCAAATTGATCTATAATTGAACTTTGTTTGGACTTGCGATTGAATCCAAGGCATTTATAGAAGTGGTGGAAAATTGATTTCTCATATGACGATGCATGACCTTTAGGAAGAGTAATTTGTGGAGCAATGAATGACATACATATTAGCCAGAAAAAAAGTTTTTAGTTTACATAGTTCAACAACGAAAAAGGCAACCATAATAACTATAATTTAAGCATAATTTAAGCATGTTTAAATTAAAGTAATTATGATCTCAAACTATGTATAATAAATTTCGACGAAATTAATTGCTAAAGATAAGCATTAGGTAATGATCAATAATTAAAAATTAGTCGTCTTTTTGAAGAAACATATGCTTTTCTTTTTTCTTTTTCTTTTTTCTGATATCAAGGCCAGAATATATAGAAGAAAGTTTAGAGCTGGAAGTCAAGAACATCATCACCTAACGCACAAGCATTAATTAAAGTTGATAGATACTGAGAGCTCAATGTGAACAGAAAAAAGATGAATGAATTATTTCCAAAATTCTCTCGTGCAAGAAGGATCTTAAGGCTTGACCTAATCATAAACCTAAAAAGTTCAACAAATATTGACCTAGCATAACTTTCATATAATAATTAAAATTTTAATATGGATTTCAGTAATGTGATATCATCATGATATAAACATAAGATGATTTAATTGTATTTTGATACTATTTATCTAATTCAATCTCAAATTAATCATTTTTGATAATTAAAGTGGTTTCACCCATGATACGAAACAGATTTGACACCAATTCTTAATCATATTAATATAGGTTAAAAAAGTAATAACACTCACAAGTTACATCATGATTACAATTTGCCTAATATATAACTATTATGGTGTGTTTGGTAAGGAAAATATGCGATTATTTTAATAATTTATATTTTATTATTGATATTATTTTATTTGATTGGTTAAGTAATACATATTACGGTAAAAATATATAAGCAAAAGTTTTCAGTATTTTTTATTATTACAAACCAAACACAATAATGATTTAAACATATTGATTTACCTAGATACAATATTAATATATACTCATTATTCTATCTTTGTGATCATCTTCCAGTTTTAATAATAAAAGATCATCCCAACTGAATGCACCCTTATTTGTTAGAAACCATTTTGGATTTTTTTTTTTTTTTTTTTTAATTCTAGATAAGCTTTTCATTGTGAAATAGGAGGCAGGTGAGGGAAGATTGTAGATTTTTTAATTTTGAATATTGAAGGTGTGTGTTTCCAATACAATACAATACACACCACTCTAGGTGATGACTAGCCATACATTGCTCTCAATAATAAGGCAATAAAACTAAAAAGTTTGCCATGAAGACTTTTGTCTTGAGCTTAGTGAGAGGTAAAAATCAAACTTGGAGCAAGCCACGTTCACATACCCAGACAAACAAACCCCATCAATGCCCACTTTCTTTCTCGTCCGTCCACCAGAATAAATATGAAAACTCCGAGAGCCTTGGAAATCGAGTTAGTGGAGCTATTTGTATTCCCCACAAACATGCCCTTAACCAACTTGGACCAAAAATTCAACATTCACTTTGAGAAATATTATTCTAATATGGGTGCTCAAATTATCCGTAAACCAAACCAATCTAGCATCCGAACTAATAATTGGATCGAAAATAGGGTTATTAGAGATCTAATCCGATTACTGGTTAGGATTTTGGCCAAACCAGTTTTTTAGGTTTTGTTACTAGGTTAGTAGTATTCGTAAACTGGTTAACCAAATTGAACTACTTTGAAGAAAAAAGAAGTTTGAAGCCAAAATGACCATTCCAAGTTTGAAACAATCATTTCTATGAAAATTCGGTTAAAAATCAGTTAATTAAAAATTTGATTTGGTTATTTAATTTTTTCAGTTCAGTCTAAAACTGGATAATCTTCTAATAGGTTTTAGTGCAAGTTTTTCTCCAATTCGAAAAATTAATTAGGTTAAAAAAATGGTCAACGTAGTTTGATTAACCAGTTTTGATTATCCTTAATTTTTAATAACTTGCATTTACATTATGTTATCACAAGCTAAAATTCCCACTCTCGTTAAAACCAAAAAGCTACTGATCTCGCCTTTATATACCACCTTCATGTTCTCATATCTCTCTATCCACATTTTTTTCCAACTCTTTCTTTCCTCTAGGACATTATCCCTTTTTCCCCCTCTAACGTATATCAAGTGTAAACCTCAATTATGACTGCCGGATACTTGCACCGGTTTGTCGACTCTAGTGGTGGCTGTGGAGGAAGCAGTGGCGGCGGGCGGCAGCATTGCAGTCGAAAAGGGTTCTTTTGTAAATATGGTTGAAGGCAAATGACAGAAGAACCAACGTGAACAATGCTTTGCAATTGCGCTCTCCTGAGTGTCTACCCTCTAAAAAAGGGCAGAGTTAGGAGGGCGACATTATTGCATTGCGGGGAATTGAGGGGAGCGGTCCGATTTTACTTTAACTTAGGGTGTTTAATTTCGTTTTTTTCCCTTTTTTAACCCTGGTTTGTCATGTTCTTTTACATATTTGTCCTTTGCTTTGTTTTTGGTTATGAACATGGGATGTAAGAGATGCATACAAGGTAGCTAGCTATTTGATTCTGTAATTGGTGTCTTCTTGAATATTTAGTGTTTGTAATGCTACTGGGCATGCATCTCTTACACCAATCATGTATTTTCTTTGCTCTTGTCATGAATTGAAGATAAAGAAATGACTTTAATCAGTTTCTCTCTCTCTCTCTCTCTCTCTCTCTCTCTCTCTTTTCCCTCTTTTGATAGCATCAAAATCACTTCTTTGTCCCAATATTATTGTTTTCTGCCAGTGAAAAAGAAACATGGTGTTGGACCATAAGAGAGCTTTAATCTATGAGAAAGAAATTGCAGAGAAGTGACTAGTCCTTTTCAGCTTCAAAAGTTCTGCAAGTGAATCACCTGATGAAGTTCTTTCTTTTTCCTTTTTTACTGCTCTTGTTTTCTTCTTTTTCAGTGACACTGTAACAGGAATTTTCTTCTTTGTACTGTAACGGGCGGTTCATATTCGGCTTAGGATTCTAGCTAGATACACTGCGACCTGCGCTTTCTTCTTCTTATTTTTTTTCCAATTATGCAGTTCTTGGCAGAAACTTGCCTTCAAGATAGATAGAAACAATGGATTACTACTTGATTTTGCTTCAATAAAGTATATCTGAAATTTTTTTGAAACTCAAGATGATTATTTGTATTTTTTGTATTTAAATGAATGTTCAATTGGCTCAATGTCAGTATATTCATCCTTAAAATGGATATGGCTTATTAATTGTTTACTTGATGGTCCTTATTTTCTTAGCTATAATACTTTATATAATAACGGATGAATAGTAATTAGGAGTGTACTTGAGTCAAACCACTCGTGAACAAGCTGTTAGTCGGCTCCATGTGCTTACTATTTGGCTCAAGTAAAATATTAATATATCTTTAAAAGTTTCAAATCTTGCATTTATCCTTCTAAAATCTTATTCTCTAGGGTAATTCATAAATATATAAGTATAGAATTTAAATGTAATTTTTTTGAATAGAGCTTGTGTTAGCCATTCATGTCTCGAGCTTGAGCAAAGAACTTCCCAACTCAGTTAGCTTAAGCTTGAGTCAAACACTATCAAGCTCAGTTTAGCTCAATTACAGAATTAGTACTAGCAAGCTTATGTATCCATATGACTCCTGAGGATAGGGAAACACCCAATGATTTTTGGCTAGGTTTTTACACCATTCACCCTCTCACATGTTAGGCACCTTGGTCGTGAAATGTATATTTGATGTATGTAAGCTTGTTTGAGAAATGGTTGAAATTTGAATGAGTTTGAGTGAAATTTTTTGGGTTTCCAAACGTATCTATAAGAATCTGGGTTAAACACACGCCCGTGCACACTAGTATGCACCCTCGTGTCGCCTCAATTCTGCATGAAACACGACATTACATGGCACCCGTGTGCGTATGAAAATTCAGACACATGCTCGTGCAGTTGATGCACACGCTCGTGTGTGCGGTCCCAATTCTACATGCTCGTGTAGGCAAGACACGAGACGATGTTGAGACAGTTACACGCTCGTGTAGTGTAGTACACGACCTCGTGCTTCAGATACACGCCCGTGTATTTGCACCACACGCCTATGTGGCCAGCCAATGTTTGTTAAAATTTTTCAAAAGCTAGCACGATCAAGGGCACCGCTTGAGCACGACCCCGTTTGCCTTCACACATGCCCGTGTGCCAAGCATAGCATGCCTGTGCGCCTTAAGAAAAGTTGAGAAAACAGTTTTTAAGCACATTTAAAGCAAAGACAAGCAAACTTAAACAAATTCTAAGCAAGAGAAACATAAGAATAACACGATATAACAACATTTCATGCATGATTATCAAAGCATTGAGCACGACATGCCACATGAAATATTTTTAGAAAGGAATCTAAGGATCTAAGAGTATGATTTAACAGTATAGATATATGATGTTCCGAAGATCAATTAGAGATGGATACGAGGGGACATTTATGAGTTTACACGCCTAATAAAGAGGAAAACCATCATCCGCTAGAGAAGACATGGTCGTGCACGAGTAGTTTTATCATATGTTTAAGTTCACACGACTAAGATGTCGAATCCCTGAATTCATCAATCTGACCAACATAGCAGAGATATTTTCAGATACAGGTTTCAGTTTGTATTATATATGTATATGAAGATCTTCGGATCAGAGTTTTATATCAGAAAGAGATTTCAGAAAAGAAAGAGTTTTCAAAAAATCAGGCTTGAGGGGCAAGTTTTATTATTAGCAAGTATTTACATGACATTAGAGTATGCACATCATGTCATGTACAACATTCATGAGAAACAGATGAGACAAAAACAAAACACAAAGCATCAAACATATGAAAACTCTGAAATCAAGAAATAAAGAAAGTAAAAGAAATTAGAGATAAGAAAAGAATGAATAAGAAAACTGTAAAGCAGAGAACAACAAGATTTAAGACTTAAGATCAGCTTGTGCTCGATGACCTGTCTGTGTAAGAGATAGAAAATGTTTACTGAGTGATTTATCACTCACTCTTTTCCCTTATTTTCTCTTTTGTAGGTCAGTGAGTTGGGGACTGAATAGTAGTAATGCAGTTGTCAGATTTTGGGAACATAACTCGGCGGCTAGTAGCATGTGTTGGCTCGCATGTTTTGATTATATTTTCCTTATGTATTTATGTGTGTGTATTATACTATAGTATGTACTGTATGGATGACATATTTTTATACATGAGCAGCTTGGGAATTTCAGTTAAAAAGTCATTACCTCATATTTTGTTACATTATTTATGTTTCTCGCTTCCGTATTCAAATTTTTAAATTATTTTGAGTAGCAGTTAAGTTTTCCTTTCCTTGTAGGGATTTTTTTCACAGGCGCATTTTTAGTATATTAATAATTTATATATATTTATATATTTTTAAACAGTTGCACACAGTAAGCTTGTGGCGGGGGTCATTACATGTGTCAAGGTAGACAACCTCTTTGGCAATCCCCAAATCCTACGTCTATCTGTTAATACATATAGTATTACACTTTTCTTAGATATGTTAGATCAAATTAAGTCCACCTAATGGAATGGAGATAGAAAAGAGTTTATCTCTTTCAAAATAAAGATTTGGTTAATAAAATATGCCACTTTGTGATATCCAAGGCTTTTGTGTTGAAGGAGTCTTACAATCACCACAGTTGATAAGCTAAGACCCAAAACTATAATGAATTGCTAGTGGGTGTTGTAAAAGCTTTAAATATTGTGTGCACACTCTATGCATTCTATTTTGAAGTTATAACATATGAATAGAGCAACCAAGTTAAGGATTTTTCTTTTGACATGCAAATTCTCTTAGTCATAGTCTTACATTTACAATTTCAAACCAAATTGGGGCATTTTCATCCTTGCACATGCGACACTTCTCATTTATAAATAGAGAGAATTTGAGAATTAAAAATAATTTGTAATACCCCTATACAAATCTTACATTGATAAAAACAAGAATTCTTAAATTATATGAGTTTTTAAACAATCATGACACGTTATGGGTTGTCAAATCCCAAAACAAAATTATGAACAACTGTGTTCAAAATGGACTATATCTTAATAATAGATCAAACTATGATTATTGGACTGGAATATTATAAAATTTAACTAAAAAATAGAAATGTTCCTACAAGACTAAAGGAGACACAATCCTGCCAAATATAATTTCAATAAGCAACTACTTGGAAAAAGAGATTATGAAAGTCTTCAAAGGAAAACTTTCCAATGGAATTCTGGTTGTTGTTAATATGTCAGAACAATCAAAAGGAAATGGTGAAGAATTTATTAATGAAGTGGCTACTATCGGTAGGATATACCATTTTAACTATGGGCTATATTGCTCTAGAGCACTTCTCCAAACTCCAAGCACTTTGTAGAAGTTTCTTACAAGTCTTATGAGTTTATTTTACATCAATAAAGTATGATATTTAGACACATTTTAGGTTGTGAAGCTCTAAAGCAAAAATGCATTAGACAGTGTATCAAAGCGAACTATCTTTTGATAGTGGATTATGTTATCAGAGTAAGACGTAGGGCTGGATTCGAGCCGAACCGAACGTGAACAGTAACATGTTCGTGTTCGGGCTCGTTCGTACTGTTCGAGTTCGGGTTCGTATTCGTGTTCGCAGAACATTTTTAGTTCGGGTTCGTATTCGTGTTCGGTTCGTATAATTAAGTTCGTATTCGATTCGTATTCGTATTCGTATTCGATTCGTATAATTCGTTTTTATATTTATTAAAAATTATAATTAATACAAATAATTAATAAAATTTAATTTAAAAAATTATTATTTTAAGTTTGAGTTCGTGTTCGTGTTCGGTTCGCATAGTTCGTGTTCGGGCTCGTTCAAACCGAACTTTAAAATTACAGTTCGTGTTTGTATTGGTGTTCAGATTCGTTCGGCTCGTTTCGGGCTCGTTCGAGCCAAACTCAAAAACGAACCCGAACATGTTCGGTTCGAATCCAGCCCTAGTAAGACGTAACAGTTTAGTTATGGAATAATGTTGTTAGGGATGGTTGGATGCCTAAAAAACATGTCTTACAAATGAAAATGAATGGAAGCCGAATTCACTTTCTTGAATAAATAAAAAAAGAAAAGAAAAATTGGCCAACAAGATGAGCTTGTTTAATGGGATTCTAGTGCATTCAATGGATTCCAACAAAAAGACCATTTATGCCAATGGTGATACAAATGTTAAGATATTATTCATTCAAATTTTGCTTTTAAATTTTATAACCCAAAATATGTCTTAATAGTTCGGAACTCACATACTATTTAACTAATCTTATTTTTTAATCCTTGAATAATAAAAAATATTCATACATACTCAACATTTTTATCGTATTTTGTTAATGTAAAATTTGATTAAGGGTTTTACAGTTAAGGACAATTCAATCAATCAAAGTCCCGTAGAATTCATCCACAAATTATAATCCTATACAAGAAGATCAAAGAAAGAGTAACCATTAGTGGCCACTGGGCTGAAATTACATTAAATTGCCATTCGCTTTCCTATTAAAGGTTGAAGAATATCTAGAACATCTTCTGTGGGATTTTATGGGCCGGCAAGGACGCATTGGTGGTGTCCAAATCCTGAGAACACTTCATTTGTTAAAGCCTCGAAATTGTAAAATTCTGAGTCTTTTTGAGAAAATAAACTACTTTTCTTAGGGCTTTAAAGGACAAATATTTCACGTAACAAAATATGGATATTGTAGCTTTGAGAATTCAATACTTATTTGTAAATTGTAGGTTCCTTTAAATAGTTTTCTACCATTTTAATCTAATCACATATGGCAACAAAATCCTTTTTTTTTTTTTTTTTTTTATGTTATATTATATACATAGTGATATGTCTTTATAAAAAAAATATAATAAAAGACTTTAATTATCATTTCATAATTTTATATTAATCATAAACATCCTTAAAAAAAATTTAAAACTTCTCATATATATGTTATCAATTATATTATACTAATTTTTGATATGTTTGAAGAAACATATTATACGTATATATATTTTAAAAAAATTGATGTGACAGCCGATATCATGAAGGAAAATTTAAGCATAACATTGTAACCACCCATACTTTGAATTAATTCCTCCAGCTAGCCTTTATTTACAACTTTCTTCAATGTGCTTCTCTTGGTGCCCTATATCAATCAAGACTAAAAGATCAATAATCTGCATTAAGTGAAAGACAAAAAGAAATTACACATCTTAAAACTTTTATTGTCTTTACTTTCAATCAATTAAGGGTTATGCAAATGAATTATTTAAATCAATATTAGAAATGACATTCAAAACAATTTTATATAATTAATCATTAAATTTATAATTTTTATAATGAAAGATGAGATGTTTGGTTCAACTCTCAAATATTACAAAATTTTAGATTTTTCTTATGATTATTCTTAGATTTCAATTTTTTTGTTGATGTTAGCAACCAAGGTCCAATGACGAATCAAGAGGTTTTAATGGTCTGACCACAATCCACCATGTCCAATTACCAATCCAATCCAATTCGAGTTCTAAAACCATGTTCAACACTTCATCTTGAAATAATAAGTTCCTTTTATATTTTTATGCACATACGTTTCCATCTATCTTGACTATGAGTTCCTCTTGCCACCCCATGAAAGATTTTATGTCTTTACGCCTTTTTGCATATGAATCCAATAGAGAGGCCTTCCATGCCGAAGGTATTACAGATGCTTGAAGGTGATTTACAAAGCTTGGGGATGCCTCCGAAGCCCTTTGTTTCTTCAAATGTTGAAATTGGGGCAAATTGATTGAAATCCTGAAGAACTTAGACTAAACAATACCATTTATTCTTCTTCTCAATTTTCTTTTCTTCTTCCCAATCATCACAGAAAAAAACTTGATCCATCCTCTGTAGTGAAATTTTTCTATACTCGAAAAGACTTTGAATTAACTGACAATTTAAATAAAGAAAACCATGACAAAATCAATCACAAAAACACAAAAGCCTATATCCTTGGATACCCGTCAATATTATTAAACTAAAGAAAATCTTTTAAATAATATATTATGCAAATGGCCAGAGGACTGTTTCCCAGCCATAGTTTGAGGCAGGTATAACTGTCACCCCAAAGGTTTCAAAAACCCAGTCTCCCACCCTTAGAAAGATTTTTTATAATTTTTTTACTAAAATGATTAAACTACCATTTTAAAAATTAAAAATAAAATTATAAAATAATTTTTAAATATAAATATTTTCAAAAAATTTAAAAATATATTTAAAAAATCTTTTAAATTAAAAAACTGAAGCAGCCACCGCCACCCGTGCCAGCGGCGGTGGCTGCCCATAATAAAACCAGGTGGCCATTTCCGGCCACTTGGTTCCAGGGGAGGCCAGATCTGACCTCCTCGTTGGGTGGAGGCGACCAGATAGGTCGCCTCCAGTTTTGGAGGAGGCGGTCAGAACATTTCCAGCCACTTGGTTCTAGGGGAAGTCAGATCTGGTCTCCCCGTTGGGTGGAGACGGCTAGATCGGCTATCTCCAGTTTTGGAGAAGACAACCATATCTGGTCGCCTCCGACGGAATTAGGAGCCGGAAACGGCTGTAAAAGGCTGGTCTTTGCCCCATTGGTTGTTTTCAGTCTTTATTTCAGACGGAAGCTATCGATCTGGCCACCTCCACTGAACAGGGAGGCCAGATCTGGCCTCCCCTGGAACCAGGTGGTCGGAAATGGCTATCTGGTTCTATTATGGGCGGCCATCGCCGCCGACACCAACAACGGTGGTTGCTTCAATTTTTTAATTTAAAATTTTTTTAAATTTTTTTATTAATTTTTTTTAAATTTTTTTAATATTTTATATTTATATAAAATTTATTTTATTAATTTATAAAATTTTAATATTAAAAAGATAAAAATGCCCCTACATTGTTACTGTATACTATTATTTTTAATATTAAATTTAGCTTGGGGATGAGAGTTTGGGCTTTTGAAACCTTGGAGGTGGCAATTTGTCCCCCCCCTCAAACTATAGGTGGGTCCTTTGGCCTATGCAAATTAGGATTTCTCTTATAGAGTAACAACCTGACCAACAAAAATTATAACTGTAATCCAACTAGAATTACTTTTCAAAGCCTTCCGTTCATAAATAAATTCATTCTCCTGGGATTGGTTACAATGCATAAATAAAGCTTTTGTTCAGGAAATTTAAGGACAAATCAGTCAATCAAAGTCCCATTCGCTTTCCTGTAACAGGCTAAAGAATATCTAGAAGACTAGAACATAATCTGTCGGATTTTATGGGCCTGGAAGCACTCATATTGCTGGCATAGAAATCCTGAAAACAATATCGCATAAAGCCTCAAAATAGTACAATTCTCGGTCCTCTAATGGGCTTTAGAGGACAACTATTACATATAACAAAATGGCTATTGTAGCTTTGAGAATTCCATGGTTCTTGTAAATTGTATGGTTTTTATTAGTTTTCCACTACAACTTGTCAATAATATTTTTCAAAAAATTGATGTGAGAGCTTAGAAAGTTCCTAATGGACCAAAAGGGATCTGTATTCAAGAAATTATAAAGGAAGTTGCATTTGAACATGACATTCTAACCACCCATGCTTTGTATCGATTCCTCCAGCCATCTTATATTTAAAAGTTTCTAGCTTGGCTATAAAGTGCTTCCTCTGGTGCCTATAATTTGTCTCTATCATTATGCATTGGCCAAAAGATTTATTCCCACCCAAGGTTTCCTTAGATGACATTCCGCCACAAAACTTTTAAAAAGTTAAATATCCATCCTTGACTCATTATTTTCAAAATTTACTAATATTTTTTATGAAATAACAAAAATACCACCCACTAGAAAAATAAATAATATTGATATTAAAAAATTTTTAATATAAAATATTATTAATATAATATTTAAAAAATTTTAGAAATTTTGAAAAAATTAATAAAAAATTTTTAAAAGGTGGTGGTTATCAAAAATCAAACCAAATGGTCGGAAATGACCACTTGGAATTTGCAGTCAGATTTAGTTACCTCTATCATCGAGATGAGTTAAATTTGGTTGTCAATCAAATTAATTTGTCATTTTCAACTACTTAGTTAAATTTTCGAAGACCACTGCAACCGATAATGATGGTCACTTTTTTAAATTTTTATTATTATTTTAAATTATATTAATATTATTTTATATTTTAATTATTTTTATAAAATTGATTTTATTATTTATTATTTTTTAAATTCTTTTCATTTTAAAAGATAAAAATATCTTTTTTATCATTAACATTTAACAATTTAACGTTAAATATAATCGTTAACTTTAGTCAACGGATAATTATTTAGTTTTTTACGAGTTAATAGATGAGACTTGTCATTCAGGAAAATGTTGGGTAGGAATAAGTGTTTAGGCCCTACGCCTTTCCCAAATTTATTTCCATCCCTACTCCCAACAAATTATATATTTCCCATTGTGATTAGATCAAGGTGGTCGGTTCCACATTTACCCAAAAAAAAGGGTGGTCGGTTCCACATTAAAAAGGTGGCCAATGGGTGTCCTCTTCAAAGGAAAAAAAAATTAAGACCAACATAACACACAATTATATGTCTCCTTAATCACTACTTCATTCAAACTTAAGATTTTTCTTCAAAGAATTAAACTAAATATCTGCCAATGAGGAAAGTGTAGTTCTTGGTGGAAAAGAACAGGGAAGATGTGAATTTTATGTGATTGGTGGCTTGTGTTCTCATTGTTTGAACATTGACTTAGAAAACTTGCACTATGAATATTTGTTTCATCTGCCTTTTATGACTTCGGTACGTATTTTGGCTTCTACTCAGACAATTTTGTATCTAAATGTCTAATTTCTTGTATTAAACGTCTACAAATAACGATATTTTAGATTATAAAATTTTAAGACAAATTTGTAATGTATTATATGTCTAAAATTGATAAAACACCAACAACAGATTGTAAGAATGATTTATGGGTTTCTAAACAAAATCCTAGCTTTCGATGACCAACAATGATAATGTATTGGGTTGCAAAACTCAAGCATAAAGTCATGATATACTTTTCATAAACTAAGTCTATCTCATAACATTCGCTTCTTGAAATTATTGTTACAATATCACTAACAAAAGTAGATAATAGATAAAAATTTGACTTTTGAAATTTAATTTGAATTAAAAATAGAAAAAAATTATAAGTACAAGAATAGATAGGAGTGTATATGAAATCATATATATGAAGGGTAATATATAATCCCACCACTACTTGTCAGTCTTTCAAAAAGACAGATGTGAACGCTTAAAGTCTTCAGTTTCAAGTCTTTATGCTTTTAGGTCTCGCTAATTAAACAATACATCTTGAGTTTCATCTTTGACTATAAGCTCTTCGTGCTACACGATTTAAGAATTCCTAATGAGTCAAATATGAACTGTGTCCTCAACAATTTGGTTCAAGAAATTACGAAGAAAGTTGCATTTGAACACGACATTCTAACCACCCTTAATTTGTATTATTTCCCCTCGCTAGCCTATGTTTAAAAGTTTGTATCTTGACTATCATGTGCTTCTCTTGGTGCCCCACATCAAGAGTATAATATGTTTCTATCTTCATGCGTTTCCCAAATTTGTTTGTGTCACTACTCCAAAAATATAATATTTTTCACATTATAATAAGATCAAGGTGGCGGGGTTCTGCTTTAAAGGGGCAGCTAGGCTCCGTCAATTGGGGTTTATTTTCAAAGAAAAAAATTTGATGAACAGCCGAGTTAAGGAAAACATAAAAGGAATTAAACATCCATAAAACTTTTCGTCAACATCCCAGATCGAATGTCGATCTAATGAGGGGGTAGTTTGATCCAACCAATGGTTGGATTAGTGGACATTTTAAATAAATATTAAAAATATTATTTAAACAATTTTGTAAAATTAATCATTAAATATATAGTCTAAATTATTTTAATACAGAAATAATTTTAGTTTAATTGCATACATACAATATAATGATATATGAAATGCTTGGTTCTTTTTGAAATTTCAATTTCTATGTTGACGTAATTAGGGTCAAATTACGAACAAAGAAAAACAAGAAGAAAAATTTGAGTTTTACACAAATAGAGGAATCGTAGGCTATATTACCCAGAGTTTTTCTTCAGGAACTTTGAAAATGTTTCTTAGAAGTTAAATATATTTAGTTTTGAAATGATATTACTAGAATTGGTTGGTTGTCGAAAGAATATTGATCTTATCATTAAAAATCAGAGCCAAATTTACCTTTGGGAGTGGATATACAACAAATTGAATCAACGAAAAGAAATTATTCTTAAAATTGTGGAAGATGAAGACGAGGAAATTGTTAAGAAGCGTGCAATAGTGGGACTCTGGTGATTCGTGGTACTTTGGAATATGATGTGGGCGTATTTATATTTATTTCCCCAATTTGGGCCCAAGCATGCTTCTTTCTAGTCAGTATATTGTGTTTGGTGAATAATCTTCGAGTACCTTACCTTTAATATTATAATTTACTTTGGTCAAGTCAAGGAGAATAACATTAAAATATAAAAGCAAGGAAATAATAATGAAATGCCTGAAGCCAACAATATATCAAAGACTTTATTGATATTTTACATACCATATTACCAATTTTCCAAATACTGACAACATTACTGAAATTGAACTATGCGTTGCCATCAATATACAAGCTTCCCTCCATTGATTCTGATAACAGTAGCTCCGATGAACTTACAGAATCTAATTCAATTAGAATCTCATCTTTTACAGAGTCACCTTGAGAAGAAGAAAAGAAGGGTTTAGGAGGCATCTGTAAGTCGTCAATGCTCCCTTCTAACATTTCTTTGACTTTGGTAATTGATGGACGATCTGCTGCATTCACTTGTATGCACCACAACCCAATCATGCATAGTTTTTTTGCAATCCCAATTTCATTTTCAGCCACATCTTGGAGCTCTAAATCTCCTCCACTCAGTATTTGGTCATACGCCCATGATGGGAAGTATGCTTTGCTTGAACGAGTTTCCATGGAAAAAGAATTTTTTCTCCCTCCAACCATCTCTAACAATAACATTCCAAAACTATAAACATCTGACTTACATGAAATGACCCCAAAGCTCCTTGAAATCAACTCTGGAGCTATGTATCCTATTGTTCCTCTTGTAACACTAATGGAGACAAAATCATTTTCCTTTGGATAAAATTTTGCAAGGCCAAAATCAGAGACTTTTGGGATGAAATTGTGGTCCAGCAAGATATTATGAGGCTTAATATCGAAATGAAGAATGCAAACATCACATCCTCCATGTAGATATTCAATGCCCCGAGCTGTTCCCATAGCTATTTCATGGAGTTTCTTCCCAGTAAATGAATTTCCTTTACCTCCGTTTGAGAAAATGTGCTTATCAAGAGATCCATTAAGCATATACTCATATACAAGAGCACGATGTGGTCCTTCTGAACAAAATCCCAATAATTGCACAATATTGACATGGTGAATTCTACCGATTGTGGAGACTTCATTGATGAATTCTTCTGCACTAAATTTGGAGTTTTTTAAAACCTTCACAGCAATGAAACAACCATTGTGAAGCTGCCCTTTGTAAACTGATCCAAAGCCGCCTTGGCCTAATCCATGGCTGAAACCGTTTGTCATTGCAATTATCTCACAGTAAGAATACCTTTTAGGCATCCAGGATTGTTGATTGTGAAGAAATTTCTCTACGGTATCCACTGTTTTCCTGGTTTTTCTATATTCGATGAAAACATACGCAAGTAAAACCATTGGTGCAAGGATAAATCTGACGATAAGAACAACTGCAAGCGTGAAAAAAGAAAGCTAAACTCAATGTCTCAATGTTTTTAGCGAAGAGTTCATGCTATAGAGAACAGGAATTCCATAGAGCAAGATTTTACTTACCCCACAGAAAGGATACAATGAGTGCGTCACCTGTGCGATACCTCCACATGTCCCAAAATGTATAACCGGTATCTGCAGAATCACATCGGAAGTAATGCTGAGAAACATAATTGTGAGGAAAATTTTGACAGAAACCACACAAATAGTGCATCGATTGGCCAATAAATGTAGGAGGGAAACGCAGTAAGTAAAATAATTCGGTTATGGAAACTATACCATGTGATTGAAATACTATTCGGAAAAGTCCAATTATGTAATAGTCCCAAAAGAATAATAGATAGTTAACAAAACTCCCTGCATAAGCGTGCGAGAAATAAAAGTTAAGCCCGGACAGATAATTCACAAAAATTGAGAAAATATAAATCAATTAAAAATATGCGTCACAACCTCAACATGTACGTATACTGAAAAATAAGCTTACTTTTAGAGCAAAACAATTGAATTATATATCCGATGAACCAAAAGCGGCTAAATATTCCGTAAGGATAACAATCCGGTCCGACCCAGCTAAGATCAAACCCTAACTGCAGAAATTTCTGGATGGTTTCATAGGAAGGATTTGTCTGAAGAGGAAGACGCATAGGAATACTTGAAATGAAGGAGCATGAATATTGACGATGGGTTGTATCTAAGCTATCATTATAGTAGACATAAACATGAGACTGGTTTCCACTCATACAAGGAACTTTTATGTACGAGGGATGGCTGAAATTCGAAGGGCAGTTCAAAAACTGGGCTTCTGTGTAATACCTCCGTTGTCTTCTTCTATACGAGTCAGATACTAATCCTAATGGAGTTCCTGTTCTGTTGTCATAAACGTCGGGAGTTTCGGAGATCGAAAGAGGTTGAGATGGAAGGGCGCCACAGCTTGGATTGGCTAAGTCAACATCAACAACATTAATTTTCCAATAATCATAAGAAATTTCTTTCACATAGTAATTTCCAGAACGGTATCGTAGGATGAGTTTGTTGCTCTGGCAAGTGAGTTCGAAAACCGAATCACCGATGCCCGATGAATTGGCCTTTAAACTGAACGGGTGTCGTATATCTTTGATGTCTCCACATGAAGAAGAACATGCAGCTAGTTGGACAGCAATGAGTAGAAAGAACAACACAGAAAACATAATGTTAGATGAATTTGATGATTCCCCACTTCCCATGGTTTCCCCTCTCTCAGATACTACCTCTTTGGATATAAAAATTTGTTGGAAATCGGAAATAAGGTTATATAGAACTTTAATGTAGCATTTACTAGACAAATTAAAAGGGACTTATATAAATACCTTCCACCATCAAGACTTATACATAATTAAACTGAATTTTCAGAAAAAAAAAATAAAGAAAAAAGTCCTTACAAATATCTTTAAAAAAATAAAACAATTAAAAAAAGCAAAAAATATATATCATTAAAAAAACAGCTACTAAATCTTTGGGGAAAAAAAAAAAGAATAATATATTAATTATATGTACCACATCAATTGGTGTATTTATATATGTGAATTTTCTAATCACAATAATCAATTAAGCATATTTTAAAAGTATATTTCACAAGTCAAGAGAAATATCTGGAAAAAGTTGCGACTTTTCCGTGGTGATAATTCCTCCTCTCCTACAATTTGGATAGTCAATACGATGTAATGAAAATTTGAAACTTGCTTATACAAAATGGGTTATGAAAAACTGGACGGAGACATGCACTTCAGAAAATTACCATTTCTTGCTCATTTCCAATCATTTTAGTCCTTTCAGTATGAAATTTCTTTGAAAATGACTTACCCGAGAGATGGTACCCAGAACATACTAATTAAGACAACAAATATGAGAGGAACTTTCCACTGAATTATTAAGTCTTCCAGGAAAGGACATAGACTCGGCTATGGGGTGACTTGGAGAATCGCCGTCCACTACTATGCATCCACTGTACGCACCAGATGGGGACCTTCTTAATACAATAGCAATATGAACTTTATCAGAGGAATTATATAGTCTAGAAACGTGAGGAACTTATAGTCAAGATGGTACGGTAAGAGAAACTGACATGTAGTTGGGATGGGTGAGATTTCATGTTCAATGCACCTTCTTGAAAACTTAAACCAAATTATTCAGACCAGTTGCAATATATGGTGGTCCATGTTAACCCTTGATATAGAATATAAAGCAAGAAAAAATATAGTAAAGTGTGAAGGCTTAGTTTAATTATCTTTGTGGATAATTGCTTGACTATTCCAAGTCAATTCGATGTAGACGATACAGCTTTGTTTATAATAAGATCGATTTGGAGAAAATTCAAGTTGCTCACTTAACATGGCAAAATTAATTCAGTCTCAAAAATATATTTATTCACTTAAAACGATCTTTTAAAAAATAGTTGCAATCAAAAAGTTGAATCATTTACCAAAATGTAGTAGGGCTTATAGAGTCAATGGTGCGTTTTGAGGTTAATTTTCATTAACACCAAAATGCTGCGTTTTTTATTAGAGGTTTAGGTGTCTTGGTCTTCGACTTGTCTGGGCAGAGAGCTAAGCGCTTGGTCTTCGACAGTAAGCTTTGGTTCTTTGTCAATGTTCAATTAAGGTGGTTGTTGATCTAATGGCTGTTACAGATAAGTGATTTGATTATGTTTAGAGACTATTGATTGGCTAAAAAGTCTGTAAACAACTGGCATATGTAGATTCTTATATATTTATTGTAACAAACTTTCAAGGTCTTTCATTCTATTGTATATTCAATGTTGAGGACATGCCTTAATTTCTGATAAAATCGATTTGGAGAAAATTCGAGTTGCCCATTCAACATAGCAAAATTAATTTGGTCCCAAAAATATATTTACTCACTTAAAATGACCTCTGGAAAAATAATTTGCAATCCTAAAGGTTGAATCATTTACTAAGATATATGAGGGCTAATATATATATATATATATATATATGGAGTCCGAAAACTGAAAGATTTTGAACATATTTATATATATTAATCGAAAGACTTTGAATATGTATAATTGCAAAAAAAGGAAAAAAGATTAACCAGAAATATCTCAATAAATCAATAAACACTCAAGTATTTGAATTTCAATAACAGAAGAAGAATAAGTCTTATTTCTACATGGACATATTTGAAACAAGAACTTGCTTTTCACCTTGTATTTGATACATCAAATAGGCTCCATTTCCAAATCAGAAGAAACAAATGGTATCGTCCACTCTAGATAACATTCTTCACTACTTCAATCAGTTTGCACCAATTTCAACACTTGAAGAAACAAAGGGCTTTGGAGGCATCGCCAAGCTTTGTAAATCACCTTCAAGCATCTGTAATACCATTGGCATGGAAGGCCTTTCTATTGGATTCCACTGGATGCACCAGAGTCCCACTATTGCAAGCTTCTTGGAAATTTCCTCATCTTCATCTTCAACAATTTCAAGATTAAGTTCTTTTCCTTGGCTCAATTTGTTGTATATCTACTCAGGAAAGTAAATTTGGCTCTGATTTTCAATTGTAAGATCAATATTCTTTCGACAGCCAACCATCTCTAACAACATCATTCCATAACTAAATACATCTGATTTGTAAGAAACATCTCCAAAATTCTTGGAGAAAAGCTCTGGAGCAATATAGCCAGCAGTTCCTCTAGCCGCAGTCATTGTTATAACACTTTTTTCCTTTGAGCATAGCTTGGCAAGACCGAAATCTGAAATCTTCGGACGAAAATTATGGTCAAGTAATATGTTGTGAGGCTTGATGTCAAAGTGAAGGATCCTTTGGTTGCATCCTTGGTGCAAGTACTCTACTCCTCGAGCCAAGCCAATTGCAATGTTTTGCAGCTTCTCCCAACTCAATGGACGCTGAGCTGAATCCTTTTCCCTTGAGAATAAAAACTTCTCAAGGGATCCATTAGGCATAAATTCATAAATAAGAGCACGTCGTGTTCCTTCTGAGCAGAATCCTAGAAGACGAACAATGTTAAAATGGTGTATCCTACCTATAGTAGCCACTTCATTGATGAATTCATCTCCACTATCTGTTGAATGTTCCAACATTTTAACCGCAACTGGAATTCCATTGGAAATTTTTCCTCTAAAGACACTTCCATAACCTCCTTGGCCGAGTCTTTGCTTAAATCTACCGGTAATTTTCTTAAGGTCGCTGTAAGAATATCTGGTTGGATTGAGGGTCTTGTAGTCTTCCAGGAACCTGTCTACTTTAAGTTGAGCTTCTTTTTCATTCTCAGACGTCCATGATTTGTAAACAATCAGAATCACCAGTACAAGTAATATACTGCCTCCAATACTTACGGCTGTGCACACTAAAATTTCTTTTATTGGAGAATCTGCATCTCAAAATGAAAAATATTAGCTCAGTTATCATCAATTTTATAAGCTGGAAAGCTTTTTAGGCTCTGTTCCTCGGCCATGAGCCATCATTCAACTAGAATACGAGAGGTTATTTGGTTTTAATTTTCTTCTTTCAAATCAAATATAGTATCTCAATTAAATCCATTAAAGCAGTAAACACAAGGCTGGATTCGATCCAAACTGCTTGTGGAGTTCAAGCTGCCTCAAAACAAATCCAGAGTTAAATTACTTACAAATCGAAATTAAACCTAAACTCATCAAACGTAACCTTGTTTGGATTCAGCTTGTTTTGAATCCAGCCCAGTAAATTCCTAAACTTTTAAGTATGATTCTTCTCATGCCTACTGAAGCAAAAAGAAAATAGATAGTATGTATGATGAAAGGGAGCACACACAATGAGTAGGCTTTATTGATAATTGATTCAACTGAAAAGAAGTTTAATGATTTGGTAGATAATATCAATATAAATTAGAGTACAAAGCTTCATAAAAGAGGTGATAAATTACAAGATCCGAAAATTCATATGCTTAAAAATTTCTTAATGATAACTTACGATGGCGCTTGTAGTTGGTACAGAATTTTGGGTTGTCTTTTTCGCAACACATTACAGAATTGCTTGTAGTATTGAACCTGCAGTAGTGGTCTCCTAAAGCTTCGCAGTCATCGCATTCTTTATGACTTTTCCATCCTATTTTGATACTTGGATTTGTCGAAGCCCCTCCAGCAGCACGCAACGAAAGCAAATCAATAGAAAATTCAACCGTTTTATATCGACTACAATTTAACGGCAGAATTTCTTCTGAATAATCGTCTGAACTTATTACATAAAAAAAATTTTCTATCATAACCGAGGCACTTAATAGGTCCAGCTGCTGGGTAATCACTAACGGTGATTGGATACCTGTTAGTGCAGTTGAATATTGTGCACTCAGTCAAATAGGCAAGATTGAATCTGGAGTTTTTGAGGTTAGGGGCTAGAAGACTTTGTATTGTGCATGCTGTCTCCTGCACTTCCATAATTGTAACCCGGCCCGAAGAATAGTAAATTTGTTGTACATAGTAATCGCCCGAGGAAGGAAGATGCAACAATGTCTTGTTATTTGAGCAGGACAATTCAAACCCGTCAGGGGCACAAACGAGTGATTGATTTTTGAGTCGGAAGGGATATCTTATTTCTGGTCCGTTTGGGCTGCAGCTTGTTGGTGGACAGAAATCACCACGACTCTCGGCTCCTGAGTAAGATGAGAGAAGAAAGAGGACCATACTCAGTACAACGAACATAGTGAAAGAGAGGGAAAAATGTGAACAGCAAGCAAAGGTGCAGTGATTTTTAACCCAACTGCTCATTTTATGGGGTTTAGAAGTTGGAACGGGAGAACCACTCCTTTTAGTCAATAGCGGATTTTTTTTTTTTTTTTTGGACAGAGAATTCGACTGGAATCAGCGTCATTCTAATTTTTTTGCCTATTCAGTTCTCCTCCTGTCATTTGGTAAGCTTAATACTCAAAATTATGTTTCATTGGTAAAATCGTGAATATAATTATATGTTCAATTTCAATCTATTCGGCTTCCCTCCCCTCCTATCCTCTGCGGTTTTTGCAGGATATTTAAGATGTCTTCAATTTTATTAAAATTAAAAAAAATACTTCTATCAAAATAAAATTTTAATTGACCTACTCATCCTCTGAAAAAATTTAAATTATAATTTTTGCTCTAATTATAATAATTTATTATTTTCTTTTTTTTTTTTTATAATTGTTTGCTTATTTTCTTTTTTTTTTTATTGCTTCTGAAGTTACCTTGGCCACCAAGGGCCAACCCACTTCTTTCTCTTCTCTTCTCTTCATCTTCACCAGCACCATTATCTGTCATTCTTTACTCTAGTAACCTTCACCACCAACACCATTGGTTATTGTCATACTTCTCCTCTCGCCATTTTCACCATCACTCTTTTATTTTTTTTAATTTCCAAGAAAAATCTCCAAATATCTCTAGATTTAATTTACTTGATTTGAAAATTATGTAACAGAAAAAAGAGAAATAAATAAATTGACATTTATTTAAAAAAATGAAAAAAAGAAAGGAAAGAGATAAACTAACATTTATTGAAAAGAAACAAATAAGAGAAAAACAGGGAAAAGATGGTAATAGAAATATGAGTGATAAAAAAAAAAAAAAGATAAAGAAAGTGACATTTATGGAGCAGAAATGAGTGGGAAAAGAAAAGGAATATATTTAATAATATAAAATTGAGAAAATAGAAAAGGAAAAATAATGTTTAAATATTGTAGATAAGAGAAAATTATACCTTTTAAATATTTTTTCAATTAATTTTTTTTTAATTTATGTTAAGATAACATTTTTATTTTTTCACATAATTGAATTTACTAGCAGAAATGAATGACTAGTGGGAAATTAGACTTTTCAAACTTAAAACATAAGAATTATCATTTTATCAAACCTTGGGTTAGAAAGTAATTTGGCAAAATATTATTGATGTAGATTTTAAACATTTTTGCGTTTTCAAAGGTACTTGATTTTTTCGAGATATATGAATTTGTAAAATATATTTAATTATTATAATATTATTATTCTGATATCATTTCAAAACTTATTTAAGACAACAATATAAATATAAATTTTATTGTTACAAGTAAAACTCTTATTTAATCAAATTTATAGAATCATACCCAACAAAATGACAAGTTAAAAAAAACAAATAAATAATATGAGTACAATAGATTGATTTTCACAAGTCTCGTCTATATTTTCACAAATCTGTCTTGCATTATAATAGATTCATTCAATCCATGAATCATACCTGCTATATGTGATTAGACTAAGTTCTAGGATTCTGTTTCATTACACATTGATGTTGACAAATGATCATTATCATAACAGGAGCATTCCTCCACTATTGAATCAAATTCTAGCAATCCAGTTGAAGAATTATCACACTGAATCTCCCTTTACAGAATCATGGTGAGAGGAAGAAGAAAAGAAAGGCTTAGGAGGCATCTGCAAGTCCCCAGTGCTTCCTTCTAACACTTCCAGAACTTTGGTCATGGAACGCCGATCTGCTGGCCTCACTTGAATGCACCATAACCCAATTATGCACAGCTTTTTTGCTATGAGATGTTCAATTTCAGAAACATTTGGAAGCTCTAAATCTTTCCCTTTAATTATTCTATCATACACCCATTATGGAAAATATGCTCTGCTTGACTGAGTTGCCTTCATTACAGAATTTCTTCTTCCTCTAACCATTTCCAGCAGCAGAATCCGAAGCTATAAATATCTGGCTTGCAGGAGATAGCTCCCTAATTTCTTGAAATCAACTCAAGAGCTATGTAGCCTGCTGTTCCTCTTGTAGTGTTTATGGAAACAAAATCATTTTCTTTTGGAAAAAACTTTGCAAGGCCGAAATCTGAGACTTTCAGGATCCAATTGAGAGGCCTTCCATGCCAATGGTATTACAGATGCTTGAAGGTGATTTACAAAGCTTGGGGATGCCTCCGAAGCCCTTTGTTTCTTCCGATGTTGAAACTGGGTCAAATTGATCGAAATCCTGAAGAACTTAAGAGTAAACAATACCATTTGTTCTTCTTCTCAATTTTCTTTTCTTCTTCCCAATCATCACAGAAAAAAACTTGATCCAGCCTCTGCAGTGAAATTTTTCTATACTCGAAAAGACTTTGAATTAACTGACAATTTAAATGAAGAAAACCATGACAAAATCATTCACAAAAACACATGTGCCTATATCCATAGAAGCCCGTCAACATTTTTAAACTAAAGAAAATCTTTTAAATAGCATATTATGTAAATTAGGATTTCTCTTATATAGCAACAACCTGACCAACAAAAATTATAACTGTAATCCAACTAGAATTATCTTTCAAAGCCTTCCGTTCATAAATAAATTCATTCTCCTGGGATTGGTTACTATGCATAAATAAAGCTTTTGTTCAGGAAATTTAAGGACAAATCAGTCAATCAAAGTCCCATTCGCTTTCCTGTAAGAGGCTAAAGAATATCTGGAAGGCTTGAACATCTTCTGTCGGATGTTATGGGCCTGGAAGCGCACATATTGCTGGCGTAGAAATCCTGAAAACAAAGTCGGATAAAGCCTCAAATCGTAAAATTCTCAGTCCTCTAATGGGCTTCAGAGGACAACTATTACATATAACAAAATGGCTATTGTAGCTTTGAGAATTCCATAGTTCTCGTAAATTTTATGGTTTTTATTAGTTTTCCACTACAAGTTGTCAATAATATCTTTCGAAAAATTGATGTGAAAGCTTAAAAAGTTCCTAATGGACCAAAAGGGGACTGTATTCAAGAAATTATAAACGAAGTTGTATTTGAAAATGACATTTATAACTACCCATACTTTGTATTGATTCCTCCAGCCAGCCTATATTTGAAAGTTTCTAGCTTGGCTATTAAGTGCTTCTCCTGCTGCCTATAACCATTACGCATTGGCCAAAAGCCTATTCCCACCCAAGGTTTCTTTAACTACAAAAATCATACCCAAAAGCTTTTAAAAAATTAAGTATCTATCTGTTGACTAATTTTATTCTAATTTTACAAATATTTTTTTATAAAATAACTAAAATACCTTTAACAAAAAAAAAATAGTATTAATATTAACAAAATTTTAACATAATATAATAATAATAATAATATATTATTAAAAAATTAATAAAAATTTGAAAAATTTAAAGACAACGGTCATCAAAAACTTAATCAAGTGATTGAAAATGGTCAGTAATTTGGTTTGATTAATAATCGGATTTAGTCACAAAGTAGCCGTTTTTTAAATTTTTTAAATTTTTACATTTTTAAAATTTGTTATTAAGTTTAATAATTTTATATTAACTTTTTAAATTTATATTATTATTTAATATTATTTAATATTTTAATTATTTTATAAAATAAATCTTATTATTCATTATTTTTTAAATTTTTTTGATTCAAAAAGATAAAAATACTTTTTTTTAATCATTAACATTTAACAATTGATCCTTAAATATAACCACTAATTTTGGTTACTTGGTGGGTGTTAGGTTTTTTGAAAGGTAAGGGATGAAACGTCAGTCAGAAAACCTTGGGTGGGCAAAAGGATTTTCGTTTCACGCGTTTCCAAAATTTGTTTCCATCCCTACTCCCAAAAAATTCTATTTTTCCCATTATGATTAGATCAAGGTGGTCGGTTCCACCTTAAAAGGCGCAGTCAATGGGTAAAAAAACAAATTAGACCAACAAGCTTGTTAATACACAATTCTAAGTCTCTTTAATTTCTAGCTCAAAAATTCAAACTTAAGATTTTTCTTCAAAGAATTAAAACTAAATATCTGCCAATGAGAAACATCTGTAGACTAAAAAGTGTAGTTTTTGGTGGAAGACATTAGGGAAGATGTGAATTTTTTGTGATTGGTGGCTTGTGTTCTCATTGTTTGAACATTGACTTAGAAAACTTGTACTATGAAAATTTGATTCATCTGCCTTTTGTGACTTTGGTACGCATTTTTGTTTCTCCTCGGACAATTTTATATCTAAATGTCTAATTTTTTATATTAAACGTTTACAAATAATGATATTTTGGATTGTAAAATTTTAAGACAAACTTATAATATATTATATGTCTAAAATTGACAAAACACCAACAACGGATTGTAAGAATGATATTTTGGTTTTTGAGCATAATCCTAGTCTTCGATGACCAACAATGATAATGTATTGGGTTGCAAAACCCAAACATAAAGTCATGATATACTTTTCATAAACTAAGTTTATCTCATAACATTCATTTCTTGAAATTACTGTTACAACATCACTAACAAAAGTAAATAATAGATAAAAATTTGACTTTTGAATCTTAATTTGAATTAAAAATAAAAAAAATATAGGTACAAGAATAGATAGGAGTGTACTTATAATCATAAAGGGTAATGTATAATCGCACGAGTACTTGTCAGTCCTTTAAAAAGACAGATGTGAACGTTTAGAATCTTCAATTTCAGGTCTTTATGCTTTTAGGTCTCGATAATTAGACAATACACCTTTAACTATAAGCTCCCCGTGCTACACGATTAAGAGTTGCTTGTGAGCCAAAAATGAACTGTGTCCACAATAATTTCGTTCAAGAAATTACGAAGAAAGTAGCATCTGAACACGACATTCTGAAAACTCTTACTTTGTATAATTTCCTCCCGCCAGCCTATGTTTGAAAGTTTGTATCTTGACTTGACTATAATGTGCTTCTCTTGGCGCCCCACATCAAGAGTATAATTTGTTTCTATCTTTACGCGTTTCCCAAATTTGTTTCCGTCACTACTCCAAAAATATAATATTTTTCACATTATAATTAGATCAAGGTGGTGGGGTTCTGCTTTAAAGAGGCAGCTAGGCTCCGTCAATTGAGGTTTATTTTCAAAGAAAAAAATTTGATGAACAGCCGAGTTAAGGAAAGCATAAAAGGAATTAAACATCCTTAAAACTTTTCGTCAACATCCCAGATCGAATGTCGATCTAATGAGGGGGTAGTTTGATCCAACCAATGGTTGGATCAGTGGACATTTTAAATAAATATTAAAAATATTATTTAAACAATTTTGTAAAATTAATCATTAAACATATAGTCTAAATTATTTTAATACAGAAATAATTTTAGTTTAATTACATACATACAATATAATGATATATGAAATGCTTGGTTCTTGTTGAAATTTCAATTTTTATATTAACCTTGATAACTATGGTCAAATTGCAAACAAAAAAAAACAAGAAGAAAAATTTGGGTTTTCCACAAATAGAAGAATCGTAGACCATATTGCCTAGAGTTTTTCTCCAAGAACTTTGAAAATGTTTCTTAGAAGTCAAATGTCTTTAGTTTTGAATTGATATCGTTAGAAATGGTTGTCAAAAAAATATTAATCTTACAATTAAAAATTAGAGCCAAATTTACCTTCCATAGTGGATATACAACAAACTGAATCAAAGAAAAGAAATTATTCATGAAACTGTGGAAGATGAAGATGAGGAAATTGTTTAGAAGCTTGTAATAGTGGGACTCTAGTGCATCTGAAGATGCGTTAAGTGACTTATTTCGTATGTAAATAGTACTTCGGAATATCATCTGCGCGTATTCATGTTTGTTTCCCCAATTTGGGCCCACGCATGCTTCTTTCTAGCCAATATATTGTGCTTGGGTAATAATCTTTGGGTGCTTTAGCTTTAATATTATAATTTACTTTGGTCAAGTCAAGGAGATTGACATTAAAATATAAGAGCAAGGAAACAATAATGAAATGCATGAAGTCAACAATATATCAAAGACTTTATTGATAGTTTACATACCATATTACCATTTTTCCGAGTACTGACAACATTACTGAAATTGAACTATGCGTTGCCATCAATATACAAGCTTCCCTCCATTGATTCTGATAACAGTAGCTCCGATGAACTTGTAGAATCTAATTCAATTAGAATCTCATCTTTTACAGAGTCACCTTGAGAAGAAGAAAAGAAGGGTTTAGGAGGCATCTGTAAGTCATCAATGCTTCCTTCTAACATTTCTCTGACTTTGGTAATTGATGGACGATCTGCTGCATTCACTTGTATGCACCACAACCCAATCATGCATAGTTTTTTTGCAATGCCAATTTCATTTTCAGCCACATCTTGGAGCTCTAAATCTCCTCCACTCAGTATTTGGTCATACGCCCATGATGGGAAGTATGCTTTGCTTGAACGAGTTTCCATGGAAAAAGAATTCTTTCTCCCTCCAACCATCTCTAACAATAACATTCCAAAACTATAAACATCTGACTTACAAGAAATGACCCCAAAGCTCCTTGAAATCAACTCTGGAGCTATGTATCCTATTGTTCCTCTTGTAACACTAATGGAGACAAAATCATTTTCCTTTGGATAAAATTTTGCAAGGCCAAAATCAGAGACTTTTGGGATGAAATTGTGGTCCAGCAAGATATTATGAGGCTTAATATCGAAATGAAGAATGCAAACATCACATCCTCCATGTAGATATTCAATCCCCCGAGCTGTTCCCATAGCTATTTCATGGAGTTTCTTCCAGTAAATGACTTTCCTTTACCTCCGTTTGAGAAAATGTGCTTATCAAGAGATCCATTAGGCATATACTCATATACAAGAGCACGATGTGGTCCTTCTGAACAAAATCCCAATAATTGCACAATATTGACATGGTGAATTCTACCGATTGTGGAGACTTCATTGATGAATTCTTCTGCACTAAATTTGGAGTTTTTTAAAACCTTCACAGCAATGAAACAACCATTATGAAGCTGCCCTTTGTAAACTGATCCAAAGCCGCCTTGGCCTAATCCATGGCTGAAACCGTTTGTCATTGCAATTATCTCACAGTAAGAATACCTTTTAGGCATCCAGGATTGTTGATTGTGAAGAAATTTCTCTACGGTATCCACTGTTTTCCTGGTTTTTCTATGTTCGATGAAAACATACGCAAGTAAAACCATTGGTGCAAGGATAAATCTGACGATAAGAACAACTGCAAGCGTGAAAAAAGAAAGTTAAACTCAATGTCTCAATGTTTTTAGCGAAGTGTTCATGCTGTAGAGAACAGGGATTCCATAGAGCAAGATTTTACTTACCCCACAGAAAGGATATAATGAGTGCTTCACCTGGAGCAGCCAACCACATTTCCCAAAATGTGTAATCATAGACACCATTGTCTGCATAAATATATTTTATTAAATATCACTTATAAGTATATTTTATTATTAAAATAATTAAAAATAATAAATTATATTAATTCAATTTTTATTATAATATTACAAAAATATATTTCAATCATATTATAATATAATTTACTTTTAGAACATAATAAACAAATACTTTATAAATAAATATTTTATTAGAAATTTATGTGAATAATTTTTAAAATTAAATAAACAAATACTTTATAGGCAAATATAATTTAATTGTAGAATTAAATAAACAAGAGTAATGTGATAATATACCTAATCAAAGTAACTTATAAGTAAACTGTTTATAAATACTAAAATAAAAAATTGGTTCATGATTTTTTTAAAATTTATAAATTCAATATATAAAGATATTATAAATAAACAGATTAGTTTAATTTAAAAGCTTATGAGCTAATTTGACTAATTTATAAACAAGACAAATACTCTCTAATCACAAGAAAAATTTTGACAATAACCATATAAGCAGCGCATCAATTGGCCAATAAATATAGGACGGAAACGCCAGAAGTACAATAATTCGGTCATGGAAGCCATACCATATTGAAATACTGTTCGGAAGGGTGCAAGCATGGAATCCCTCAAGAATAACAGATAGTAAACAAAACTACCTGCATAAGCGCGCGAGAAATAAAAATTAAGCCCGGACAGATAATTCACAAAAATTGAGAAAATATAAATCAATTAAAAATATTCGTCACAACCTCAACACGTATATATGCAGAAAAATAAGCTTACTTTTAGAGCAAAACAATTGAATTATATCTTCGATGAACCAAAAGCGGATTAATATTCCGTCACAATAATAAGAACCCGGTCGGTACCAGCTAAGATCAAACCCTAACTGCAGAAATTTCTGGATGGTTTCATAGGAAGGATTTGTCTGAAGAGGAAGACGCATAGGAATACTTGAAATGAAGGAGCATGAATATTGACGATAGGTTGTATCTGAGCTATCATTATAGTAGTTTCTCAAAAGAGAGCTATCATTATAGTAGACATAAACATGAGACTGGTTTCCACTCATACAGGGAACTCTTATGTACGAGGGATGACTGAAATTCGAAGGGCAGTTCAAAAACTGGGCTTCTGTGTAATATCTCTGTTGTCTTCCTCTACCCGAGTCAGATACTAATCCTAATTGAATTCCTGTTCTGTTGTCATAAACGTAGGAAGTTTCAGAGATAAAAAGAGGTTGAGATGGAAGGGCGCCACAGCTTCGATTGGCTAAGTCAACATCAACAACATTAATTACCTGATCATCATAAGAAATATCTTTCACATAGTATTTTCCAGAACGGTATTGTAGTATGGTTTTGCTGCTCTCGCAAGTGAGTTCGAAAACAGAATCACCGATGTCCGATGAATTAACCTTTAACCAGAATGGGTATCGTATATCTTTTATGTCTCCACATGAAGAAGAACAAGCCGCTAGTTGCACCCCAATGAATAGAAAGAACAACACAGAAAACATAATGTTCGATGAATTTGATGATTCCCCACTTCCCATGGTTTCCCCTCTCTCAGATACTACCTATTTGGATATAAAAATTTGTTGGAAATCGGAAATAAGGTTATATAGAACTTTAATGTAGCATTTTCTAGACAAAATTAAAAGGGACTTATATAAATACCTTCCACCATCAATACTTTTACATAATTAAATTGAAATTTCAGGAAAAAAAAATAAAGAAAAAAGTCCTTACAAATATCTTTAAAAAAATAATACAATTAAACAAAGCAAAAAAAATATATCATTAAAAAACAGCTACCAAACCTTTGAAGAAAAAAAAAAGAATAATTTATTAATTATATGTACCACATCAATTTGTGTATTTACATATGTGAATTTTCTAATCACAATAATCAATTAAGCATATTTTAAAAGTATATTTCACAAGTCAAGAGAAATATCTGGAAAAAGTTACGACTTTTCCTTGGTGATAATTCCTCCTCTCCTGCAATTTGGATAGTCAATATGATGTAATGTAAATTTGAAACTTGCTTATACAAAATGGGCTATGAAAAACTGGACGGAGACATGCACTTCAGAAAATTACCATTTCTTGCTCATTTTCAATCATTTTAGTCCTTTCAGTATGAAATTTCTTTGAAAATGACTTACCCGAGAGATGGTACCCAACATATTAATTAAGACAACAAATATGAGAGGAACTTTCCACTGAATTATTGAGTCTTCCAGGAAAGGACATAGACTCGGCTATTGGGTGACTTGGAGAAGCGCAGTCCACTACTATGCGTCCACTGTACGCACCAGATGGGGACCTCCTTAATACAATAGCAATATGAACTTTATCAAGAGAATTATATAGTCTAGAAACGTGAGGAACTTATAGTCAAGATGGTAGGGTAAGAGAAACTGACATGTAGTTGGGATGGGTGAGATTTCATGTTCAATGCACCTTCTTGAAAACTTGAACCAAATTATTCAGACCAGTTGCAATATATGGTGGTCCATGTTAACCCTTGATATAGAATATAAAGCAAGAAAAAATATAGTAAAGTGTGAAGGCTTAGTTTAATTATCTTTGTCGATAATTGCTTGACTATTCCAAGTCAATTCGATGTAGACGATATAGCTTTCTTTATGATAAGATCGATTTGGAGAAAATTCAAGTTGCTCACTTAACATGACAAAATTAATTCGGTCCAAAAAATATATCTATTCACTTAAAACTATCTTTTAAAAAATAATTGCAGTCAGAAGGTTGAATCATTTACCAAGATGTAGTAGGGCTTATAGAGTAAATGGTGCGTTTTGGGGTTAATTTTCATTAACACCAAAACGCTGTGTTTTTTATTAGAGGTTTAGGTGTCTTGGTCTTCAACTTGTCTGGGCAGAGAGCTAATTGCTTGGTCTTCGACAGTAAGCTTTGGTTCTTCGTCAACGTTCAATTAAGGTGGTTGTTAATCTAATTGCTGTTATAGATAAGTGATTCGATTATGTTTAGAGATTATTGATTGGCTGAAAGGTCTATAAACAACTGGCATAAGTAGATTCTTATATATTTATTGTAAGAAACTTTCAAGGCCTTTCATTCTATTGTATATTCAATGTTGAGGACACGCCTTAATTTCTGATAAAATCGATTTGGAGAAAATTCAAGTTGCCCATTCAACATAGCAAAATTAATTTGGTCCCAAAAATATAACTACTCACTTAAAATGACCTCTTGAAAAATAATTTGCAGTCCTAAAGGTTGAATCATTTACTAAGACATAATAGGGCTAAAGATAAATATATATATGTATATATATATGGAGTCCGAAAACTAAAAGATTTTGAACATATTTATGTATATTCATCGAAAGATTTTGAATATGTATCATTGCAAAAAAGGAAAAAAGATTAACCAGAAATATCTCAGTAAATCAATAAACACTCAAGTATTTGAATTTCAATAACAGAAGAAGAATGAGTCTTATTTATACATGGACATATTTGAAACAAGAACTTGCTTTCCACCTTTTATTTGATACATCAAATAGGCTCCATTTCCAAAACAGAAGAAACAAATGGTATCGTCCACTCTAGATAACATTCTTCACTACTTCAGTCAGTTTGCACCAATTTCAACACTTGAAGAAACAAAGGGCTTTGGAGGCATCTCCAAGCTTTGTAAATCACCTTCAAGCATCTGTAATACCATTGGCATGGAAGGCCTTTCTATTGGATTCCACTGGATGCACCAGAGTCCCACTATTGCAAGCCTCTTGGAAATTTCCTCATCTTCATCTTCAACAATTTCAAGATTAAGTTCTTTTCCTTGGCTCAATTTGTTGTATATCCACTCAGGAAAGTAAATTTGACTTTGATTTTCAATTGTAAGATCAATATTCTTTCGACAGCCAACCATCTCTAACAACATCATTCCATAACTAAATACATCTGATTTGTAAGAAACATCTCCGAAATTCTTGGAGAAAAGCTCTGGAGCAATATAGCCAGCAGTTCCTCTAGCCGCAGTCATTGTTATAACACTTTTTTCCTTTGAGCATAGCTTGGCAAGACCGAAATCTGAAATCTTCGGCTGAAAATTATGGTCAAGTAATATGTTGTGAGGCTTGATGTCAAAGTGAAGGATCCTTTGGTTGCATCCTTGGTGCAAGTACTCTACTCCTCGAGCCACGCCAATTGCAATGTTTTGCAGCTTCTCCCAACTCAATGGACGTTGAGCTGAATCCTTTTCCCTTGAGAATAAAAACTTCTCAAGGGATCCATTAGGCATAAATTCATAAATAAGAGCACGTCGTGTTCCTTCTGAGCAGAATCCTAGAAGACGAACAATGTTAAAATGGTGTATCCTACCTATAGTAGCCACTTCATTGATGAATTCATCTCCACTATCTGTTGAATGTTCCAACATTTTAACCGCAACTGGAATTCCATTGGAAATTTTTCCTCTAAAGACACTTCCATAACCTCCTTGGCCGAGTCTTTGCTTAAATCTACAGGTAATTTTCTTAAGGTCGCTGTAAGAATATCTGGTTGGATTGAGGGTCTTGTAGTCTTCCAGGAACCTGTCTACTTTAAGTTGAGCTTCTTTTTCATTCTCAGACGTCCATGATTTGTAAACAATCAGAATCACCAGTACAAGTAATATACTGCCTCCAATACTTACGGCTGTGCACACTAAAATTTTTGTTATTGGAGCATCTGCATCTGAAAATGAAAAATATTAGCTCAGTTATCATCAATTTTATAAGCTCGCAAGCTTTTTAGGCTCTGTTCCTCGGCCATGAGCCATCATTCAACTAGAATACGAGAGGTTATTTGGTTTTAATATTCTTCTTTCAAATCAAATATAGTATCTCAATTAAATCCATTAAAGCAGTAAACACAAGGCTGGATTCGATCCAAACTGCTTGTAGAGTTCAAGCTGCCTCAAATCAAATCCAGAGTTAAATTACTTTCAAATCGAGATTAAACATAAACTCATCAAACGTAACCTTGTTTGGATTCAGCTTGCTTTGAATCCAGCCCAGTAAATTCCTAAACTTTTAAGTATGATTCTTCTCATGTCTACTGAAGCAAAAAGAAAATAGATAGTATGTATGATGAAAGGGAGCAGACACAGTGAGTAGGCTTTATTGATAATTGATTCAACTGAAAAGAAGTTTAATGATTTGGTAGATAATATCAATATAAATTAGAGTATAAAGCTTCATAAAAGAGGTGATAAATTAAAAGATCCGAAAATTCATGATGCTTCAAAATTTCTTAATGATAACTTACGCTTCGTACAGAATTTTGGGTTGTCACGTTTGCAACACATTGCAGATTTGCTTATACTATCGAACCCGCAGTAGTCGCTTGAAGCCTCGCATTTATCGCATTCTTTATGAGGTTTCCAGTGTATTGCGATGCTTGGATTTGTCGAAGCCCCTCCAGAAGCATCCGACGGTGGCGAATCAATAAAACATTCAACCGTTTGATATTTACTACAATTTAACGGCAGAATTTCTTCTGAATAATAGTCTGACCGTATTACATAAACAAAATTTCTATCATAACCGAGGCAATTTATAGGTCCAACTGCTCCGTAACGAGTACCGTTGATTGGATACCTGTTAGTGCAGTTGAATAACGTGCACCCTTTCGGATAGTAAAGATAGAATCCGGAGTTTTTGAGGTTAGGGGCTAGAAGACTTTGTATTGTGCATGCTGTCGCCTGCGCTTCCATAATTGTAACCCAGCCCGAAAAATAGTAAATTTGTTGTACATAGTAATCGCCAGAGGAAGGAAGATGCAACAATGTCTTGTTATTTGAGCAGGACAATTCAAACCCGTCAGGGGCACAAACGAGTGATTGATTTTTGAGTCGGAAGGGATATCTTATTTCTGGTCCGTTGGGGCTGCAGCTTGTTGGTGGACAGAAATCACCACGACTCTCGGCTCCTGAGTAAGATGAGAGAAGAAAGAGGACCATACTCAGTACAACGAACATAGTGAAAGAGAGGGAAAATGTGAACAGCAAGCAAAGGTGCAGTGTTCTTAACCCAACTGCTCCTTTTATGGGGTTTAGAAGTTGGAACGCGAGAACCACTCCTTTTAGTCAATAGCGGATTTCTTTTTTTTTTGGGACGGAGAATTTGACTCGAATAGGCATCATTCTAATTTTTTTGCCTGTTCAGTTCTCCGCCTGCCATCGGGTAAGCATAATACCTAAAATTATGTTTTATCCGTAAAATCATGAATTTAATTTTGTGTTCAATTTCAGTTTATTCGGTTTCCCTCCCCTCTCTTACGTTTTTGACAAGATATCTAAGATGTATTCAATTTTATTAAATTTTAAAAAAAAACTTCTATCAGACTTAATTTTAATTGACCTATTCATCCTCTAATAAAATTTAAATTCTAATTTATCCTCTAATCATAGCAATTTATTATTTTCATTTTCTAAAAAATAATTGTTTGCTTATTTTATCTTTTTTTTATTGCTTCTCCAGTTACCTTGGCCACTGAGGACCACGATCTTTTTCCTCTTCTCTTCATCTTCCCCGGCACCATTACCTGTCACTCTTTACTCCAATAACCTTCATCATTAACACCATTGGTCATTGTTATACTTCTCCTCCCGTCATCTTTCTCATCTCTCCTCTATTTTTTTTAATTTCCAAGGAAAATCTCCAAATAACTTTAGATTTCATTTACTTGAACCGAAAATTAAGTGAGAGAAAGAAGAGAAAGAAATAAATAGACATTTATTAAAAAAAATGGGTGGAAAAAAGAAAAGAAAGAGATAAAAGAAGAAGAGGGAAAAGACAGTAACAGAAATATGAGTGGTAGAAAGGAGATGAAGAGAGATTGACATTTGTTAAGGAGAAATGAGTGGTATCAATTTACAACTCATTTAAGAGGATAATATAAATTTAAATCTTGTTTATATAAATAAATTTTTTTTGGAATCAAATACATAGAATCATACCCAATAAAATGATATGTTAGAAAAAACAAATAAATAACAAAAGTATAATAAATCGATTTTCACGAGTCTTTTTTAATTTTCACAAGTCGTACATGCACTATGATAAACCCATTCAATCTATAAGTCACACCTGCTATATTTGACTAGAGAAAGTCCTAAGATTTTGTTTCCTTATATATTGATATTGGCAGATCATCACTGTCATAACAGGAGTATTCCTCCACTATTGAATCGGATTCTAACAATCCAGTTGAAGAGTTATCACATTGAATCTCCCTTGCAGAATCATGGTGAGGGGAAGAAGAAAAGAAAGGCCTAGGAGGCATCTGCAAGTCCCCAATGCTTCCTTCTAACATTTCCAGAACTTTGGTCATGGAAGGCCGGTCTGCTGGCCTCACTTGAATGCACCATAACCCAATTATGCACAGCTTTTTTGCTATGAGATGTTCAATTTCAGAAACATTTGGAAGCTCTAAATCTTCCCCTTTAATTATTCTATCATACACCCATTATGGAAAATATGCTCTGCTTGACTGAGTTGCCTTCATTACAGAGTTCCTTCTTCCTCCAACCATTTCCAACAACAGCATTCCGAAACTATAAACATCTGACTTGCAGGAAACAGCTCCGAAATTTCTTGAAATTAACTCAGGAGCTATGTAGCCTATTGTTCCTCTTGTAGTGCTTATGGAAACAAAATCATTTTCTTTCGGAAAAAGCTTTGCAAGGCCGAAATCAAAGACTTTCAGGATCCAATTGAGAGGCCTTCCATGCCAATGGTATTACAGATGCTTGAAGGTGATTTACAAAGCTTGGGGATGCCTCCGAAGCCCTTTGTTTCTTCCGATGTTGAAACTGGTTCAAATTGATCGAAATCCTGAAGAACTTAGAGTAAACAATACCATTTGTTCTTCTCAATTTTCTTTTCTTCTTCCCAATCATCACAGAAAAAAACTTGATCCACCCTCTGTAGTGAAATTTTTCTGTACTCGAAAAGACTTTGAATTAACTGACAATTTAGATAAAGAAAACCATGACAAAATCAATCACAAAAACACATGTGCCTATATCCATAGAAACCCGTCAATATTATTAAACTAAAAAAATTCTTTTAAATAATATATTATGTAAATTAGGATTTCTCTTATATAGTAACAACCTGGCAAACAAAAATTACAACTATAATCCAACTAGAATTATCTTTCAAAGCCTTCCGTTCATAAATAAATTCATTCTCCTGGGATTGGTTACAATGCATAAATAAAGCTTTTGTTCAGGAAATTTAAGGACAAATCAGTCAATCAAAGTCCCATTCGCTTTCCTGTAACAGGCTAAAGAATATCTAGAAGACTAGAACATCTTGTGTCGGATTTTATGGGCCTGGAAGCACTCATATTGCAGGCATAGAAATCCTGAAAGCAATATCGCATAAAGCCTCAAAATAGTACAATTCTCGGTCCTCTAATGGGCTTTAGAGGACAACTATTACATATAACAAAATGGCTATTGTAGCTTTGAGAATTCCATGGTTCTTGTAAATTGTATGGTTTTTACTAGTTTTCCACTACGACTTGTCAATAATATTTTTCGAAAAATTGATGCGAAAGCTTAGAAAGTTCCTAATGGACCAAAAGGGAACTGTATTCAAGAAATTATAAAGGAAGTTGTATTTGAACATGACATTCTAACCGCCCATGCTTGGTATCGATTCCTCCAGCCAGCCTATATTTAAAAGTTTCTAGCTTGGCTATAAAGTGCTTCCTCTGGTGCCTATAATTTGTCTCTATCATTACGCATTGGCCAAAAGACTTATTCCCACTCAAGGTTTCCTTAGATGACAATTCCACCACAAAACTTTTAAAAAGTTAAATATCCACCCTTGAATAATTATTTTCAAAATTTACCGATATTTTTTATGAAATGACAAAAATACTGTCCACTAGAAAATAAATAATACTGATATTAAAAAATTCTTAATATAAAATATTATTAATATAATATTAACAAAATTTTAGAAATTTTGAAAAAAGTAATAAAAAATTTTTAAAAGGTGGTGGTTATCAAAGATCTAACCAAGTGGTTGGAAATGACCATTTGAGATTTGAGCCAGATTTAGTTACCTCTATCATCGAGATGACTTAAATTTGACTGTCAATTAAATTAAATAGTCATTTTCAACTATTTAGTTAGATTTTCGACGACCACTGCAACCGACAGTGGTGGTCATTTTTTTTAAATTTGTATTAATTTCATTAATTTTTATTATTATTTTAAATTATATTAATATTATTTTATATTTTAATTATTTTTATAAAATTGATTTTATTATTTATTATTTTTAAAATTCTTTTCATTTTAAAAGATAAAAATACTTTTTTTATCATTAACATTTAATAGTTTAACGTTAAATATAATCGTTAACTTTAATCAATGGATAATTATTTAGTTTTTTACAAGTTAATAGATGAGACTTTGTCCTTCAGGGAAACCTTGGGTAGGAATGAGTGTTTAAGCCCTAAGCCTTTCCCAAATTTATTTCCATCCCTACTCCCAACAAATTATATATTTCCCATTATGATTAGATCAAGGTGGTCGGTTCCACATTTACCCAAAAAAAAGGTGGTCGGTTCCACATTAAAAAGGTCGTCAATGGGTATCCTCTTCAAAGGAAAAAAAAAATTAGACCAACATAACACACAATTCTATGTCTCTTTAATCTCTACTTCATTCAAACTTAAGATTTTTCTTCAAAGAATTAAACTAAATATTTGCCAATGAGGAAAGTGTAGTTCTTGGTGGAAAAGAATAGGGAAGATGTGAATTTTATGTGATTGGTGGCTTGTGTTCTCATTGTTTGAACATTGACATAGAAAACTTGCACTATGAATATTTGTTTCATCTGCCTTTTGTGACTTCGGTACGTATTTTTGCTTCCCCTCATACAATTTTGTATCTAAATGTCTAATTTTTTGTATTAAACGTCTACAAATAACGATATTTTGAATTGCAAAATTTTATGACAAACTTGTAATGTATTATATGTCTAAAATTGATAAAACACCAACAACAGATTGTAAGAATGATGTTTTGGGTTTCTAAGCAAAATCCTAGCCTTCGATGACCAACAATGATCATGTATTGGGTTGCAAAACCCAAGCATAAAGTCATGATATACTTTTCATAAGCTAAGTCTATCTTATAACATTCGTTTTTTTTAAATCTTGTTACAATATCACTAACAAAAATAGATGATAGATAAAAATTTAATTTTTGAAACTTAATTTGAATTAAAAATAAAAAAAGTTATAGGTACAATAATAGATAGAGTGTACATATAATAATATTATATGAAGGATAATGTTTAATCCCACCACTACTTGTCAGTCATTTAAAAAGACAAATGTAAACGCTTAAAGTCTTCAGTTTCAGGTCTTTATGCTTCTAGGTCTCGATAATTAAACAATACATCTTTAGTTTCATCTTTGACTATAAGCTCTTCCTGCTACACGATTTAAGAGTTCCTAATGAGTCAAAAATGAACTGTGTCCTCAATAATTTGGTTCAGGAAATTACGAAGAAAGTTGCATTTGAACACGACATTCTAACCACCCTTACTTTGTATTGTTTCCCCCGCTAGCCTATGTTTAAAAGTTTGTATCTTGACTATAATGTGCTTCTCTTGGTGCCCCACATCAAGAGTATAATATGTTTCTATCTTCATGCGTTTCCCAAATTTGTTTGTGTCACTACTCCAAAAATATAATATTTATCACATTATAATAAGATCAAGGTGGTGGGGTTCTGCTTTAAAGGGGCAGCTAGGCTCCATCAATTGGGATTTATTTTCAAAGAAAAAAATTTGATGAACAGCAGAGTTAAGGAAAGAATAAAAGGAATTAAACATCCTTAAAACTTTTCGTCAACATCCCAGATCGAATGTCAATCTAATGAGGGGGTAGTTTGATCCAACCAATGGTTAGATCAGCGAATATTTTAAATAAATATTAAAAATATTAATCAAAAAATTTTGTAAAATTAATCATTAAATATATAATCTAAATTATTTTAATATAGAAATAATTTTAGTTTAAATACATATATACAATATAATGATATATGAAATGCTTGGTTCTTCCTGAAATTTCAATTTTTATGTTGACGCCGGTAAATAGGGTCAAATTGCGAACAATGAAAAATAACAAGAAACATTTGAATTTTACACAAATAGAGGAATTGTAGGCCATATTGCCCGAAGTTTTTCTCCAAAAACTTAGAAGATGTTTTTTAAAAGTCGAACATATTAAGTTTTGAAATGATATTGCTAAAAATGGTTGGCTGTCGAAAGAATATTGATCTCACCATTAAAAATCAGAGCCAAAATTACGTTTGAAAGTGGATATACAACAAATTGAATCAACGAAACGAAATTATTCTTGAAATTGTGGAAGATGAAGATGAGGAAATGTTAAGAAGCTTGCAATAGTGGGACTCCGGTGTATCTGAAGATGAGCAAGTGATTTAATTCGTGTGTAAATAATACTTTGGAATATGATGTGGGCGTATTTATATTTATTTCCCCAATTTGGGCCCAAGCATGCTTCTTTCTAGTCAATATATTGTGCTTGGTGAATAATCTTCGAGTGCCTTATCTTTATTATTATAATTTACTTTAGTCAAGTCAAGGAGAATAACATTAAAATATAAAAGCAAGGAAATAATAATGAAATGCCTGAAGCCAACAATATATCACAGACTTTATTGATATTTTACATACCATATTACCAATTTTCCAAATACTGACAACATTACTGAAATTGAACTATGCGTTGCCATCAATATACAAGCTTCCCTCCATTGATTCTGATAACAGTAGCTCCGATGAACTTGCAGAATCTAATTCAATTAGAATCTCATCTTTTACAGAGTCACCTTGAGAAGAAGAAAAGAAGGGTTTAGGAGGCATCTGTAAGTCGTCAATGCTCCCTTCTAACATTTCTTTGACTTTGGTAATTGATGGACGATCTGCTGCATTCACTTGTATGCACCACAACCCAATCATGCATAGTTTTTTTGCAATGCCAATTTCATTTTCAGCCACATCTTGGAGCTCTAAATCTCCTCCACTCAGTATTTGGTCATACGCCCATGATGGGAAGTATGCTTTGCTTGAACGAGTTTCCATGGAAAAAGAATTCTTTCTCCCTCCAACCATCTCTAACAATAACATTCCAAAACTATAAACATCTGACTTACAAGAAATGACCCCAAAGCTCCTTGAAATCAACTCTGGAGCTATGTATCCTATTGTTCCTCTTGTAACACTAATGGAGACAAAATCATTTTCCTTTGGATAAAATTTTGCAAGGCCAAAATCAGAGACTTTTGGGATGAAATTGTGGTCCAGCAAGATATTATGAGGCTTAATATCGAAATGAAGAATGCAAACATCACATCCTCCATGTAGATATTCAATCCCCCGAGCTGTTCCCATAGCTATTTCATGGAGTTTCTTCCCAGTAAATGACTTTCCTTTACCTCCGTTTGAGAAAATGTGCTTATCAAGAGATCCATTAGGCATATACTCATATACAAGAGCACGATGTGGTCCTTCTGAACAAAATCCCAATAATTGCACAATATTGACATGGTGAATTCTACCGATTGTGGAGACTTCATTGATGAATTCTTCTGCACTAAATTTGGAGTTTTTTAAAACCTTCACAGCAATGAAACAACCATTATGAAGCTGCCCTTTGTAAACTGATCCAAAGCCGCCTTGGCCTAATCCATGGCTGAAACCGTTTGTCATCGCAATTATCTCACAGTGAGAATACCTTTTAGGCATCCAGGATTGTTGATTGTGAAGAAATTTCTCTACGGTATCCACTGTTTTCCAGGTTTTTCTGTATTTGATGAAAACATACGCAAGTAAAACCATTGGAGCAAGGATAAATCTGACGATAAGAACAACTGCAAGCGTGAAAAAAGAAAGTTAAACTCAATGTCTCAATGTTTTTAGCGAACAGTTCATGCTATAGAGTACAGGAATTCCATAGAGCAAGATTCTAATTACCGCACAGAAAGCATGTAAAGAGTAGTTCACTGATGCCAGAACTCCACACGATCAAACTTGAATCAGGATTACCTGCGGAATCACACCGGAAGTAAAGCTAAGAAAAATAATTTCGACAGAAACCATACAGAGAGTGCAATAATTAGTGAATAAACATAGGAAGCAATAAGAGCAATAATTCGGTCACGGAAACGATACCAAATAATTGAAATACCAAGCGTATGGGTACAAGAATGAAATTCCACGACAAATATAGATAATCAGCAAAACCTTCTGCATAAACGTGCAAGAAACAAAAATTAAGCCCGGACAGATAATTCACAGCAATTGAGAAAATATAAATCAATTAAAAATATTCATCACAACCTTACAACGTAAGTATACAGAAAGATAAGCTTACTTTTGGAGCATCTAAATTCAATTAATGCATAATCGATGGGCTGAGACAAGTATAATGCCTCATATGAAAAACAATCCCCTCCGAACCACAGAAGATCAAACCCTAACTGCAGAAAATTCTGGATGGTTTCATAGGAAGGATTTGTCTGAAGAGGAAGACGCATAGGAATACTTGAAATGTTTGAGCATGAATATTGACGATAGGTTGTATCTAAGCTATCATTATAGTATACATAAACATGAGACTGGTTTCCACTCATACAAGGAACTTTTATGTACGAGGAATGACTGAAATTCGAAGGACACTTCAAAAACTGGGCTTCTGTGTAGTACTTCCGTTGTTCTCCTATGTACAAGGAAGATACTAATCTTAATTCAATTCCTGTTTTGTTGTGATAAACGTAGCGAGTTCCAGAGATCGAAAGAGGTTGAGATGGAAGGGCTCCACAGCTTCGATTGGCTAAGTCAACATCAACAACGTTAATTACCTGATCATCATAAGAAATTTCTTTCACATAGTATTTTCCAGAACGGTACTGTAGTATGGTTTGGTTGCTCTCGCAAGTAAGTTCGAAAACAGAATCACCGATGTCCGATGAATTGGCCTTTAAACTGAACGGTTGTCGTATATCTTTGATGTCTCCACATGAAGAAGAACATGCAGCTAGTTGGACAGCAATGAGTAGAAACAACAACGCAGAAAACATAATGTTAGATGAATTTGATGATTCCCCACTTCCCATGGTTTCCCCTCTCTCAGATACTGCCTCTTTGGATATAAAAATTTGTTGGAAATCGGAAATAAGGTTATATAGAACTTTAATGTAGCATTTACTAGACAAAATTAAAAGGGACCTATATAAATACCTTCCACCATCAATACTTTTACATAATTAAATTGAAATTTCAGGAAAAAAAAATATAAAGAAAAAAGTCCTTATAAATATCTTCAAAAAAATAATACAATTAAACAAAGCAAAAAAATATATCATTAAAAAAACAGCTACCAAACCTTTGAAAAAAAAATATATATATCTATATTAATTATATGTACCACATCAATTAGTGTATTTATATATGTGAATTTTCTAATCACAATAATCAATTAAGCATATTTTTAAAGTATATTTCACAAGTCAAGAGAAATATCTGGAAAAAGTTGCGACTTTTCCTTGGTGATAATTCCTCCTCTCCTGCAATATGGATTGTCAATATGATGTAATGTAAATTTGAAACTTGCTTATACAAAATGGGTTATGAAAAACTGAACGGAGACATGCGCTTTAGAAAATTACCTTTTCTTGCTCATTTTCAATCATGTTAGTCCTTCAGTATGAAATTTCTTTGAAAATGACTTACCTGAGAGATCGTACCCAGGACAAATTAATTAAGACAACAAATATGAGAGGAACTTTCCACTGAATTGTTAAGTCTTCCAGGAAAGGACATAGACTTGGTTATTGGGTGACTTGGAGAAGCGCAGTCCACTACTATGCGTCCACTGTACGCACCGGATAGGGACCTTCTTAATACAATAGCAATATGAACTTTATCAAGAGAATTATATAGTCTAGAAACGTGAGGAACTTATAGTCAAGATGGTAGGGTAAGAGAAACTGACATGTAGTTGGGATGGGTGAGATTTCATGTTCAATGCACCTTCTTGAAAACTTAAACCAAATTATTCAGACCAGTTGCAATATATGGTGGTCCATGTTAACCCTTGATATAGAATATAAAGCAAGAAAAAATATAGTAAAGTGTGAAGGCTTAGTTTAATTTTTTGTCGATAATTGCTTGACTATTCCAAGTCAATTCAATGTAGACGATACAACTTTGTTTATGATAAGATCGATTTAGAGAAAATTCAAGTTGCTCACTTAACATGGCAAAATTAATTCGGTCACAAAAATATATCTATTCACTTAAAACGATCTTTTAAAAAATAATTGCAGTCAGAAGGTTGAATCATTTACTAAGATGTAGTAGGGCTTATAGAGTAAATGGTGCGTTTTGGGGTTAATTTTCGTTAACACCAAAACGCTGCGTTTTTTATTAGAGGTTTAGGTGTCTTGGTCTTCGACTTGTCTGGGCAGAGAGCTAAGTGCTTGGTCTTCGACAGTAAGCTTTGGTTCTTCGTCAACGTTCAATTAAGGTGGTTGTTGATCTAATGGTTGTTATAGATAAGTGATTCGATTATGTTTAGAGATTATTGATTGGCTGAAAAGTCTGTAAACAACTGGCATATGTAGATTCTTATATATTTATTGCAACAAACTTTCAAGGCCTTTCATTCTATTGTATATTCAATGTTGAGGACACGCCTTAATTTCTGATAAAATCGATTTGGAGAAAATTCAAGTTGCCCATTCAACATACCAAAATTAATTTGGTCCCAAAAATATATCTACTCACTTAAAATGACCTCTTGAAAAATAATTTGCAGTCCTAAAGGTTGAATCATTTACTAAGATATAATAGGGCTAAAGATAAGTACATATATGTATATATATGGAGTCAGAAAACTAAAAGATTTTGAACATATTTATCTATATTCATCAAAAGATTTTGAATATGTATCACTGCAAAAATGAAAAAAAGATTAACCAGAAATATCTCAGCAAATCAATAAACACTTAAGTATTTGAATTTCAATAACAGAAGAAGAATGAGTCTTATTTGTACATGGACATATTTGAAACAAGAACTTCCTTTCCACCTTTTATTTGATACGTCAAATAGGCTCCATTTCCAAAACAGAAGAAACAAATGGTATCGTCCACTCTAGATAACATTCTTCACTACTTCAGTCAGTTTGCACCAATTTCAACACTTGAAGAAACAAAGGGCTTTGGAGGCATCTCCAAGCTTTGTAAATCACCTTCAAGCATCTGTAATACCATTGGCATGGAAGGCCTTTCTATTGGATTCCACTGGATGCACCAGAGTCCCACTATTGCAAGCTTCTTGGAAATTTCCTCATCTTCAACAATTTCAAGATTAAGTTCTTTTCCTTCGCTCAATTTGTTGTATATCCACTCAGGAAAGTAAATTTGGCTCTGATTTTCAATTGTAAGATCAATGTTCTTTCGACAGCCAACCATCTCTAACAACATCATTCCATAACTAAACACATCTGATTTGTAAGAAACATCTCCGAAATTCTTGGAGAAAAGCTCTGGAGCAATATAGCCAGCAGTTCCTCTAGCCGCAGTCATTGTTATAACACTTTTTTCCTTTGAGCATAGCTTGGCAAGACCGAAGTCTGATATCTTCGGCCGAAAATTATGGTCAAGTAATATGTTGTGAGGCTTGATGTCAAAGTGAAGGATCCTTTGGTTGCATCCTTGGTGCAAGTACTCTACTCCTCGAGCCACGTCAATTTCAATGTTTTGCAGCTTCTCCCAACTCAATGGACGCTGAGCTGAATCCTTTTCCCTTGAGAATAAAAACTTCTCAAGGGATCCATTAGGCATAATTTCATAAATAAGAGCACGTCGTGTTCCTTCTGAGCAGAATCCTAGAAGACGAACAATGTTAAAATGGTGTATCCTACCTATAGTAGCCACTTCATTGATGAATTCATCTCCACTATCTGTTGAATGTTCCAACATTTTAACCGCAACTGGAATTCCGTTGGAAATTTTTCCTCTAAAGACACTTCCATAACCTCCTTGGCCGAGTCTTTGCTTAAATCTACCGGTAATTTTCTTAAGGTCGCTGTAAGAATATCTGGTTGGATTGAGGGTCTTGTAGTCTTCCAGGAACCTGTCTACTTTAAGTTGAGCTTCTTTTTCATTCTCAGACGTCCATGATTTGTAAACAGTCAGAATCACCAGTACAAGTAGTATACTGCCTCCAATACTTACAGCTGTGCACACTAAAATTTTTGTTATTGGAGAATCTGCATCTAAAAATGAAAAATATTAGCTAAGTTATCATCAATTTTATAAGCTCGAAAGCTTTTTAGGCTCTGCTCCTCGGCCATGAGCCATCATTCAACTAGAATACGAGAGGTTATTTGGTTTTAATTTTCTTCTTTCAAATCAAATATAGTATCTCAATTAAATCCATTAAAGCAGTAAACACAAGGCTGGATTCGATCCAAACTGCTTGTAGAGTTCAAGCTGCCTCAAATCAAATCCAGAGTTAAATTACTTTCAAATCGAAATTAAACCTAAACTCATCAAACGTAACCTTGTTTGGATTCAGCTTGGTTTGAATCCAGCCTAGTAAATTCCTAAACTTTTAAGTGCGATTCTTCTCATGTCTACTGAAGCAAAAAGAAAATAAACAGTACGTATAATGAAAGGGAGCAGACACAGTGAGTAGGCTTTATTGATAATTGATTCAACTGAAAAGAAGTTTTTGTTGGAAATATGAGCAGCAGGAAGAGAGTGAATAAACTTAGGACCTTTTTATTTACTTGGCTGAAAACTCATACATTGATTTATAGAAAAATGAAGTTCTTAAATAAAACTTCTGCTAACGGTAAAAAACAATAAAATAGGATAGTAGTCCACTAAATCTTATAATTACTCAACTAGCTAATAAACTTAAGATTCTGCAGTTTTTATGTAACAAACTACTGCATATGCTAAAGACTAGGACAACTAAAAATTGGACAGGTAAGATAAATAATAACATTCAACAATCCCTCCCTTAAACTGAAAGTGTAACTATCAGTTTAATACGTTTGCTGTAGGACATCTTCTTGATTTTTCATAGTGAAGACACCAAGTAATTTTCTAAGCTTCACAAATGATGACAACTGGAGTGACTTGGTAAATATGTCAGCAATCTGATCTTCACTTCTGCAGTAGATGAGATCTCGTGAGGTCTCTTAGGAAGTGAAATTTCACATCTATATGTTTGCTTGTCCCATGTAGGACAGGATTTTTGGACAACTTTATGGCTGAATTGTTGTCACAATAAATCGTTGTTGGTTCTTGCTGCTTTACATGCAATTCAGCAAGAATATTTCTTAGCCAAATTGCTTGAGTAGCACATGAAGTAGCAGCTATGAATTCAGCTTCAGTTGTTGATAAGGTGACAATTGGTTGCTTCTTTGATGACCATGAGACTGCAGCTGATCCAAGCATAAAAACATAGCCCGAAGTACTCTTTCGATCATCTAAATCTCCAGCATAATCACTGTCAGAAAATCCAATCAAGCCAAACTTTTCTCCTTTGTTATAGAACAACCCAAAATCAGTAGTACCCTTCAAGTACCGAAAGACCCTTTTTACAGCTAGTAGATGTAATTCTTTTGGACTCTCCATGTATCTGCTAATGAGGCTTATTGCATGCATGATATCTGGCCTTGTTGCCGTCACATACATCAAACTCCCTACAATTTGCTTGAAGAGAGTGCCATTAGTCCTCTTTCCTTTAAGATTTTTTGTAAGCTTCAATCCAACATCTGATGGTGTAGAGACAGGATTGCAATTGCTCATCTAAAACCTATCTAAAATTTCTTGCACATACTTCTTTTGAGAAATAAATATTCCACCATCAGATTGCATTATTTCTATGCCAAGAAAATAATGTGACTTTCCAAGATCAGACATATCAAACTCAAGCATCATTGACTTCTTAAAATTCTCAAATATGGCACTATCATTTCCTGTATAAATCAAATCATCTACATATAAGCATACAATCAGCATTTTCCCCCCATTTTCACACTTTATATATAGAGTATGCTCATATGGGCATTTTTGAAAACCTTCCCTCTGAAAATAGGCATCTATACGACTATACCAAGCTCTAGGTGCTTGTTTTAGTTCGTATAGAGCCTTTTTCAATCTATAAACTTTATGCTCTTCACCAATTTTAACATAGTCAGGTGGTTGTTCTATAAATACCTGTTCATGTAAGTCTCCATGAAGAAAAGCTGACTTTACATCTAATTGATAGATAGACCATGAGTTTTGAGCAGCTAATGCAATTACCAATCTAATTGTGTCAAGTCGTGCGACAGGAGCAAAAACTTCTTTGTAATCCACACCAAACTCCTGTTTGTAACCCTTCGCCACCAATCGTGCTTTATATTTGTCAACGTTCCCATTCTCCTTCAATTTCGTTTTGTAGACCCATTTTACATTAATCTTTTTTTGCCCTTCTGGAAGATCAGAAAGTTCCCATGTATCATTCTTTTCAATTGCAGCAATTTCTTCATCCATTGCCATTCTCCATTTTGCTTCTTTGATAGCACTTTCAAAATTTGTTGGATCACAATATGAAAATAGAGCAAAATGAGTGAGAGGATCTTCTGATTGGTCAAGATCAGTTACCTCATAATCTGACATCCAGGCTGGCCTTTTACGAACTCGATGAGAACGTGAATTAGCTATTGTTTCAGTCTGTTCATCCATTGTTGGTGCAGTTTCAGAAGCGGCAACATCTGCTGAAACACGTTGTTGGGGCTGATTTGCTTCGTCACTATTTTCCTCATCAAAGCTTATTGGAATTTGTTCTGTAATAACAACTTTGTTCCACAACCAAAATTGATTTTCATCAAAAACAACGTCTCGGCTAATCAAAATTTTCTTAGTGCTAGGATTATAAAGCTTATAAGCTTTTGATTGATCACTAACACCAAGAAAAATGCATTTCTCTCCCTTGTCGTCTAGTTTTTTTCTCTTTTGATCTGGAACATGGGCATATGCTACACATCCAAAGATTCTGAAATAATCTACGGCTGGTCATCGTCCACTCCATGCTTCCTCTGGAGTTATATTTTGAACTGCAAATGTGGGACTTCTGTTCATAATATGAATACTCCAGTTGACTGCTTCAGGCCAAAAGCTTTTTGGAACACCACTGCTCGTCAACAAACTTTGCACCATATTCATAATAGTACGATTTTTCCTCTCGCAAACACCATTTTGTTGGGGTGAATAAGTTGCTGTAAGTTGTCTCCTTATGCCATGAAGCTCACAAAAATTAGCAAATTCATGTGAGTTATATTCTCCCCCACGATCTGAGCGAAGAGCTTTTATTGGGTTATTAGCTTCTTTCTCAACTAGTGCCTTAAAGCTTTTAAAAGCTTTAAAAGCTTCTGCTTTCTCTTGTAAAAAATAAACCCAAACTTTCCAACTATAATCATCAATGAAGGTAATTATGTATTTTTTACCTCCATTAGAAGTTGGAGATATTGGTCCGCAAATGTCGGAATGAACAAGTTCTAGTGCCTTCTTTGCTCTCTTAGATTTTCCTTTTGGAAATGAATTGCAGTGTTGTTTGCTAACAATACACTCCTCACAAATTTTAGACGAAGGAGTAATTTGAGGAAGACCTGTCACCATATTCTTTTGTTGTAGCGTCTTTAGTCCACCGAAATTGAGATGCCCATAACGAAAATGCCACAACCAAGCTTCATCTCCTTGTTTTATTGAGAAGCATGATTGTTGTATATTATTGAGATAGAGAGGAAACATTCTATTTGCAGTCATTTTTACTTCAGCAATTAGGCCCACTTTGTCATCTTGAATACGGCACACTCCATCCTTTATCAAAATCTCATAACCCTTTTCTTACAATTGGCCAAGACTTAGAAGATTGGTTTTCAAATCTGGAACATAAAGGACATTAGAAATTGTTTGAGAATCATCATTTTTAGTTTGAATGATTACCTGGCCCTTTCCCATAACCGAGACTTTAGAGTTGTCTCCAAATTTTACCAAATCTCAATATGACTCGTCTAAAGTGGAGAAAGCTGTCCTGTTTCCACACATATGATTGTTGCACCCAGTATCCAAATACCACAAATTCTGGCTCGCTTCTTCTTGCTCTTTCACTTGGTAGGCCAACAATAGAGAGACTTCTTCTTCTTTTTCTGTAAAATTAGATTGTTTTCCACCCTCTCTATTTAAGTTAGTTCGACATTCTGATTTGTAATGGCCATACCTGTGACACCTATAGCATTCAACTTTCGATTTGTCTACTGACTTAGATCTGGAAGGAGTTGAATTATTATTGTCATGGCTTCTTCCTCTTCCTTGAGAATTAGAAGACTGATTGTCTTCAGCCGATTTATGATTTGAGTGTCTACCGCTATTGTTGCCTCTGCCCTTTCCTCTTCCTCAACCACCTCCTCTTGAAAAGGACGAATGATAATTGGATAAAGCTTGTAAAGCTTGCTCCTCTTTGTCTTGCCGATTCATTCTCTGCTCATGAATCAATAATGAACCTTGTAATTCATCAATTGAAAGTTCATTAGTATCTTTAGATTCTTCAATTGAACAAACAATATAATTGAATTTTGCTGTCATAGAGCGAAGAATCTTCTCAATGATGGTGACATCTTCCAGTTTTTCGCCATGAATCCGCATCTTGTTTGCAATTGCCATAGTCCTTGAGAAGTAATCTGAAACTGATTCTCCCATCTTCATCTGTAAAGCTTTAAATTCAGCACGAAGTGCTTGTAGCTGTGCTCGTTTTGCCTTTGTTGTCCCCTGATACTTCTTTGCCATTGAATCCCAAATTTGCTTGGAAGTATCTTTGCAAAGACTGGTTTCCAAAACTGAGCGATCAATGGCTTGGAACAAATAATTCTTTGCTTTGAGATCCTTCAACCTCATTACTTCTATTTCTGCTTGTTGTGCATTTGACACTGCTGTGCCTATTACTGGTTCTGATATGCCATCAGAAACCACTTGCCAATACTCCTTCGATCTCAAAAAATTCTCCATCAACATACTCCAATGGTCATAGTGACCATCAAAACGAGAAATAGTTGGTTGTACAAAGTTTTCAGAAGCCATAAGTTCTCACGCTGCTGCTGTAATTTCTCTCTCTCACGTGTTTCACTCACAGGAATTTCTTAACCAACCTAGCTCTGATACCACTGTTGGAAATATGAGCAACAGGAAGAGAGTGAATAAACTTAGGACCTTTTTATTTACTTGGCTGAAAACTAATACATTGATTTATAGAAAAATGAAGTTCTTAAATAAAACTTATGCTAACGGTAAAAAACAATAAAATAGGATAGTAGTCCACTAAATCCTATAATTACTCAACTAGCTAACAAACTCAAGATTCTGCAGTTTTTATGTAACAAACTATTGCATATGCTAAAGACTAGGACAACTAAAAATTGGACAGGTAAAATATATAATAACATTCAACAGTTTTATTGATTTGATAGATAATATCTATATAAATTAAAGTATAAAGCTTCATAAAGAAGTGATAAATTAAAAGATCCGACAATTCATGATGCTTAAAAATTTCTTCTTGATAACTGACGATGGCGCTCGTAGTTGGTATAGAATTTGGGGTTGTCATGTTTGCAACACATTACAGAATTGCTTATAGTATTGAACCTGCAGTAGTCGTTTGAAGCTTCGCATTTATCGTATTTTTTATGACTTTTCCATCCTGATATGTTACAGGGTAAGGTAAAACTCAATTTGAAAAACCGATTTGCCAAGTGAGGGTGCCTACACCCTTATAAACCACACCAAAGGCCCATTCCCAGGCGATGCGAGACTTACCATACATCATACTTCACCCCATCCAGGCTTTGCGTCCTCGCAAAGGGCCCCATTCCCGTAGGACGTGGGCCACCACCATAGAGTCACCACCATGGGGTCCACCAAGCTCCAACATGGATAAAGATCTCACATGGATAAAGTGTTAGGAGCCCTGAGCTCTGATACCAGATGATCAAGATTGGCAGCCCTTAAACCTTTTAAATTGATGTCAAATAGCATTCAAAAATTCCAGCCCAGGATCATACAACAGTAAGTCAAATTTTCAAGCAAGATAACCCCAAATTCAAGCACAAACAACTCCAAGATTAGTCATGACTTCATTCAACTTCCAGCACATTAATATTCAACATCAAACTCCTCACATTCAACAACAAGAAAGGTAGGGATTGATGATTAATTCAACACAAAAAAATGAATTAAAAACTTGCAAGAACCAAACCTCAAGTATAAAGGAAATCTCCACCAACTTGAGGGTGATCCAAGCATAAAGAATTCTTGATTCAAGCCTAAAGGATGCTTCCACCAACTTGAATTCAAGACTCACCAACTTGAATCTCCACCGCCAACTTCCTTTTTGCAATAAAAATTGAATAAAGGATGCAACTTGGTTCACAAGAACACAAGGTTCCAAGAACACAAGAGAGAAAAGCCAAAGCTTCAAATTTTTATAATTTCATCAAAAAAGTCCCCTTTTACAAAGAAATGGTTTGCCTTTTATAGCTTGATACAAACCATGGTTAACTAAAAACTAAACCCTAGTTAACTTAAATACAATTTGAATGAAATAAAAGAAAACATAAAAAAATACAAATTATCTAAGTTTCCTAAATCGAATTACAATGCATAATTACCATAATTTGCATGCTTGTAGCTTCATGTAATTTTTCCTTGATTGAATTGGTATTGATTCGAATTTTTTATTTAAGTGTTCGATCCTAATTGATTATTAGAATTTGATCCGGAGAGTCGTTGGCATTCAAATTTGTGTTAGAAGTCATTTAAAATTCAAATTATCAAGGATGTTGCTTTGGAGAAGTTCTGGAAGTGAAAACATGTAAAATAGCTTGAAAATGTAAAAGGATCCAAAAAGTGGCAGAATTCAGATGCCACGACACCATGCTGCGGCATGCAGTGCACAGCACGCAAGTGCGCGCACCAGGTGTGCGTGCGGAACAGCCAAGCACTGGGCGTGCGGGCGTTGGGGCGCTCGCGCAGGTATGCGTGAATGCACGCTTGCGTGCGCAGCAAGTCAGCGTGCGGGCACGCGCGCCCACGCAAGTCAGGAGCGCAGCGCTGCTACGCCAGGCAGGGGGAATCTTCACGCAGCCCGTTTTCACTCGTTTCTTATCCGAATTGAGTCTCTTTTTTTTTTTTAGCTTCGTATGAAGCCACTTGATGAATTTTGACTATTCGGTGTGTCATTTCTGAATTTTTTTTGAATTCCAAACATGATCCAAAGGCCTTGAGAAATATTATGCACACTAGTCTGGAAGGCGTTGGTATTATCGTGCACAGTTGAAATTATGACTTCCAGAGGCACAGTTGGTCTTCTTTTCTGGGCTTAGAAAACTGAAATGTACTTTTGAAGGCTTGACATACAAATTGAGGGCGTCAAAAACTTGATTGTTGAAGTCAGCTTCGATTTCACACATGGAAGCAAATACGGATTCATATCACATGCTATTGTGATTCTCGGATTTGTCGAAGCCCCTCCAGTAGCATCCGGCAAATACCAAAAATAACTTTCAACCGTTTTATATCTACTACAATTTAACGGCAGAATTTCTTCTGAATAATCGTATGAACGTATTACATAAACAAAATTTCTTTCATAACCGAGGCAATTAATAGGTCCAACTGCTCTGTAATCACTACCGGTGATTGGATACCTGTTAGAGCAGTTGAATATTGTGCACTCTACCAGATCGTAGGGATAGAATCTGGAGTTATTGAGGTTAGGGGCTAGAAGACTTTGTATTGTGCCTGCTGTCTCCTGCACATCCATAACTTTAACCCGGCCGAGATAATAGTCAATTTCTTGCACATAGTAATCGCTTGAGGAAGGAAGGTGCAACAACGTCTTGTTGTTTGAGCAAGATAATTCAAACCCGTCAGGGGCACAAACGAGTGATTGATTTTTTAGTCGAAACGGATATCTTATTTCTGGTCCGTTTGGGCTACATCTTGTTGGTGGACAGAATTCATCTCGATTCTCGGCTTCTGAGTAAGATGAGAGAAGAAAGAAGACGATACTCAGTAAGACGAACATAGTGAAAGAGAGAGAAAAGCAAAGGTGCAGTGATTTTTAACCCAACTGCTCCTTTTATGTGGTTTAGAAGTTGGAACACTAAAACCACTCCTTCTAGTCAAGAGTGGTTTTTTTTTTTTTTTGACGGAGAACTCGGCTCAAATCGTCATCATTCTAATTTTTTGTCTATATGGTTCTTCTGTTGTCATCGGATAAGCATAATACCTAAAATCATGTTTAATCGGTAAAATAAAGAATTTAATTCTGTGTTCAATTTCAGTTTATTCGGTTTCCCTCCCCTCCCCTATGTTTTTGGTAGAATGACCAAGATTTGTTCAATTTTATTAAAATTAAAAGAAAAACTTCATTCAAAATAAAACTTTAATTGACCTATTCATCCTCTAATAAAATTTAAATTATAATTTGCCGTCTAATTATAATAATTTATTATTTTCCTTTTCTAAAAAAAATTGTTTGCTTATTTTCTCCTTGTTTATTGCTTTCAAGTTACCTTGGCCAGCATCTTCTTTCTCTTTTTTCGTCTTCGCTGGCCAAATATCTCTAGATTTAATTTACTTGAGTTGAAAATTAAGTGAGAGACAGAAGAGAAAGAAATAAATTGACATTTATTAAAAAAATGGATGAAAAAAAGGAAAAAGACAAATTCACATTTATTGAAAAGCAATGAGAAAGAGAATAAGAAGGAAAAGACGGCAATGGAAATATGAGTGGTAGAAAGAAGATGAAGAGAGGTTGATTTATTGAGGAGAAATGAGTGGGCAAGAAAAGGAATAGATTATAATGTAAAAATGCGAAAATAGAAAAGGAGGAATAAAATATCGTAGATAATAGAAAATTGTACATTTTAAATATTTTTTGAATTATTGCTTTTTAGTTTGGGTTAAAATAACATTTTTATTCTTTCACGTAATAGAATTTAATAGTAGAAATGGAAGGCTAGTGGGAAATTACACTTTTCAAACTTAAGAGGTGAGAGTTTGTCATTTTATTAAACTTTAGGTGAAAAATAGTGATATGACAATATTATTGATATGGATTTACAAGTACTAGATTTTTTCGAGATATATAAATTTGTAAAATATATTTAATTATTATAATATCATTATTTAGTATCCTTTCACAACTCATTTAGGAGGATAATGTAAATATAAATCTTATTATTATAAGTAAAGTTTCTCGTTAATCAAATACATAGAATCATACCCAATAAAATAATAAGCTAGGAGAAACAAATAAATAACAGGAGTATAATAGATCGACTTTCACAAGTCTCTTCTATATTTTCACAAGTCTTTCTTACACTATAATAGATCCATCCAATCCACAAGTCATACCTGTTATATTGGATTATACTAAATCATAGGATTTTGTTTCATTACACATTGATATTGATAAAACAACACTATCATAACCGGAGTATTCCTCCACTATTGAATCGGATTCTAACAATCCAGTTGAAGAATTATCACATTGAATCTCCCTTGCAGAATTATGGTGAGTGGAAGAAGAAAAGAAGGGCTTAGGAGGCATCTGCAAGTCCCCAATGCTTCCTTCTAACATTTCCAGAACTTTGGTCATGGAAGGCCGGTCTGCTGGCCTCACTTAAATGCACCATAATCCAATTATGCACAGCTTTTTTGCTATGAGATGTTCAATTTCAGAAACATTTGGAAGCTCTAAATCTTCCCCTTTAATTATTCTATCGTACACCCATGCTGGAAAATATGCTCTGCTTGACTGAGTTGCCTTCATTACAGAATTCCTTCTTCCTCTAACCATTTCCAGCAGCAGTATCCGAAGCTATAAAAATCTGGCTTGCAGGAGATAGCTCCGTAATTTCTTGAAATCAACTCAAGAGCTATGTAGCCTGCTGTTCCTCTTGTAGTGTTTATGGAAACAAAATCATTTTCTTTTGGAAAAAAATTTGCAAGGCCGAAATCTGAGACTTTCAGGATCCAATTGAGAGGCCTTCCATGCCAATGGTATCACAGATGCTTGAAGGTGATTTACAAAGCTTGGGGATGCCTCCGAAGCCCTTTGTTTCTTCCGATGTTGAAACTGGGTCAAATTGATCGAAATCCTGAAGAACTTAGAGTAAACAATGCCGTTTGTTCTTCTTCTCAATTTTCTTTTCTTCTTCCCAATCATCACAGAAAAAAACTTGATCCAGCCTCTGTAGTGAAATTTTTCTGTACTCGAAAAGACTTTGAATTAACTGACAAATTAGATAAAAAAAACCATGACAAAATCAATCACAAAAACACATGTGCCTATATCCATAGAAACCCGTCAATATTATTAAACTAAAAAAAATCTTTTAAATAATATATTATGTAAATTAGGATTTCTCTTATATAGTAACAACCTGACAAACAAAAATTATAACTATAATCCAACTAGAATTATCTTTCAAAGCCTTCCGTTCATAAATAAATTCATTCTCCTGGGATTGGTTACAATGCATAAATAAAGCTTTTGTTCAGGAAATTTAAGGACAAATCAGTCAATCAAAGTCTCGTTCGCTTTCCTGTAAGAGGGTAAAGAATATCTAGAAGACTAGAACTTCTTCTGTCGGATTTTATGGGCCTGGAAGCACTCATATTGCTGGCATAGAAATCCTGAAAACAATATCCCATAAAGCCTCAAAATAGTACAATTCTCGGTCCTCTAATGGGCTTTAGAGGACAACTAATACATATAACAAAATGGCTATTGTAGCTTTGAGAATTCCATGGTTCTTGTAAATTGTATGTTTTTTATTAGTTTTCCACTACAACTTGTCAATAATATTTTTCAAAAAATTGATGTGAGAGCTTAGAAAGTTCCTAATGGACCAAAAGGGAACTGTATTCAAGAAATTATAAAGGAAGTTGTATTTGAACATGACATTCTAACCACCCATGCTTTGTATCGATTCCTCCAGCCAGCCTATATTTAAAAATTTCTAGCTTGGCTATAAAGTGCTTCCTCTGGTGCCTATAATTTGTCTCTATCATTACGCATTGGCCAAAAGACTTATTCCCACCCAAGGTTTACTTAGATGACATTCCGCCACAAAACTTTTAAAAAGTTAAATATCCACCCCGACTAATTATTTTCAAAATTTACCAATATTTTGTATGAAATGACAAAAATACTATCCACTACAAAAATAAATAATATTAATATTAAAAAATTCTTAATATAAAATATTATTGATATAATATTAAAAAATTTTAGAAATTTTGAAAAAATTAATAAAAAATTTTTAAAAGGTGGTGGTTATCAAAATTCTAACCAAGTGGTCGGAAATGACCACTTGGGATTTGTAGCCATATTTAGTTACTTCTATCATCGAGATGACTTAAATTTGACTATCAATTAAATTAAATAGTCATTTTCAACTATTTAATTAGATTTTCGACGACCACTGCAACCGACAGTGGTGGTCACTTTTTAAAAATTTTTATTAATTTTATTAATTTTTATTATTATTAATTATTTTAATATTATTTTATATTTTAATTATTTTTATAAAATTAATTTTATTATTTTTTATTTTTTAAATTCTTTTCATTTTAAAAAGATAAAAATATCCTTTTATCATTAACATTTAACAGTTTAATGTTAAATATAATCGTTAATTTTAGTCAACGGATAATTATTTAGTTTTTTACGAATTAATAGATGAGACTTGTCATTTAGGAAACCTTGGGTAGGAATGAGTGTTTAGGCCCTATGCGTTTCCCAAATTTATTTCCATCCCTACTCCCAACAAATTATATATTTCCCATTATGATTAGATCAAAGTGGTCGGTTCCACATTTACCCATAAAAAAGGGTGGTCGGTTCCACATTAAAAAGGTAGTCAATGGGTGTCCTCTTCAAAGGAAAAAAAAATTAGACCAAGATAACACACAATTCTATGTCTCTTTAATCTCTACTTCATTCAAACTTAAGATTTTTCTTTAAAGAATTAAACTAAATATCTGCCAATGAGGAAAGTGTAGTTCTTGGTGGAAAAGAATAGGGAAGATGTGAATTTTATGTGATTGGTGGCTTGTGTTCTCATTGTTTGAACATTGACATAGAAAACTTGCACTATGAATATTTATTTCATCTGCCTTTTGTGACTTCGGTACGCATTTTTGCTTCTCCTCAGACAATTCTGTATCTAAATGTCTAATTTATTGTATTAAATGTCTATAAATAACGATATTTTGGATTGCAAAATTTTAAGACAAATTTGTAATGTATTATATGTCTAAATTGACAAAACACCAACAATGGATTGTAAGAATGATGTTTTAGGTTTCTAAAGAAAATCCTAGCCTTTGATGACCAACAATGATAATGTATTGGGTTGCAAAACCCAAGCATAAAGTCATGATATACTTTTCATAAACTAAGTCTATCTCATAACATTCGCTTCTTGAAATTATTGTTACAATATCACTAACAAAAGTAAATAATAGATAAAAATTTGACTTTTGAAATTTAATTTGAATTAAAAATAGAAAAAAAAATTATAGGTACAAGAATAGATAGGAGTATATATATAATCATATATATGAAGGGTAATGTATAATCCCACCACTACTTGTCAGTCCTTTAAAAAGACAGATGTGAACGCTTAAAGTCTTCAGTTTCAAGTCTTTATGTTTTTAGGTCTCGGTAATTAAACAATACATCTTTAGTTTCATCTTTGACTATAAGCTCTTCGTGCTACACGATTTAAGAATTCCTAATGAGTCAAATATGAACTGTGTCCTCAACAATTTGGTTCAAGAAATTACGAAGAAAGCTGCATTTGAACACGACATTCTAACCACCCTTACTTTGTATTATTTCCCCCCGCTAGCCTATGTTTAAAAGTTTGTATCTTGACTATAATGTGCTTCTCTTGGTGCCCCACATCAAGAGTATAATATGTTTCTATCTTCATGCGTTTCCCAAATTTGTTTGTGTCACTACTCCAAAAATATAATATTTTCACATTATAATAAGATCAAGGTGGTGGGGTTCTGCTTTAAAGGGGCAGCTAGGCTCCGTCAATTGGGGTTTATTTTCAAATAAAAAAATTTGATGAACAGCCGAGTTAAGGAAAGCATAAAAGGAATTAAACATCCTTAAAACTTTTCGTCAACATCTCAGATCTAATGTCGATCTAATGAGGGGGTAGTTTGATCCAACCAATGGTTGGATCAGTGGACATTTTAAATAAATATTAAAAATATTATTTAAACAATTTTGTAAAATTAATCATTAAATATATAGTCTAAATTATTTTAACACAGAAATAATTTTAGTTTAGTTACATACATACAATATAATGATATATGAAATGCTTGGTTCTTCTTGAAATTTCAATTTCTGTGTTGACGTAATTAGGGTCAAATTGCGAACAAAGAAAAACAAGAAGAAAAATTTGAGTTTTACACAAATAGACAATAGAGGAATCGTAGGCTATATTACCTAGAGTTTTTCTTCAGGAACTTTGAAGATGTTTCTTAGAAGTTAAATATATTTAGTTTTGAAATGATATTACTGGAATTGGTTGGTTGTCGAAAGAATATTGAACTTATCATTAAAAATCAGAGCCAAATTTACCTTTGGGAGTGGATATACAACAAATTGAATCAACGAAAAGAAATTATTCTTGAAATTGTGGAAGATGAAGATGAGGAAATTGTTAAGAAGCTTGCAATAGTGGGACTCCGGTGTATCTGAAGATGAGCAAGTGACTTAATTCGTGTGTAAATAATACTTTGGAATATGATGTGGGCGTATTTATTTTATTTATTTCCCCAATTTGGGCCCAAGCATGCTTCTTTCTAGTCAATTTATTGTGTTTGATGAATAATCTTCGAGCACGTTAGCTTTAATATAATAATTTACTTTGGTCAAGTCAAGGAGAATAACATTAAAATATAAAAGCAAGGAAACAATAATGAAATGCATGAAAACAATATATCAAAAACGTTATTGATATTTTACATTCCATATTACCATTTTTCCAAATACTGACAACATTACTGAACTTAAACTAAGCATTGCTATCAATATACAAGCTTCCCTCCATTGATTCTGACAAGAGTAGCTCCGATGAACTTTCAGAATCTAATTCAATTAGAATCTCATCTTTTACAGAGTCACCTTGAGAAGAAGAAAAGAAGGGTTTAGGAGGCATCTGTAAGTCGTCAATGCTCCCTTCTAACATTTCTTTGACTTTGGTAATTGATGGACGATCTGCTGCATTCACTTGTATGCACCACAACCCAATCATGCATAGTCTTTTTGCAATCCCAATTTCATTTTCAGCCACATCTTGGAGCTCTAAATCTCCTCCCCTCAGTATTTGGTCATACGCCCATGATGGGAAGTACGCTTTGCTTGAACGAGTTTCCATGGAAAAAGAATTCTTTCTCCCTCCAACCATCTCTAACAATAACATTCCAAAACTATAAACATCTGACTTACAAGAAATGACCCCAAAGCTCCTTGAAATCAACTCTGGAGCTATGTATCCTATTGTTCCTCTTGTAACACTAATGGAGACAAAATCATTTTCCTTTGGATAAAATTTTGCAAGGCCAAAATCAGAGACTTTTGGGATGAAATTGTGGTCCAGCAAGATATTATGAGGCTTAATATCGAAATGAAGAATGCAAACATCACATCCTCCATGTAGATATTCAATCCCCTGAGCTGTTCCTATAGCTATTTCATGGAGTTTCTTCCAAGTAAATGACTTTCCTTTACCTCCCTTTGAGAAAATGTGCTTATCAAGAGATCCATTAGGCATATACTCGTACACAAGAGCACGATGTGGTCCTTCTGAACAAAATCCCAATAATTGCACAATATTGACATGGTAAATTCTACCGATTGTGGAGACTTCGTTGATGAACTCTTCCGCACTAAATTTGGAGTTTTTTAACACCTTCACGGCAATGAAGCAACCATTATGAAGCTGCCCTTTGTAAACTGAACCAAAGCCTCCTTGGCCTAATTCATAGCTGAAACCGTTTGTCATCGCAATTATCTCACAGTAAGAATACCTTTTAGGCATCCAGGATTGTTGATTGTGAAGAAATTTCTCTACGGTATCCACTGTTTTCCAGGTTTTTCTATATTCGTTGAAAATATACACAAGTAAAACCATTGGAGCAAGGATAAATCTGACGATAAGAACAACTGCAAGCGTGAAAAAAGAAAGTTAAACTCAATGTATCGATGATTTTAGCGAAGAGATCATGCTATAGAGAACAGGAATTCCATAGAGCAAGTTTTTATTACCCCACAGAAAGGATACAATGACTGCGTCCCCTGCGCTATACCTCCACATTTCCCAAAATGTCCTTGTGCTATACCTCCACTTGTCCCAAAATGTGCTACCTTCGTAAAAATATTTTATCAAATATATCACATAGATACATTTTATTATTAAAATAATTGAAAAGAAAACTAAACTCTATTATCCAGTAATAAATTATATTAGCTCAATTTTTTATTATAATATTATAAAAATATATTTCAATTATATTAAATATAATTTAATTTTAAAATTAAATAAACAAATATTTTATAGAAAAACATACTATTAAAAATTCATATAAATAATTTTTAGAATTAAATAAAAATACTTATAAGCAAATATAATTTAATTTTAGAATCAAATAAACAGGAGTAATAGAATAATATACTTAGTAAAAGTAACTTACAAATAGAATATTTATAAATACTAAAATAAAAAACTGATCCCCAAACTTTTTTATTTAGTTTATAAGTTCAATATTCAAAAAATATCATAAAGAATCAGATCGGTCTAATTTAAAAGTTTCTAAGCTGCTTTGATTAGTTTATAAACAAAGACAAAAACCCTTATCATTATCAGTAGGAGTAAAATTTTGACAGAAACCATATAAACAGCGCATCAATTGGCCAATAAATGTAGGAGGGAAACCAAAGAAGTAGAGTAATTCGGTCATGGAAACTATACCATCTGGTTGAAATAATAATTCGAAGGGTTCATGCATGTAATACCACAAGAGTGACAGATAGGAAACAAAACTCCCTGCATAAGCGTGCGAGAAATAAAAATTAAGCCCGGACAGATAATTCACGAAAATTGAGATAGAATAATTCAATTAAAAACATTCGTCACAACCTCAAAATGTGCGTATTCTGAAAAATAAGCTTACGTTTGGAGCAAAAGGAGAATCTTGACAGCCCAAAGCGGAAGGATATGTATGAAACACAATCCGGTCCGTCCCACGTAAGATCAAACCCTAACTGCAGAAATTTCTGGATGGTTTCATAGGAAGGATTTGTCTGAAGAGGAAGACGCATAGGAATACTTGAAATGAACGAGCATGAATATTGACGATAGGTTGTTTCTTGTGAAGAGTATTGCATCTGATCCTAAGCTAGTTATTGGTGTAGTGTTTGTTTTGTTTAAAATGTAATGTTTTTTTATGTTTGTTTGTAAAATGTTAACAAAGTTTATTGTTTGTGAAAGGAGAGCCATTGATTGGCTTGACTTCAGCTGTGGGCTATGGGAAGAATTAACGGCAGATGATGAAAAGCAGAATAAGTGAAACGGTGCGTTTCACAGCCAAGGGTGAAACAGTTCAATAAGCTGAAGACTTCGTGAATTTCTTGATACTTTCTTCTTCTAGTTTCTCTTTCTGCTGGTTCTGGAATAAAGCAGCTGCAATTGGAGGGAAATCTCAGGTCACATGTTCTGCGTGAAATCGAACGGCCAAGAAATCGTGTTTAGATAAGTTTTTGTTTTCGTTAAACGGTGTAGATTTTCTTTTACAGCTGTAGCTGATTGTTCTTGTATAAAAACCCTAATGTTTCTTTCAGAAATAAGATTTTTGAGGTATATTCAGGAAGTTGTGTGTGTTCTTTGCTTTCTGTTAAAAATTTTCTTATTCTCATGGTATCAGAGCTATTTGACTAACGTCAATGGCTAATTCTTTTGAAAATGTTTTTACTCCAGATGCGTTAGGGCACAATATGAGTTCTGGTGGAGTGTCTGGGACGATGATGCCTCAGTTCGGAAACTACTCAAGCTCTAGTCTGTAGATAGTCAATCCTAGGCTAACCGAAGAAAATTATCGGTACTGGAGGGCACAGGTACTGTTTACAGTGGGAGCACATGGATTAGAAGATCATCTGACAGGTTTGGTGTCATGTCCTGCACCTTTCTTTTTTGATAAAAATGAAGTTGAAGTGAATGTGTTAAAGCAGACGAATCCTGAGTATGATAGATGGAAGAGGACTGATAGATTGTTAATTAGTTGGCTGTTGGCATCAATTTCTGAATGTATGTTTAGTCACATCTCTAAGTGTAGTACTGCCAATGAAGTGTGGAGGACTTTAGAAGATTATTTCAATACTGAATCTAAAATGAGGATTATGCAGTTAAAGAGTTCGTTACAGAATTTAAAGAAAGGTCTAATGTCAGTTAGTGAATATGTTAGAAAGATGAAGGAACTAGCAGATGGTTTAATTGCTAGTGGACAGAGTGTAAGTGAGGAAGAACTGATTAATTACATAGTTGATGGAGTAGGTTCGGATTTTGATCCTGCTGTGGTGTATATTACTTCCAGGCTAGATTCACATAATGAATCAATGACTCTAGCTGAGGCAAGGTTGGTTTTACAGAAGTATGAGCAAAGGATGAATAGAAATATGGTAGTATCTTTGGATGTGCAGAATAGCATGGCTCATATGGTGTCACAAGCTGATAGAGGGACAAATGGTGGCATGAGAGTGAGAGCTCCAAATGTGCAGAGTAATTTTGGTGGTAGACAAATTGGTGCTGCTGTAAATAGAGGAAGAGGACAGATGTTTAATAGAAACAGAGTGGTATGTCAGTTGTGTTCCAAGGGAGGACATACAGCACTACATTGCTATCATCGGTTTGATGTCACTTTTTTGGGTAGAAATCAGTCAGGTTTACAGCAGAATTATGTTGCTAGAAACAATAATAGCAGTGGAGAAGGGATAGTTAAAACTTGCCAGGAGAATGAGAGTACAGAGAATTTGTTTCTGAAAACAAGAGATAATAGTGGTGATAGTTTGGAAGAACATGTTAACACAACAGCACATATTACTGAAACTTTGGAGATACCTATGCATGCTGGTATAGCTTCTAATTCCTTTGTAGCTACTTCTGAGACAGTTAATGATCCACAATGGTACATGGATTCAGGAGCCACTGATCATGTAGTGGCTGATTTGAACCAACTCAGCATCAACAGAGAGTATACTGGAAGTCAGCATCTCCAAGTTGGCAGTGGTGAGTGTTTAACTATTTCACATGTTGGTTCAATAATTTTGCCTACTGTGGTTATAGGAAAAATGTTGGTTTTAAATAATGTGTTGCATGTGCCAAGAATTACTAAAAACTTGTTGAGTGTATCTAAACTAACAAGTGAAAATAATGTGGTGATAGAATTTTATTCTTCTTTCTGTTTGATAAAAGATAGAAAAACCAATGAGGTGTTGATGCAGGGAGTACTAAAGAATGGGTTGTATCAGTTGAATATAAAATTGAAAGGTGCAAAGTTTGGTTATAAAACCATAAGAAGTGGTAGTGTTAATGCTGAGAATGTTGTGCTACAGTCTAGTATAAAAGATAACTTACTTTGGCACAAAAGGTTAGGGCATCCTTGTGAGAAAACACTCAGGATCATCTCACAAAAAGATAAAACTGTCTCATTAAACTCTTCAAATGTACCTTTTTGCACTGATTGTCAGTATGAAAAACATTATCAACAATCCTTTCCACAATCTCAATCAAAGGCTTCTGCTCCTTTAGAACTACTCTATAGTGATGTATGGGGTCCAGCACCAGTGGTGTCAAAAGAAGGTTATAGATATTACTTGCATGTGGTGGATGACTATTCTAGGTTTACATGGTTGTTTCCACTAAAAATGAAGTCACAAGTGCAGCCAATTGTTGAGCAGTTTCATAAACTTATAGAGAGACAATTTGACAAAAAGATCAAAATAGTTCAAACAGATTGGGGAGGAGAATTTAGAGGTTTACAGAACTACTTTCAGAACTTAGGAATCACATTTAGACACCCTTGTCCTCATACACATCAGCAGAATGGGAGAGCAGAAAGGAAGCATAGACATGTGGTTGAATTAGGGTTGGTGTTGTTAGCCCAGGCTCACATGCCTTTGTCCTACTGGTGGTCAGCTTTTCAGACAACAGTGTATTTGATAAATAGACAACCATCTACAGTCCTTAACAAGTTATCTCCTTTTCAAATGTTGTTCAATAAATCACCAAATTACAAGATGATGAAAGTTTTTGGTTGTGCTTGCTATCCCTTTCTAAGACCTTACAATCAACACAAATTTGATTTCCATACTCAGAGATGTGTGTTTTTAGGGTACAACTTGAGTCACAAAGGGTACAAATGTCTTAGTGCAGAAGGTAAAATTTTTGTTTCTGCTAGTGTGGTGTTTGATGAAACCTGTTTTCCATTTAAGGAAGATTCTAGCTTTGGAAAAAAATATCACTCTGAGGTGTCAACCATATTGGATGCTTCTGGTTTTGCAAATAGCTGTTTCAATAAAGAGTTAGACAGTGAAATTGTGGGAGGAAAAGTAAGTGAAATAGAATCTGAATTAGAAGTTCAGACAGGTGGGGCTTCTGAAAATGATAAAGTAACTCATTTGCAGTCATCTTCCACTCAACCATCAAATTCAAATTCAACAAATAAGTATTCTAATAGTTGTTCTTCAAATGATGCATCTGTTTTCAAGTTGAAAGAAGTTATAGAGAATGATAGAGATTTTGAGACTGAAACCAGGAGTAAAGTTGTTGAAAGGTGTAGTGATAAAGTGATAAATGAAGGAGAAACACAAAACAGTAAATCTGAGTTGAGTAAACCTGGAGTGTGTTCATTGCATCATATGGTTACTAGATCTAAAACTGGGAGTTTAACTGCTAATAGGAAGTATGCTGCAGTAAGTGTATCAGGTGAGCCTAATTCTGTAAATGAGGCAGTAAATGATCCTGAGTGGTTCAAAGCGATGACAATAGAATATGAGGCATTGATGAAAAACAAAACTTGGGTTCTAGTTCCTTTTGAGCAAGGCAAACATGTGGTTGATCATAAATGGGTATTCAAGAGGAAGTTAAATCCAGATGGGAGTTTGCAGAAACTTAAAGCTAGGTTGGTAGCCAAGGGGTTTCAACAGACACCAGGGGTTGATTTTTTTGAAACTTTCAGTCCTGTGGTAAAGCATATAACAGTTAGAGTTATATTTACTTTAGCTGTTAATTTTGGGTGGCAGATTAGGCAGGTTGATGTTAATAATGCTTTTCTGAATGGAGAATTAGAAGAAGAGGTATATATGACTCAACCACAGGGTTTTGTAGATTCTGATAGACCTCAGTATGTATGTAAGTTGGTGAAGGCATTATATGGGTTAAAACAAGCACCTAGGGCCTGGTATGACAGACTAAAAAGTGTGCTGATGAAAAGAAATTTTGTAAATTCAGTAGCTGATTCCAGTGTGTTTGTGCTCAGGGAGGAAAATTTAAAAGTGTTTGTATTAGTGTATGTGGATGACATATTAATCACAGGTTCAGACAATGGTTGTATAAACAGACTAGTGACTGATTTGAATGCAGAGTTTGCACTAAAAGATCTGGGTCAACTCAATTATTTTTTGGGTTTAGAAGTAAAGAGATCAGAAGCAGGTATGCATGTTTCTCAAACAAAATATGCAAGTGATTTATTAGTGAAAACAAATATGCAGCATGCAAATATGTGTCCTACACCTATGGTACTGGGAAATAGGCTGTTTATAGGGGACAGTGATAAGTTTGATAATCCAACACTTTACAGGAGTGTTATTGGTGATCTGCAGTATTTAACATTAACCAGACCTGATATTTCCTATGCTGTAAATAAGCTTAGCCAGTTTTTGAAAGATCCTTCACAGTTGCAATGGCAGGCAGTAAAAAGGGTACTCAGGTATGTTAAAGGGACTTTGCATCATGGCTTATGGTTTACTTCATCTGGTGTTATGAATTTAGAAGTGTTTTCAGATGCTGACTGGGCTGGAAATTTGGGGGATAGGAAGTCCACAAGTGGATATTGTGTATATTTAGGAAGTAATTTGATTCAGTGGAGCTCTAAGAAACAAAAGGTGGTGGCTTTGTCCTCTACAGAATCCGAATATAGAGCCTTGAGTCAGGCAGCAACAGAGGTGGCTTGGTTGAAAAGCTTGTTTGAAGAATTGAAAGTGGAAATTTTTGGCACTGCAGTAATATGGTGTGATAATATAAGTGCTGGATTTATAGCTTCAAATGCAATGTTTCATGGAAGAACTAAACACATAGAGTTGGATGTTCACTATGTAAGGGAGTTAATTGCAGCCAAAATACTCAAAATTCAGTATGTGCCAACTGAATTTCAGGTTGCTGATTTATTGACCAAGTCAATTGCAGGAACAAGGTTTGAGCAATTTAGAACTAAGCTGAAGGTGGTGGAAAAGCCTATTGAAGTGGAACATCAGGAAGTGCAGAATTGAGGGAGGATCATTGCAATACTCTTCTGTCAAGTCTTAAAATTTCAGTATTAAGACTTGAGGGAGGATGTGAAGAGTATTGCATCTGATCCTAAGCTAGTTATTGGTGTAGTGTTTGTTTTGTTTAAAATGTAATGTTTTTTTATGTTTGTTTGTAAAATGTTAACAAAGTTTATTGTTTGTGAAAGGAGAGCCATTGATTGGCTTGACTTCAGCTGTGGGCTATGGGAAGAATTAACGGTAGATGATGAAAAGCAGAATAAGTGAAACGGTGCGTTTCACAGCCAAGGGTGAAACAGTTCAATAAGCTGAAGACTTCGTGAATTTCTTGATACTCTCTTCTTCTAGTTTCTCTTTCTGCTGGTTCTGGAATAAAGCAGCTGCAATTGGAGGGAAATCTCAGGTCACATGTTCTGCGTGAAATCGAACGGCCAAGAAATCGTGTTTAGATAAGTTTTTGTTTTCGTTAAACGGTGTAGATTTTCTTTTACAGCTGTAGCTGATTGTTCTTGTATAAAAACCCTAATGTTTCTTTCAGAAATAAGATTTTTGAGGTATATTCAGGAAGTTGTGTGTGTTCTTTGCTTTCTGTTAAAAATTTTCTTATTCTTATTTCTAAGCTATCATCATAGTAGACATAAACAAGAGACTGGTTTCCACTCATACAAGGAACTTTTATGTACGAGGGATGACTGAAATTCGAAGGGCAGTTCAAAAACTGGGCTTCTGTGTAATATCTCTGTTCTCTTCCTGTATACCGGGAAGATACTAATCTTAATTCAATTCCTGTTCCGTTGTCATAAACGTTGGGAGTTTCGAAGATCGAAAGAGGTTGAGATGGAAGGGCGCCACAGCTTCGATCGGCTAAGTCAACATCAACAACATTAATTACCTGTTCATCATAAGAAATTTCTTTCACATAGTATTTTCCAGAACGGTACTGTAGTATGGTTTTGTTGCTCTCGCAAGTAAGTTCGAAAACAGAATCACCGATGTCCGATGAATTGGCCTTTAAACTGAACGGGTGTCGTATATCTTTGATGTCTCCACATGAAGAAGAACATGCAGCTAGTTGGACAGCAATGAGTAGAAAGAACAACACAGAAAACATAATGTTAGATGAATTTGATGATTCCCCACTTCCCATGGTTTCCCCTCTCTCAGATACTACCTCTTTGGATATAAAAATTTGTTGGAAATCGGAAATAAGGTTATATAGAACTTAAATGTAGCATTTACTAGACAAAATTAAAAGGGACTTATATAAATACCTTCCACCATCAAGACTTATACATAATTAAACTGAAATTTCAGAAAAAAAAAAATAAAGAAAAAAGTCCTTACAAATATCTTTAAAAAAATAATACAATTAAACAAAGCAAAAAAAATATATCATTAAAAAACAGCTACCAAACCTTTGAAGAAAAAAAAAGAATAATATATTAATTATATGTACCACATCAATTTGTGTATTTACATATGTGAATTTTCTAATCACAATAATCAATTAAGCATATTTTAAAAGTATATTTCACAAGTCAAGAGAAATATCTGGAAAAGGTTACGACTTTTCCTTGGTGATAATTCCTCCTCTCCTGCAATTTGGATAGTCAATATGATGTAATGTAAATTTGAAACTTGCTTATACAAAATGGGCTATGAAAAACTGGACGGAGACATGCACTTCAGAAAATTACCATTTCTTGCTCATTTTCAATCATTTTAGTCCTTTCAGTATGAAATTTCTTTGAAAATGACTTACCCGAGAGATGGTACCCAACATATTAATTAAGACAACAAATATGAGAGGAACTTTCCACTGAATTATTGAGTCTTCCAGGAAAGGACTTAGACTCGGCTATGGGGTGACTTGGAGAAGCGCAGTCCACTACTATGCGTCCACTGTACGCACCAGATGGGGACCTCCTTAATACAATAGCAATATGAACTTTATCAAGAGAATTATATAGTCTAGAAACGTGAGGAACTTATAGTCAAGATGGTAGGGTAAGAGAAACTGACATGTAGTCTAGATTCACTGCACCTTCTTCAAAACTTAAACCAAATTATTCAGACCAGTTGCAATATATGGTGGTCCATGTTAACCCTTGACATAGAATATAAAGCAAGAAAAAATATAGTAAAGAATGAAGGCTTAGTTCAATTATCTTTATCGATAATTGCTTGACTATTCCAAGTCAATTCGATATAGATGATACAGTTTTGTTTATGATAAGATCGATTTGGAGAAAATTCAAATTGCTCACTTAACATGGCAAAATTAATTCGGTCCCAAAAATATATCTATTCACTTAAAACTATCTTTTAAAAAATAGTTACAGTCAGAAGGTTGAATCATTTACCAAGATGTAGTAGGGCTTATAAATTGTGCGTTTTGGGTTTAATTTTCATTAACACCAAAACGTTGCGTTTTTTATTAGAGGTTTAGGTGTCTTGGTCTTCAACTTGTCTGGGCAGAGAGCTAAGCGCTTGGTCTTCGACAGTAAGCTTTGGTTCTTCGTCAACGTTCAATTAAGGTGGTTGTTGATCTAATGGCTGTTATAGATAAGTGATTCGATTATGTTTAGAGACTATTGATTGGCTGAAAGGTCTGTAAACAACTGGCATATGTAGATTCTTATATATTTATTATAACAAACTTTCAAGGCCTTTCATTCTATTGTATATTCAATGTTGAGGACACGCCTTAATTTATGATAAAATCGATTTGAAGAAAATTCAAGTTGCCCATTCAACATAGCAAAATTAATTTGGTCCCAAAAATATATTTACTCACTTAAAATGACCTCTTGAAAAATAATTTGTAATCCTAAAGGTTGAATCATTTACTAAGATATAGGAGGGCTAATATATATATATATATATGGAGTCCGAAAACTGAAAGATTTTGAACATATTTATATATATTAATCGAAAGACTTTGAATATGTATAATTGCAAAAAAAGGAAAAAAGATTAACCAGAAATATCTCAGTAAATCAATAAACACTCAAGTATTTGAATTTCAATAACAGAAGAAGAATGAGTCTTATTTCTACATGGACATATTTGAAACAAGAACTTGCTTTCCACCTTGTATTTGATACATCAAATAGGCTCCATTTCCAAATCAGAAGAAACAAATGGCATCGTCCACTCTAAATAACATTCTTCACTACTTCAATCAGTTTGCACCAATTTCAACACTTGAAGAAACAAAGGGCTTTGGAGGCATCGCCAAGCTTTGTAAATCACCTTCAAGCATCTGTAATACCATTGGCATGGAAGGCCTTTCTATTGGATTCCACTGGATGCACCAGAGTCCCACTATTGCAAGCTTCTTGGAAATTTCCTCATCTTCATCTTCAACAATTTCAAGATTAAGTTCTTTTCCTTGGCTCAATTTGTTGTATATCCACTCAGGAAAGTAAATTTGGCTCTGATTTTCAATTGTAAGATCAATATTCTTTCGACAGCCAACCATCTCTAACAACATCATTCCATAACTAAATACATCTGATTTGTAAGAAACATCCCCGAAATTCTTGGAGAAAAGCTCTGGAGCAATATAGCCAGCAGTTCCTCTAGCCGCAGTCATTGTTATAACACTTTTTTCCTTTGAGCATAGCTTGGCAAGACCGAAATCTGAAATCTTCGGACGAAAATTATGGTCAAGTAATATGTTGTGAGGCTTGATGTCAAAGTGAAGGATCCTTTGGTTGCATCCTTGGTGCAAGTACTCTACTCCTCGAGCCACGCCAATTGCAATGTTTTGCAGCTTCTCCCAACTCAATGGACGCTGAGCTGAATCCTTTTCCCTTGAGAATAAAAACTTCTCAAGGGATCCATTAGGCATAAATTCATAAATAAGAGCACGTCGTGTTCCTTCTGAGCAGAATCCTAGAAGACGAACAATGTTAAAATGGTGTATCCTACCTATAGTAGCCACTTCATTGATAAATTCATCTCCACTATCTGTTGAATGTTCCAACATTTTAACCGCAACTGGAATTCCATTGGAAATTTTTCCTCTAAAGACACTTCCATAACCTCCTTGGCCGAGTCTTTGCTTAAATCTACCGGTAATTTTCTTAAGGTCGCTGTAAGAATATCTGGTTGGATTGAGGGTCTTGTAGTCTTCCAGGAACCTGTCTACTTTAAGTTGAGCTTCTTTTTCATTCTCAGACGTCCATGATTTGTAAACAAACAGAATCACCAGTACAAGTAATATGCTGCCGCCAATACTTCCGGCTATGCACACTAAAATTTTTGTTATTGGAGAATCTGCATCTCAAAATGAAAAATATTAGCTCAGTTATCATCAATTTTATAAGCTCGAAAGCTTTTTAGGCTCTGTTCCTCGGCCATGAGCCATCATTCAACTGGAATACGAGCGGTTATTTGGTTTTAATTTTCTTCTTTCAAATCAAATATAAGTCTAAATTAAATCCATTAAAGCAGTAAACACAAGGCTGGATTCGATCCAAACTGCTTGTATAGTTCAAGCTACCTCAAATCAAATCCAGAGTTAAATTACTTTCAAATCGAATTTAAACCTAAACTCTTCAAACGTAACCTTGTTTGGATTCAGCTTGGTTTGAATCCAGCCTAGTAAATTCCTAAACTTTTAAGTACGATTCTTCTCATGTCTACCGAAGCAATAAGAAAATAAGTAGTATGTATAATGAAAGGGAGCAGACACAATGAGCAGGCTTTACTGATAATTGATTCAACTGAAAAGAAGTTAAATGATGCGATAGATAATATCAATATAAATTAGAGTATAAAGCTTCATAGAAGAGGTGATAAATTAAAAGATCCGAAAATTCATGATGCTTCAAAATTTCTTAATGATACTTACGATGGCGCTCGTAGTCGGTACAGATTTTTGGGTTGTCATTTTTGCAACACATTACAGAATGGCTTGTAGTATTGAACCCGCAGTAGTCTCCTGAAGCTTCGCAGTTATCGCATTCTTTATGACGTTTCCATCTTATTCTGATTCCCGGATTTGTCGAAGCCCCTCCAGAAGCATCCGACAATGGCCAATCAATAGAACTTTCAACCGTTTTACATCTACTACAATTTAACGGCAGAATTTCTTCTGAATAATCGTATGAACTTATTACATAAACAAAATTGCTATCATACCCGAGGCAATTAATAGATCCAACTACACTGTAATGACTACTGGAGATTGGAATCCTGTTAGTGCAGTTGAATACTGTGTACTCATTCAAAAAGGCAGCAAGATTGAATCTGGAGTTTTTGAGGTTAGGGGCTAGAAGACTTTGTATTGTGCATGCTGTCTCCTGCGCTTCCATAATTGTAACCCAGCCCAAAGAATAGTCAACTTTCTGTACATAGTAATCGCTAGAGGAAGGAAGATGCAACAATGTCTTGTTATTTGAGCAAGACAATTCAAACCCGTCTAGGGCACAAACGAGTGATTGATTTTTGAGTCGGAAGGGATATCTTATTTCTGGTCCGTTTGGGCTACATCTTGTTGGTGGACAGAATTCATCACGATTCTCGGCTCCAGAGTAAGATGAGAGAAGAAAGAGGACGACACTCAGTACAACGAACATAGTAAAAGAGAGAGAAAAATGTGAACAGCAAGCAAAGGTGCAGTGATTTTTAACCAAATTGCTTCTTTTATGTGGTTTAGAAGTTGGAACACTAGAACCACTCCTTTTTAGTCAAGAGTTCTTCTCCTGTCATCAGGTGAGCATAATACCCAAAATCATATAAAATCATGAATTTAATACTGTGTTCAATTTCAGTCCATTCGGTTTCCCTCCCCTCCCTTACGTTTTCGATTAGATATCAAAGATGTGTTCAAATTTATTAAAATTTAAAAAAAAAATTCTATCAAAATTAAATTTTCATTGACCTATTCATCCCCTAATAAAATTTAAATTATAATTTATCCTCTAATTATAATAATTTATTATTTTCTTTTTTCTGAACAAATTATCTGCTTATTTTCTCTTTTTTAATTGCTTCTCAAGTTACCTCGGCCTCCAAAGGCCAACCATTTTCCTTCTCTTCTCTTCACTTCATATTCACCAGCATCACTACCTATCACTCTTTACTCTGGTAACCTTTACCACCAACACCATTGGTCCTTGTTGTACTTCTCCTCCCATCATATTTATCATCACTCTTTAATTTTTTAAATTTCCAAGGAAAAAGATGATAATAAAAATATGAGTGGTAGAAAGAAGATGAAGAGAGATTGACATTTAATGAGGAGAAATGAGTGGGAAAAGAAAAAAAAATTGATAATAATATAAAAATGAGGAAATAGAAAAGGAAAAATAATGTTTAAGTATTGTAAATAAGAGAAAATTAAACATTTTAAATATTTTTTGAATTATTGTTTTTTAATCTATGTTAAAATAACATTTTTATTCTTTCTCATAATAGAATTTACCGATAGAAATAGATGACTAGTGGGAAATTAGACTTTTCAAACCTAAAATGTAGAAATTTGTCAGTTAATCAAAATCTTGGGTGAAAACTAGTTATTTGGCAAAAAATTATTTGCATGGATTTAGGACATCTTTACATTTTCACAAGTATTATATTTTTCAAAATTTATGAATTTGTAGAATATATTTAATTATTATAATATCATTATTTCAATATCCCATTACAATTTGTTCATAAGGATAATATAAATATAAATTTTGTTGATATAAGTAAAACTTCTCTCTAATTAAATTTATAGAATCATACCTAACAAAATAACAAGTTAGAAAAAACAAATAGATAACATGAGGACAATATGTCGATTTTCACAAGTATCTTTTATATTTTCACAAGTCTTATTTGCACATGCATTCAATCCACAAGTCATACCTTCTGTATTTGACTAGAGAAAGTCCTAGGATTTTGTTTCCTTATATATTGATATTGGCAAATCATCACAATCATAACAGGAGTATTCCTCCACTATTGAATCGGATTCTAACAATCCAGTTGAAGAATTATCACATTGAATCTCCCTTGCAGAATCATGGTGAGAGGAAGAAGAAAAGAAAGGCCTAGGAGGCATCTGCAAGTCCCCAATGCTTCCTTCTAACATTTCCAGAACTTTGGTCATGGAAGGCCGGTCTCCTGGCCTCACTTGAATGCACCATAATCCAATTATGCAAAGCTTTTTTGCTATGAGATGTTCAATTTCAGAAACATTTGGAAGCTCTAAATCTTCCCCTCTAATTATTCTGTCATACACCCATGACGGAAAATATGCTCTGCTTGACTGAGTTGCCTTCATTACAGAATTCCTTCTTCCTCCAACCATTTCCAACAACAGCATTCCGAAACTATAAACATCTGACTTGCAGGAAACAGCTCCGAAATTTCTTGAAATTAACTCAGGAGCTATGTAGCCTATTGTTCCTCTTGTAGTGCTTATGGAAACAAAATCATTTTCTTTCGGAAAAAGCTTTGCAAGGCCGAAATCAGAGACTTTCGGGATGAAATAATTGTCTAACAGGATATTGTGAGGCTTGATGTCAAAATGCAGAATGCAGACATCACAGCCTCCATGTAGACACTCAATTCCCCGAGCTACTCCTGAAGCTATTTCATGGAGTTTCTCGCAGCTAAATGCTTGACCTTTACTTTCTTTCAGAAAAATGTACCTATCAAGCGATCCATTAGGCATAAACTCATATACAAGTGCACGTTTAGATCCTTCTGAACAGAATCCTACCAACTGTACCACTTTAACATGGTGAATTCGACCAATTGTAGAAACTTCATTTATGAATTCTTCATCACTGAACTTAGAGTTTTCTAGCAACTTAACAGCAATAAGGGAGCCTGTAAGAAGTTGTCCTTTGTAAACTGATCCAAAGCCCCCTTGGCCTAATTTGTCCCTAAAGTTGTTTGTGACCGCCATTAGCTCAGAATATGAGTACCTTTTAGGCATCCAAGATTGCTGTTTGTGCAGAAATTTCTCAACATTATCAACTGTCTTCCTGGTTGTTTTACATTTGTGAATCCAGCCCAGTAAATTCCTAAACTTTTAAGTACGATTCTTCTCATGTCACCGAAGCAATAAGAAAACAAATAGTATGTGTAATGAAAGGGAGCAAACAGAATGAGTAGTCTTCATTGATAATTGATTCAACTGAAAAGAAGTTTAACGATTTGGTAGATAATATCAATATAAATTAGAGTATAAAGCTTCATAAAAGAGGTGATAAATTACAAGATCCGAAAATTCATATGCTTAAAAATTTCTTAATGATAAATTACAGAATTGCTTGTAGTATTGAAAAAAAATATGAAACAGAAAGGAAAGAGATAAACTAACATTTATTGAAAAGAAACAAATAAGAGAAAAACAGGGAAAAGATGGTAATAGAAATATGAGTGATAAAAAAAAAGATAAAGAAAGTGACATTTATGGAGCAGAAATGAGTGGGAAAAGAAAAGGAATATATTTAATAATATAAAAATGAGAAAATAGAAAAGGAAAAATAATGTTTAAATATTGTAGATAAGAGAAAATTATACCTTTTAAATATTTTTTCAATTAATTTTTTTAATTTATGTTAAGATAACATTTTTATTTTTTCACATAATTGAATTTACTAGCAGAAATGAATGACTAGTGGGAAATTAGACTTTTCAAACTTAAAACACAAGAATTTATCATTTTATCAAACCTTGGGTTAGAAAAGTAATTTGGCAAAATATTATTGATGTAGATTTTAAATATCTTTACGTTTTTGTAGGTACTTGATTTTTTCGAGATATATGAATTTGTAAAATATATTTAATTATTATAATATTATTATTCTGATATCATTTCAAAACTTATTTAAGACAATAATATAAATATAAATTTTATTGTTATAAGTAAAACTTTTATTTAATCAAATTTATAGAATCATACCCAACAAAATGACAAGTTAAAAAAAACAAATAAATAATATGAGTACAATAGATTGATTTTCACAAGTCTCTTCTATATTTTCACAAGGCCAAAGGACTATGTCCCACCCATATTTTGAGGCGGGGACAAAGTCTCACCCGCAAGTTTTCAAAAACCTGGTCTCCCATCCTTGGACCAAAATTCAAACTTATTTTATAATTTTTCAAATGAAATGACTAAAATATCCTTTAATAAATAAAATTTTAAAATAATTTTTAAATATAAAAAAATAAAAAATATATTAAAAATTTTTAAAAAATTAAAAAATTATTAAAAATAAAAAAAATAAAAATATATTAAAAATTTTAAAAATAAAAAAAAAATAAACTGGCCACATCCCCAATGCCGACAGCTGTGGCCGGTGATAACAGCACCAGGTGGCCGTCTCTGGCCACCTGGTTCTAGGGGAGGCCAGATCGGGCCTCCCCGTTGGGTGGAGGCGGCCAGATCTGGCCTCCTCCCCCAACAAACGTGGCCGGAAATGGTCGTTGGAACCAATATCAGTCCTCTTCGGCCGTTTCCGACGACCAGATCTGGCAAAGGTGGCCAGATCTGGCCGCCTCCTCCAAAACAGGAGGCGGCCGATCTGGCCGCCTCCACAGAACGAAGAGGCTAGATCTGGCCTCCCCTGGAACTAGGTGGCCGGAGACGGCCACCTGGTGCGGTTATCACCGACCACGCCGTCGGCATCGACGGCTGTGGCCAATTTATTTTTTTAAAATTATATAAAATTTATTTTATTATTTTATAAAATTTTAATCATAAAATGACAAAATTACCCCTGGAATGTTACTGTTTACTATTTTATTTAATATTAAATTATTTCCAGGGTGGGAGACCGGGTTTTTGAAAACTTGCGGGTGGGACTTTGTCTCCGCCTCAAACTATGGGTGGGAAATAGTCGTTTGGCCTTTTCACAAGTCTGTCTTGCATTATAATAGATTCATTCAATCCACGAATCATACCTGCTATATATGATTAGACTAAGTCCTAGGATTCTGTTTCATTACACATTGATGTTGACAAATGATCATTATCATAACAGGAGCATTCCTCCACTATTGAATCAAATTCTAGCAATCCAGTTGAAGAATTATCACACTGAATCTCCCTTAACAGAACCATGGTGAGAGGAAGAAGAAAAGAAAGGCTTAGGAGGCATCTGCAAGTCCCCAGTGCTTCCTTCTAACATTTCCAGAACTTTGGTCATGGAAGGCCGATCTGCTGGCCTCACTTGAATGCACCATAACCCAATTATGCACAGCTTTTTTGCTATGAGATGTTCAATTTCAGAAACATTTGGAAGCTCTAAATCTTCCCCTTTAATTATTCTATCATACACCCATTATGGAAAATATGCTCTGCTTGACTGAGTTGCCTTCATTACAGAATTTCTTCTTCCTCTAACCATTTCCAGCAGCAGTATCCGAAGCTATAAATATCTGGCTTGCAGGAGATAGCTCCGTAATTTCTTGAAATCAACTCAAGAGCTATGTAGCCTGCTGTTCCTCTTGTAGTGTTTATGGAAACAAAATCATTTTCTTTTGGAAAAAACTTTGCAAGGCCGAAATCTGAGACTTTCAGGATCCAATTGAGAGGCCTTCCATGCCAATGGTATTACAGATGCTTGAAGGTGATTTAAAAAGCCTGGGGATGCCTCCGAAGCCCTTTGTTTCTTCCGATGTTGAAACTGGGTCAAATTGATCGAAATCCTGAAGAACTTAAGAGTAAACAATACCATTTGTTCTTCTTCTCAATTTTCTTTTCTTCTTCCCGATCTTCACAGAAAAAAACTTGATCCAGCCTCTGTAGTGAAATTTTTCTATACTCGAAAAGACTTTGAATTAACTGACAATTTAAATGAAGAAAACCATGACAAAATCAATCACAAAAACACATGTGCCTATATCCATAGAAGCCCGTCAATATTATTAAACTAAAAAAAATCTTTTAAATAATGTATTATGTAAATTAGGATTTCTCTTATATAGCAACAACCTGACCAACAAAAATTATAACTGTAATGCAACTGGAATTATCTTTCAAAGCCTTCCGTTCATAAATAAATTCATTCTCTTGGGATTGGTTTGTAAGATTATGGGCTAATATTAATTATTATTTATTTTAGTTTTGAAAAATATGGATAAATTATGGTCTAGTAAATATTTTGATTGGGCTTATTGTGATCAATTTGATGTATAACCCAATACATTTCATAATATAATAATTTGGTTAGACTTTTAATAGTGTGGGCTCATAAATGTTTATTGGCATTTTAATAGCAGGGCCCAATAAACCTACTATAAATATAAGGTCAGGTCCCCTGTTTTAGTACATTTATAAGCAATATACTTTTTCCATTAAATTTTATTGCTCTTTGGGTACTCAGAAGCAGAAAGATTCAACCTTTTACAGATTGATAATCAATCTATTGTAAAGTAACTTTAGATCAACAACAACAATGATTCAAACAGGTATGTCTAAATACTCAAAATTGATTATACAGTATTCTATAATGATTGTGAATGAATATGTATGTTGGAGTTGATTTATATGTCAATAATGAATTTATTCAAACATGGTTACTATGCATAAATAAAGCTTTTGTTCAGGAAATTTAAGGACAAATCGGTCAATCAAAGTCCCATTCGCTTTCCTGTAAGAGGCTAAAGAATATCTGGAAGGCTTGAACATCTTCTGTCGGATGTTATGAGCCTGGAAGCGCACATATTGCTGGCGTAGAAATCCTGAAAACAAAGTCGGATAAAGCCTCAAAATCGTAAAATTCTCAGTCCTTTATTGGGCTTCAGAGGACAACTATTACATATAACAAAATGGCTATTGTAGCTTTGAGAATTCCATAGTTCTCGTAAATTGTATGGTTTTTATTAGTTTTCCACTACAAGTTGTCAATAATATCTTTCGAAAAATTGATGTGAAAGCTTAAAAAGTTCCTAATGGACCAAAAGGGGACTGTATTCAAGAAATTATAAACGAAGTTGCATTTGAAAATGACATTTATAACCACCCATACTTTGTATTGATTCCTCCAGCCAGCCTATATTTGAAAGTTTCTAGCTTGGCTGTTAAGTGCTTCTCCTGCTGCCTATAATCATTACGCATTGGCCAAAAGCCTTATTCCCACCCAAGGTTTCTTTAACTACCCAACTCTTACTCAAAAGCTTTTAAAAAATTAAGTATCTATCTGTTGACTAATTTTATTTTAATTTTACAAAAAAATTTTCATAAAATAACTAAAATACCTTTAACAAAAAAAAATAGTATTAATATTAACAAAATTTTAACATAATATTATAATAATAATAATAATAATATATTATTAAAAAATTAATAAAAATTTGAAAGACAGTGGTCATCGAAAACTTAATCAAGTGATTGAAAATGGTCAATCGTTTGGTTTGATTAATAATTGGATTTAGTCACAAAGTAGCCGTTTTTTAAATTTTTTATTAAGTTTAATAATTTTATATTAACTTTTTAAATTTTATATTATTATTTTGATATTATTTTATATTTAAATTATTTATAAAATAAATCTTATTATTTATTATTTTTTAAAATTTTTGGTTCAAAAAGAAAAAAATATTTTTTTTAATCATTAACATTTAATAATTGATCTTTAAATAGAACCATTAATTTTGGTGGGGTGGGTGTTAGGTTTTTTGAAAGATAAGGGATGAAACTGTTAGTCAGAAAACCTTGGGTGGGCAAAAGGATTTTCGTTTCACGCGTTTCCAAAATTTGTTTCCATCCCTACTCCCAAAAAATTCTATTTTTCCAGTATGATTAGATCAAGGTGGTCGGTTCCACCTTAAAAGGAATAGTCAATGGGTGCCCTCTTCAAATAAAAAAACAAATTAGACCAACAAGCTTGTTAATACACAATTCTAAGTCTCTTTAATTTCTAGCTCAAAAATTCAAACTCAAGATTTTTCTTCAAAGAACTAAAACTAAACATCTGCCAATGAGAAACATCTGTAGACTAAAAAGTGTAGTTTTTGGTGGAAGACATTAGGGAAGATGTGAATTTTATGTGATTGGTGGCTTGTGTTCTCATTGTTTGAACATTGACATAGAAAACTTGCACTATGAATATTTGTTTCATCTGCCTTTTGTGACTTCGGTACCCATTTTTGCTTCTTCTCAAACAATTCTGTATCTAAATGTCGAATTTCTTATATTAGACATCTACAAATAACGATATTTTGAATTGTAAAATTTTAAGACAAACTTATAATGTATTATATGTCTAAAATTGAAAAAACACCAATAATGAATTGTAAAAATGATGTTTTGGGTTTCTAAACAAAATCCTAGCCTTCGATGACCAACAATAATAATGTCTTGGGTTGCAAAACCCAAGCATAAAGTCATGATATACTTTTCATAAATTAAGTTTATCTCATAACATTTGCTTCTTTAAATTATTGTTACAATATCACTAACAAAAGTAGATAATAGATAAAAATTTGACTTTTGAAACTTAATTTGAATTAAAAATAAAAAAAATTATAGGTACAAGAATAGATAGGAGTGTACATATAATCATATATATGAAGGATAATGTATAATCCCACCACTACTTGTCAGTCCTTTAAAAATACATATGTGAACGCCTAAAGTCTTCAATTTCAGGTCTTTATGCTTTTAGATCTCGATAATTAGACAATACATCTTTGACTATAAGCTCCCCGTGCTACACGATTAAGAGTTGCTTGTGAGCCAAAAATGAACTGTGTCCTCAATAATTTGGTTCAAGAAATTACGAAGAAAGTAGCATCTGAACATAACATTCTGACAACTCTTACTTTGTATAATTTCCTCCCGCCAGCCTATGTTCGAAAGTTTGTATCTTGACTTGACTATAATGTGCTTCTCTTGGCGCCCCATATCAAGAGTATAATTTGTTTCTATCTTTACGCGTTTCCCAAATTTGTTTCGGTCACTACTCCAAAAATATAATATTTTTCACATTATAATTAGATCAAGGTGGTGGGGTTCTGCTTTAAAGGGGCAGCTAGGCTCTGTCAATTGGGGTTTATTTTCAAAGAAAAAAATTTGATGAACAGCCGAGTTAAGGAAAGCATAAAAGGAATTAAACATCCTTAATACTTTTTGTCAACATCCCAGATCGAATGTCAATCTAATGAGGGGTTAGTTTGATCCAACCAATGGTTAGATCAGTGAATATTTTAAATAAATATTAAAAATATTAATCAAAAAATTTTGTAAAATTAATCATTAAATATATAATCTAAATTATTTTAATATAGAAATAATTTTAGTTTAATTACCTATATACAATATAATGATACATGAAATGCTTGGTTCTTCCTGAAATTTCAATTTTTATGTTGACGTCGGTAAATAGGGTCAAATTGCGAACAAAGAAAAACAAGAAGGAAAATTTGAGTTTTACACAAATAGAGGAATTGTAGGCCATATTGCCCAAAGTTTTTCTCCAAGAACTTAGAAGATGTTTTTTAGAAGTCGAATATATTTAGTTTTGAAATGATATTGTTAGAAATGATTGGCTGTCGAAAGAATATTGATTTTACCATAAAAAATCAGAGCCAAAATTACATTTGAGAGTGGATATACAACAAATTGAATCAACGAAAAGAAATTATTCTTGAAATTTTGGAAGATGAAGATGAGGAAATTGTTAAGAAGCTTGCAACAGCGGGACTCCGGTGTATCTGAAGATGAGCAAGTGACTTAATTCGTGTGTAAATAATACTTTGGAATATGATGTGGGCGTATTTATATTTAGTTCCCCAATTTGGGCCCAAGCATGCTTCTTTCTAGTCAATATATTGTGCTTGGTGAATAATCTTCGAGTACCTTATCTTTAATATTATAATTTACTTTAGTCAAGTCAAGGAGAATAACATTAAAATATAAAAGCAAGGAAATAATAATGAAATGCCTGAAGCCAACAGTATATCAAAGACTTTATTGATATTTTACATACCATATTACCAATTTTCCAAATACTGACAACATTACTGAAATTGAACTATGCGTTGCCATCAATATACAAGCTTCCCTCCATTGATTCTGGTAACAGTAGCTCCGATGAACTTGCAGAATCTAATTCAATTAGAATCTCATCTTTTACAGAGTCACCTTGAGAAGAAGAAAAGAAAGGTTTAGGAGGCATCTGTAAGTCGTCAATGCTCCCTTCTAACATTTCTTTGACTTTGGTAATTGATGGACGATCTGCTGCATTCACTTGTATGCACCACAACCCAATCATGCATAGTTTTTTTGCAATGCCAATTTCATTTTCAGCCACATCTTCGAGCTCTAAATCTCCTCCACTCAGTATTTGGTCATACGCCCATGATGGGAAGTATGCTTTGCTTGAACGAGTTTCCATGGAAAAAGAATTCTTTCTCCCTCCAACCATCTCTAACAATAACATTCCAAAACTATAAACATCTGACTTACAAGAAATGACCCCAAAGCTCCTTGAAATCAACTCTGGAGCTATGTATCCTATTGTTCCTCTTGTAACACTAATGGAGACAAAATCATTTTCCTTTGGATAAAATTTTGCAAGGCCAAAATCAGAGACTTTTGGGATGAAATTGTGGTCCAGCAAGATATTATGAGGCTTAATATCGAAATGAAGAATGCAAACATCACATCCTCCATGTAGATATTCAATCCCCCGAGCTGTTCCCATAGCTATTTCATGGAGTTTCTTCCCAGTAAATGACTTTCCTTTACCTCCGTTTGAGAAAATGTGCTTATCAAGAGATCCATTAGGCATATACTCATATACAAGAGCACGATGTGGTCCTTCTGAACAAAATCCCAATAATTGCACAATATTGACATGGTGAATTCTACCGATTGTGGAGACTTCATTGATGAATTCTTCTGCACTAAATTTGGAGTTTTTTAAAACCTTCACAGCAATGAAACAACCATTATGAAGCTGACCTTTGTAAACTGATCCAAAGCCGCCTTGGCCTAATCCATGGCTGAAACCGTTTGTCATTGCAATTATCTCACAGTAAGAATACCTTTTAGGCATCCAGGATTGTTGATTGTGAAGAAATTTCTCTACGGTATCCACTGTTTTCCTGGTTTTTCTATATTCGATGAAAACATACGCAAGTAAAACCATTGGTGCAAGGATAAATCTGACGATAAGAACAACTGCAAGCGTGAAAAAAGAAAGTTAAACTCAATGTCTCAATGTTTTTAGCGAAGTGTTCATGCTGTAGAGAACAGGGATTCCATAGAGCAAGATTTTACTTACCCCACAGAAAGGATATAATGAGTGCTTCACCTGGAGCAGCCAACCACATTTCCCAAAATGTGTAATCATAGACACCATTGTCTGCATAAATATATTTTATTAAATATCACTTATAAGTATATTTTATTATTAAAATAATTAAAAATAATAAATTATATTAATTCAATTTTTATTATAATATTACAAAAATATATTTCAATCATATTATAATATAATTTACTTTTAGAACATAATAAACAAATACTTTATAAATAAATATTTTATTAGAAATTTATGTGAATAATTTTTAAAATTAAATAAACAAATACTTTATAGGCAAATATAATTTAATTGTAGAATTAAATAAACAAGAGTAATGTGATAATATACCTAATCAAAATAACTTATAAGTAAACTGTTTATGAATACTAAAATAAAAAATTGGTTCATTATTTTTTTAAATTTATAAATTTAATATATAAAGATATTATTAATAAACAGATTAGTTTAATTTAAAAGCTTATGAGCTAATTTGACTAATTTATAAACAAGACAAATACTCTCTAATCACAAGAAAAATTTTGACAATAACCATATAAGCAGCGCCTCAATTGGCCAATAAATGTAGGACGGAAACGCCAGAAGTACAATAATTCGGTCATGGAAGCCATACCATATTGAAAAACTGTTCGGAAGGGTGAAAGAATGGAATCCCACAAGACTAACAGATAGTAAACAAAACTCCCTGCATAAGCGCGCGAGAAATAAAAATTAAGCCCGGACAGATAATTCACAAAAATTGAGAAAATATAAATCAATTAAAAATATTCGTCACAACCTCAACACGTATATATGCAGAAAAATAAGCTTACTTTTAGAGCAAAACAATTGAATTATATCTTCGATGAACCAAAAGCGGATTAATATTCCGTCACAATAATAAGAACCCGGTCGGTACCAGCTAAGATCAAACCCTAACTGCAGAAATTTCTGGATGGTTTCATAGGAAGGATTTGTCTGAAGAGGAAGACGCATAGGAATACTTGAAATGAAGGAGCATGAATATTGACGATAGGTTGTATCATGATAGTATTTACTCAAAAAAGAGCTATCATTATAGTAGACATAAACATGAGACAGGTTTCCACTCATACAAGGAACTTTTATGTACGAGGGATGACTGAAATTCGAAGGGCAGTTCAAAAACTGGGCTTCTGTGTAATACCTCCGTTGTGTTCTATAATACGGGTCAGATACTAATCCTAATTGAATTCCTGTTCTGTTGTCATAAACGTCGGGAGTTTCGGAGATCAAAAGAGGTTGAGATGGAAGGGCGCCACAGCTTCGATTGTCTAAGTTAACATCAACAACATTAATTTCCCAATAATCATAAGAAATATCTTTCACATAGTAATTTTTAGAACGGTATCGTAGGATGAGTTTGTTCCTCTGGCAAGTAAGTTCGAAAACAGAATCACCGATGCCCGATGAATTGGCCTTTAAACTGAACGGGTGTCGTATATCTTTGATGTCTCCACATGAAGAAGAACATGCGGCTAGTTGTACAGCAATGAGTAGAAAGAACAACACAGAAAACATAATGTTAGATGAATTTGATGATTCCCCACTTCCCATGGTTTCCCCTCTCTCAGATGCTACCTATTTGGATATAAAAATTTGTTGGAAATCGGAAATAAGGTTATATAGAACTTTAATGTAGCATTTACTAGACAAAATTAAAAGGGACTTATATAAATACCTTCCACCATCAAGACTTATACATAATTAAACTGAAATTTCAGAAAAAAAAAAATAAGGAAAAAAGTCCTTACAAATATCTTTAAAAAAATAATACAATTAAACAAAGCAAAAAAATATATCATTAAAAAAACAGCTACTAAATCTTTGGGGAAAAAAAAAAAGAATAATATATTAATTATATGTACCACATCAATTTGTGTATTTATATATGTGAATTTTCTAATCACAATAATCAATTAAGCATATTTTAAAAGTATATTTCACAAGTCAAGAGAAATATCTGGAAAAAGTTGCGACTTTTCCGTGGTGATAATTCCTCCTCTCCTACAATTTGGATAGTCAATACGATGTAATGTAAATTTGAAACTTGCGTATACAAAATGGGTTATGAAAAACTGGACGGAGACATGCACGTCAGAAAATTACCATTTCTTGCTCATTTTCAATCATTTTAGTCCTTTCAGTATGAAATTTCTTTGAAAATGACTTACCCGAGAGATGGTACCCAGAACATATTAATTAAGACAACAAATATGAGAGGAACTTTCCTCTGAATTATTAAGTCTTCCAGGAAAGGACATAGACTCGGCTATGGGGTGACTTGGAGAAGCGCAGTCCACTACTATGCGTCCACTGTACGCACCAGATGGGGACCTTCTTAATACAATAGCAATATGAACTTTATCAAGAGAATTATATAGTCTAGAAACGTGAGGAACTTATAGTCAAGATGGTAGGGTAAGAGAAACTGATATGTAGTTGGGATGGGTGAGATTTCATGTTCGATGCACCTTCTTGAAAACTTAAACCAAATTATTCAGACCAGTTGCAATATACGGTGGTCCATGTTAACCCTTGATATAGAATATAAAGCAAGAAAAAATATAGTAAAGTGTGAAGGCTTAGTTTAATTATCTTTGTCGATAATTGCTTGACTATTCCAAGTCAATTCGATGTAGACGATACAGCTTTGTTTATGATAAGATCGATTTGGAAAAAATTCAAGTTGCTCACTTAACATGGTAAAATTAATTCGGTCCCAAAAATATATTTATTTACTTAAAACGATCTTTTCAAAAAATTAACACCAAAACGCTGCGTTTTTTATTAGAGGTTTAAGTGTCTTGGTCTTCGACTTGTCTGGGCAGAGAGCTAAGTGCTTGGTCTTTGACAGTAAGCTTTGGTTCTTCGTCAACGTTCAAATAAGGCGGCTGTTGATCGAATTAATGGCTGTTATAGATAAGTGATTCGATTATGTTTAGAGACTATTGATTGGCTGAAAAGTCTGTAAACAACTGGCATATGTAGATTCTTATATATTTATTGTAACAAACTTTTAAGGCCTTTCATTCTATTGTATATTCAATGTTGAGGACACGCCTTAATTTCTGATAAAATCGATTTGGAGAAAATTCAAGTTGCCCATTCAACATGGCAAAATTAATTTGACCCCAAAAATGCATCTATTCACTTAAAATGACCTCTTGAAAAATAATTTGCAATCTTAAAGGTTGAATTATTTATTAAGATATAATAGGACTAAAGATAAATATATATATATATATGTATATATATGGAGTCCAGAAACTGAAAGATTTTGAATATATTTATATATATTCATCGAAAGATTTTGAATATGTATAATTGTTAAAAAAAAAAAAGATGAACCAGAAATATCTCAATAAATCAATAGATACTCAAGTATTTGAATTTCAATAACAGAAGAAGAATGAGTCTTATTTCTACATGGACATATTTGAAACAAGAACTTGCTTTTCCACCTTGTATTTGATACATCAAATAGGCTCCATTTCCAAATCAGAAGAAACAAATGGTCTCGTCCACTCTAGATAACATTCTTCACTACTTCAATCAGTTTGCACCAATTTCAACACTTGAAGAAACAAAGGGCTTTGGAGGCATCTCCAAGCTTTGTAAATCACCTTCAAGCATCTGCAATACCATTGGCATGGAAGGCCTTTCTATTGGATTCCACTGGATGCACCAGAGTCCCACTATTGCAAGCTTCTTGGAAATTTCCTCATCTTCATCTTCAACAATTTCAAGATTCAGTTCTTTTCCTTCGCTCAATTTGTTGTATATCCACTCAGGAAAGTAAATTTGGCTCTGATTTTCAATTGTAAGATCAATATTCTTTCGACAGCCAACCATCTCTAACAACATCATTCCACAACTAAATACATCTGATTTGTAAGAAACATCTCCGAAATTCTTGGAGAAAAGCTCTGGAGCAATATAGCCAGCAGTTCCTCTAGCCGCAGTCATTGTTATAACACTTTTTTCCTTTGAGCATAGCTTGGCAAGACCGAAATCTGAAATCTTCGGCCGAAAATTATGGTCAAGTAATATGTTGTGAGGCTTGATGTCAAAGTGAAGGATCCTTTGGTTGCATCCTTGGTGCAAGTACTCTACTCCTCGAGCCACGCCAATTGCAATGTTTTGCAGCTTCTCCCAACTCAATGGACGCTGAGCTGAATCCTTTTCCCTTGAGAATAAAAACTTCTCAAGGGATCCATTAGGCATAAATTCATAAATAAGAGCACGTCGTGTTCCTTCTGAGCAGAATCCTACAAGACGAACAATGTTAAAATGGTGTATCCTACCTATAGTAGCCACTTCATTGATGAATTCATCTCCACTATCTGTTGAATGTTCCAACATTTTAACCGCAACTGGAATTCCATTGGAAATTTTTCCTCTAAAGACACTTCCATAACCTCCTTGGCCGAGTCTTTGCTTAAATCTACCGGTAATTTTCTTAAGGTCGCTGTAAGAATATCTGGTTGGATTGAGGGTCTTGTAGTCTTCCAGGAACCTGTCTACCTTAAGTTGAGCTTCTTTTTCATTCTCAGACGTCCATGATTTGTAAACAATCAGAATCACCAGTACAAGTAATATACTGCCTCCAAAACTTACGGCTGTGCACACTAAAATTTTTGTTATTGGAGAATCTGCATCTCAAAATGAAAAATATTAGCTCAGTTATCATCAATTTTATAAGCTCGAAAGCTTTTTAGGCTCTGTTCCTCGGCCATGAGCCATCATTCAACTGGAATACGAGCGGTTATTTGGTTTTAATTTTCTTCTTTCAAATCAAATATAGAGTGTCAATTAAATCCATTAAAGCAGTAAACACAAGGCTGGATTCGATCCAAACTGCTTGTAGAGTTCAAGCTACCTCAAATCAAATCCAGAGTTAAATTACTTTCAAATCGAATTTAAACCTAAACTCATCAAACGTAACCTTGTTTGGATTCAGCTTGGTTTGGATCCAGCCTAGTAAATTCCTAAACTTTTAAGTACGATTCTTCTCATGTCTACCGAAGCAATAAGAAAATAAGTAGTATGTATAATGAAAGGGAGCAGACACAATGAGCAGGCTTTATTGATAATTGATTCAACTGAAAAGAAGTTAAATGATGCGATAGATAATATCAATATAAATTAGAGTATAAAGCTTCATAGAAGAGGCGATAAATTAAAAGATCCGAAAATTCATGATGCTTCAAAATTTCTTAATGATACTTACGATGGCGCTCGTAGTCGGTACAGATTTTTGGGTTGTCATTTTTGCAACACATTACAGAATGGCTTGTAGTATTGAACCCGCAGTAGCCTCCTGAAGCTTCGCAGTTATCGCATTCTTTATGACGTTTCCATCCTATTCTGATTCCTGGATTTGTTGAAGCCTCTCCAGAAGCATCCGACAATGGCCAATCAATAGAACTTTCAACCGTTTTACAGCTACTACAATTTAACGGCAGAATTTCTTCTGAATAATCGTATGAACTTATTACATAAACAAAATTGCTATCATACCCGAGGCAATTAATAGATCCAACTACACTGTAATGACTACTGGAGATTGGAATCCTGTTAGTGCAGTTGAATACTGTGTACTCAGTCAAATAGGCAAGCTTGAATCTGGAGTTTTTGAGGTTAGAGGCTAGAAGACTTTGTATTGTGCATGCTGTCTCCTGCGCTTCCATAATTGTAACCAAGCCCAAAGAATAGTCAATTTGTTGTACATAGTAATCGCTAGAGGAAGGAAGATGCAACAATGTCTTGTTATCTGAGCAAGACAATTCATACCCGTCAGGGGCGCAAACGAGTGATTGATTTTTGAGTTGGAAGGGATATCTGATTTCTGGTCCGTTTGGGCTGCAGCTTGTTGGTGGACAGAATTCATCACGATTCTCGGCTCCAGAGTAAGATGAGAGAAGAAAGAGGACCATACTCAGTACAACGAACATAGTAAAAGAGAGAAAATTGTGAACAGCAAGCGAAGGTGCAGTGATTTTTAACCCAATTGCTTCTTTTATGTGGTTTAGAGGCTGGAACACTAGAACCACTCCTTTTTAGTCAAGAGTTATTTTTTTTTTTCACCTATTTGGTTCTTCTCCTGTCATCAGGTGAGCATAATACCCAAAATCATATAAAATCATGAATTTAATTCTGTGTTCAATTTCAGTCCATTCGGTTTCCCTCCCCTCCCTTACATTTTCGATAGGATATCTAAGATGTGCTCAAATTTATTAAAATTTAAAAAAAAAATCTATCAAAATTAAATTTTCATTGACCTATTCTTCCTCTAATAAAAGTTAAATTATAATTTATCCTCTAATTATAATAATTTATTATTTTCTTTTTTCTGAAAATTTGTCCGCTTATTTTCTCTTTTTTAATTGCTTCTCAAGTTACCTCGGCCTCCAAAGGCCGACCATTTTCCTTCTCTTCTCTTCACTTCATATTCACCAGCATCACTACCTATCACTCTTTACTCTGGTAACCTTTACCACCAACACCATTGGTCCTTGTTGTACTTCTCCTCCCATCATATTTATCATCACTCTTTAATTTTTTAAATTTCCAAGGAAGAAGATGATAATAAAAATATGAGTGGTAGAAAGAAGATGAAGAGAGATTGACATTTAATGAGGAGAAATGAGTGGGAAAAGAAAAAAAAATTGATAATAATATAAAAATGAGGAAATAGAAAAGGAAAAATAATGTTTAAGTATTGTAAATAAGAGAAAATTAAACATTTTAAATATTTTTTGAATTATTGTTTTTTAATCTATGTTAAAATAACATTTTTATTCTTTCTTGTAATAGAATTTACTGATAGAAATAGATGACTAGTGGGAAATTAGACTTTTGAAACCTAAAATGTAGAAATTTATCATTTCATCAAAATCTTGGGTGAAAACTAGTTATTTGGTGTAAGACCCGCCGTCACGAATACCCTTGTTGCTGAATAATACTATTCTTTTTATTTAATAAACTGGAAATTAGGTACCCGCGACGGGAATCCTACGAAAGGAAAACCTGCTGCTATACATCTGCACACATGCGGAAGCTGAAAAATAAATTGAAATATACAATGGGTCCAACTGGCCTTTTTCATATATTTACAAATGTTCTGTACACTGTTCTTTTCATCTGAATACATGAAAACATTTACAAGACCCATCAGGTCCAAACTAAAAATAAAGTACATACTGGAAAGTGTATGTGGGGTCCTCTCTCGCAAGTCTCAGTGCACCCGCTCCTCGCCAGCAGCCAACAGACCTGAAAAGGAAGGAAGAAGGAAGGGATGAGTGATAAAGATCACCCAGTAAGCATTCCTTACTTCCCTCGCCCAAGCAAGCAACAAACAAGCAAACAAACATACCTAGCCTCGACCCTATTCATACATCTAGTCGCTTGTTGGCGCTGAAACTGATTAATCTGAATGTTTACTGATTTCTGTATTTCATTATTAATCATGTCCTACTGAAATGTCATGTCATGCCAAACTGGAAACTGAACTGATTGATGATGCATGCATCTGAATAATCTATATGTACCCGAAGGTACCTACTATGCTGACCAGCTGATGAACACAGGGATTTGGCATCCTGGTCAAGTAGGCTAAACATTCTAGCTACTGGCTAGAAAGCTGAAAATGTAATGATGCTGAGCAGTCTGACTGGTGTCAGAAAGCTGAATCCCACAGATGCCCCCTCGAGTTCACCCAACTGTAACCCGTACATCGGGTTCTCAATGTTGAAACTACTGAATTCGGATCCCTTGATCCTCTCTCAAGCTACATGTTATGCTATGGTATGCATATGCAGTTTTATTGTCTGATTTCTTACTTATCTAAAGCTCATTAATCATTAGAAATGTTTTTCATGCTTAATTACTCATTTTCTGAAATTTCTGAAAATTCTGGTTAACGCACGGGCTGTGAGAAAGACACATGGTCGTGCATGGCACACACACGGCCGTGCTGGGCAAGGGCACACGGGCGTGTGCCCAGACGTACGGGATCGTGCACTGGTCGTGCACGGCTCTGGAAATTCTAGCCTTTTCACGCATAGAACGGACACACGACCGTGTCCCTCAAGACACATGGTTGTGTCCTCTGCATCCTGGCCATGTGCACTTCGTGCACACGGGCGTGCTCTCGCAGAAACCAGGACGCACGGGCGTGCTCCTGCGGACACACGGGCGTGTGTCTGGTTCTGTAACACGAGCACCAACCTGAAAATGCAGGAATCTCATCCATTTCACATCCAATCTGAAATTAACTCCTAACATGCGTTCTAAGCACTTCCATAAGCGTATATCGCACATCAATTTCAACATGCATCAACTACTACCGATTCCACCATGGAAATCTCATATTTCTCTCACTAACACACACACAAGCAAAGCAAGCATGCATCCTGGATGGAAATCATCATCTAACTCATCATTCATCAGCATATCAACATACAAACATCTCATAGCATGCTGGAAACGTAAACACACATTTTCAACATCATCAAGCATCACAAAGCAAGCTGGGAAACTCAGGAAGAAGTAAGAAACACTTACCTCTTGACATGACTGTTAGAAACCTTTCTCTCAAGCTAATCTCTGATCTCTCTAGCTGGATTGGGAGCTACTGGAAGTTGGATTTCTCTTCTAGGGCTGGGAACTGCTGAGAATAAGAGAAACACTGGCTGAAAATGGAAACTGGGTGAGAAATGAAAACTAAATCTCCCGTCTCTCTCTCTTCTAAGCCACCTGCACGGGCGTGCAGGGCAAGGTGCACGGGAGTGCACAAGGGAAAATGAAAGAAATTCATTTCCCGCGCTTCGCATGATTGAAACCTCCCTAAAGGAATCATACGAAGACCACACAGCTCTGGAAAACTTACTAACTCACCCCCAAACTCTACTAGACTCCCAATCTATTCCTGAATTCCATTTCTAATCCCAAAACTCTACCCCTAAGGGCTTTTCTAAATCTGGGATGTTACATTTGGCAAAAAATTATTTGTATAGATTTAGGACATCTTTACATTTTCACAAGTATTATACTTTTCAAAGTGTATGAATTTGTAGAATATATTTAATTATTATAATATCATTATTCCAATATCCCATTACAATTTGTTCAGAAGGATAATATAAATATAAATTTTGTTGATATAAGTAAAACTTCTCTTTAATTAAATTTATAGAATCATACCTAACAAAATAACAAGTTAGAAAAAACAAATAGATAACATGAGGACAATATGTCGATTTTCACAAGTCTCTTTTATATTTTCACAAGTCTTATTTGCACATCCATTCAATCCACAAGTCATACCTACTGTATTTGACTAGAGAAAGTCCTAGCATTTTGTTTCCTTGTATATTGATATTGGCAAATCGTCACTATCATAACAGGAGTATTCCTCCACTATTGAATCGGATTCTAACAATCCAGTTGAAGAATTATCAGATTGAATCTCCCTTGCAGAATCATGGTGAGAGGAAGAAGAAAAGAAAGGCCTAGGAGGCATCTGCAAGTCCCCAATGCTTCCTTCTAACATTTCCAGAACTTTGGTCATGGAAGGCCGGTCTGCTGGCCTCACTTGAATGCACCATAATCCAATTATGCAAAGCTTTTTTGCTATGAGATGTTCAATTTCAGAAACATTTGGAAGCTCTAAATCTTCCCCTCTAATTATTCTGTCATACACCCATGATGGAAAATATGCTCTGCTTGACTGAGTTGCCTTCATTACAGAATTCCTTCTTCCTCCAACCATTTCCAACAACAGCATCCCGAAACTATAAACATCTGAATTGCAGGAAACAGCTCCGAAATGTCTTGAAATTAACTCAGGAGCTATGTAGCCTATTGTTCCTCTTGTAGTGCTTATGGAAACAAAATCATTTTCTTTCGGAAAAAACTTTGCAAGGCCGAAATCAGAGACTTTCGGGATGAAATAATTGTCTAACAGGATATTGTGAGGCTTGATGTCAAAATGCAGGATGCAAACATCACAGCCTCCATGTAGATACTCAATTCCTCGAGCTACTCCTGAAGCTATTTCATGGAGTTTCTCGCAGCTAAATGCTTGACCTTTACTTTCTTTCAGAAAAATGTACCTATCAAGCGATCCATTAGAAATGAACTCATATACAAGTGCACGTTTAGATCCTTCTGAACAGAATCCTACCAACTGTACCACATTAACATGGTGAATTCGACCAATTGTAGAAACTTCATTTATGAATTCTTCACCACTGAACTTAGAGTTCTCTAGCAACTTAACAGCAATAAGGGAGCCTGTATGAAGTTGTCCTTTGTAAACTGATCCAAAGCCCCCTTGGCCTAATTTGTCCCTAAAGTTGTTTGTGACTGCCATTAGCTCAGAATATGAGTACCTTTTAGGTATCCAAGATTACTGTTTGTGCAGAAATTTCTCCACATTATCAACTTTCTTCCTGGTTGTTTTACATTTGTGGATCAGGAAAGCAATTAGAACTAGTGGAACAATGAGAAATCTAGCAATAAGATAAAGAACCACTGCAAGTTCTGCAGGTAAAAAGAAAGTTATTAATGGAAGGTTTTAGTGGAATCCAACGCAATATCAAAGAAGAAAACTTCCAGAGAGGAAAGTATACCGAAGAGAGACTGTGATACAATGAAATAAACATTCTGTGATAGATAAAAATCTGCACAAGTATACCAGAAACAACATGTCAATTAGTACTGAATCTTCACAGGATTTGAAAGCACAAACAATGATAAATAAAAGTGAAAATGTGTCATCTTAAAATTCCAGGATTAATGGAAAAGCGCTTCAAATCAGGAAGTAGAAGAACAAGGTTGTTCCAAGACAAAATCGATCTTTTAGGTTTTAGAAAGATAGTCACAAAAATTTAGTTGTTTCTTGTTCCAAAAACACACGTGTTTATGTTCATGGGTGGCCATCAATATTATTAAACTAAAGAAAATCTTTTAAATAATACATGATATAAATTAGGATTTCTCTTATGTAGCAATGACCTATGTAATTAAAAATTACAATTATCTTTCTAAAGCTTTCAATCACAAATAAATTCATTCTCCTGGTGATAACGCAATTGAAACAGCGTATATTGAGCTTTGGGATTGGGTACTATGCATAGATAGAGTCTTTGTTCAGGAAAAATCAAGTCAGTCAATGGCCCAATGGCTTTTCTGTAAGAGGCTGAAGAATATCTAGAAGGCCAGAACATCTTTAGTCGGATTTTTTGGGCCTGGAAGCACACACATTGCTGGCCTAGAAATCCTGAGATGAGTATCGGAAAAAGCCTCAAAATTGTAGAATTCTCAGTTTCCTTATGGGCTTTGAAGGACAACAATTACATGTAACAAAATGCATGTGAAAGCTTAAAAAGTTGCTAATGGGCCAAACGGAACTGTGTCCTCAAAAATTTGGTTCAAGAAATTTTGAAGGAAGTTGTATTTGAACATGACATTCTAAGCAACCACACTTTGTCTTGATTCCTCCAGTCAGCCTATAGTTAAGAGTTTCTATCTTGACTACGAAGCGTAAGACTAGTTTCAAATCGAATATATTTGAGTTTGTTTTTAAGTTATGTTTGAATAAATTTGAAATGAACTACTCAAATTCGAACATAAACACAAATCCGAATTATAGTTCTAAAAATTTGTGGATACGAATCTGAATATGAACTATACAAACTGAATGCGAATACGAATTTAAACTTTAATTGAAAATTTTTTATTTATATTTTATTAATTATAATTTTTAATAATATAAATACGAACTATATCAATCGAATACGAATACGAATAAAATGTGAACCAACTCTCAAACTCAAATACAAAATGAATGAATCAAACATAAATATATATATCTATTCGTATTTAATTCGATTTGAATCTAACTATTTTAAAGGAGCAATTGAACTCCTCCAATTGAGATTTCTTTTCAAAAAAAAAATTTTGATGAACAATCTACATTAAGTGAACGAATAAAAAGAAGTAAAAATCCTTAAAACTTTTTAGTAGCATTAAATATATCTATTTTCACTTTATTTTTCCAATTAATTTTTAAAAACCAAATTGAATATCAATCCAATGAAAAAGGTAATTCGATTCAACTAGTTATTAGATCAATGAACTCATTGAATAATTATTAAAAATGTTATTCAAAATAATTTTATGAAATTAATCATTAAATCTATATAATCTAAATTATTTCAATGTAGAAATAATTTTGGTTTAATGACATACATACAATATAATGACATAGGAGGTTGAAATTTCAATTTTGTTGTCGACGTCAATAACTTGGGTCAAACCGTGAAGAAGGGAGAACGACCAGGAATATTTGAATTTTACATAGACCAAAGAACTTACTCTTGCTTAAGGTTCGTTGAAAAAACAAAATTCCACCCTCACATTTTTTAAAATATAAACATTTATTCATTAACCATTTTTTATCTACTTTTTCTAATCTTTTTGATAAAATAATTAAATTATCAGCATCACAAAAATAAATATAATAAAAATATAATTTGATATTTTAATAAAAATTTAATATGTATTAAATTTTTAAAAAATATTAAAAATATTAAAAAAAATGTAGTCGTCATTGTCGATGACAGTGGTCGATGATAATCACATTAAAAGATCAAAAACGATGACCTGATTCACGGAGTGATTAGATCTAGCCGTCTTTGTTATCAATTATAATCGAAAACGATCGGTGAGGTCAAGAATAACTATTTACAATTGTTTTTCGACCATAGTTGATGGTAGAAGGGATCAGATCTAGTTGTCTGTGAATCAGGATGTCATTTTTAGTCTTTTCATAAGATTATCGCGGTCATCACATCCAATGATGCTACCAATGATAATGGTTACTTTTTTGTTTTTTTTATTTTTAAAATATTGTTATAATTTCTTTTAATATTTTTATTACATTTATTATATTTTTTAATTTTTTTTATAGATATAACAAAAATACTTTTCTGACTTGATCAAGATTGGCAGCCCTTAAACCTTTTAAAGTAATATCAAATGGCACTCCAATAACCCAGCAAAGATTAAGACGAAAACAACTCTAAATTCAAGCACATTCAACTCTAAAATTAGTCACAACTTCAATCAACTTCCAACATATCAATAGTTCATCCATTAATCCTCATTCATTCAACACATTGAAAGGTAGGAAGATGATATTTAAGTTACAACACAAATGGAATACTTACTTGGAGAGATAACTAACAAGATGTTTCACTCAAATCTAAAGGAAGAAGATCCACCAACTTGAGGTTGATTTAAATTTAAAGAACCTTGGATGCAAGCTTAAAAGAAATTCCACCCACTTGTTTCCAAGCTCACCCACTTGAATCTCTACCACCAATTCTTTCTTGCAACAAGAATTGGATAAAGGAAAAAAATGGATACAAAGAACCAACAAGTTCTATGTCCCAAACAAAAACACAAAGCTTTAGGTTTTAATTTCAATATTCAAGTCTAATTATAAAATGAGAAAAGTAGCTTTTATATAGGTTTTACAAACTATGGTTAAAGTAATCAAAATTGAGTTTACCTTATATTACATTACAAGTTATGAGAAATAAAATAAAAGACCAAAAACATAAAAAATAATTCACTTGATTTCTAATTACATTACAAAATAAATGATAAATAAATATAAAAATGGAATAATTTTAGATGCATGCATTTCCCTTGATTAATTTGTCTTGGGTTCGAATTTTCGAATCGAATATTTGAATTCAATCTGAAAGGTTATTGGCATTCGAATTATCGTTGGAAATCATCAAGAATTCAAAATTTTCAAGGAGAATGCATTGGAGGAGTTCTGGAAGCTGAAGCAAGCAAAAATTGATTGAAAAAGACTAAAATTCCAAAAAGTGGCAGAATCCAGGTGTTGCGGCATGCAGTGCGCACAAAGGTGTGCGTTGAGGATGCACGGGCGTGCGCAAGATTTGCGTGCAGGACAGCGCTGCAGCGCGCAAGGAGAGCGCCCGTTATGCGAGCACTGCTCGGTTGCTTGCTGCGCAAGGCAGCGTGCTGTAGCGCACAAGGTTGGTCCACTGGCGCGCATGGGTGCTTCTGGCGTTGGGCTTCTTGCGTGCACATCTTTGCTCCTTTTTGGCCCGATTCTCAACCAATTTGACTCATGTTTTTTTCATTGGCTTCGTATGGAGTCGTTTAATAAATAAGAATACCTTCGATTATCAAAAATGATGTTTATGATGCTAGAGATTCATTCGATTGTGTGATTCAAATCTATACTTGTTCCCTCCATGTGTTTGAATTTCTTCAAATTTGGTAGGTTTGGATCGAGTCAACCATTCCGAGAGCATGATTGGACTTCCTTAGTTGTCTTAAATTAAATGAGTGTTATTTGAATATTGATCATGACCATTAAGTTTTAATTATTAACTGTTAAATTTAACTGTTGACTTTGATCAATTAATTATCAAAAAATATTGATCTTACAATTAAAAATTATAGCCAAATTTACCTTTCATAGTGGATATACAACAAACTGAATCAAAGAAAAGAAATTATTCATGAAACTGTGGAAGATGAAGATGAGGAAATTGTTTAGAAGCTTGCAATAGTGGGACTCTAGTGCATCCGAAGATACGTAAGTCACTTGTTTCGTATGTGCATAATACTTCGGAATATCATCTGCGCGAATTTATGTTTGTTTCCCCAATTTGGGCCCAAGCCTAGCATGCTTCTTTCTAGCCAATATATTGTGCTTGGGTAATAATCTTTGAGTGCTTTAGCTTTAATATTATAATTTACTTTGGTCAGGTCAAGGAGATTAACATTAAAATGTAAGAGCAAGGAAACAATAATGAAATGCATGAAGTCAACACTATATCAAAAACTTTATTGATAGTTTACATACCATATTACCATTTTTCCGAGTACTGACTACACTACTGAAATTGAACTAAGCATTGCTATCAATATACAAGCTTCCCTCCATTGATTTTGATAACAGTAGCTCCGATGAACTTGCAGAATCTAATTCAATTAGAATCTCATCTTTTACAGAGTCACCTTGAGAAGAAGAAAAGAAGGGTTTAGGAGGCATCTGTAAGTCGTCAATGCTCCCTTCTAACATTTCTTTGACTTTGGTAATTGATGGACGATCTGCTGCATTCACTTGTATGCACCACAACCCAATCATGCATAGTTTTTTTGCAATGCCAATTTCATTTTCAGCCACATCTTGGAGCTCTAAATCTCCTCCACTCAGTATTTGGTCATACGCCCATGATGGGAAGTATGCTTTGCTTGAACGAGTTTCCATGGAAAAAGAATTCTTTCTCCCTCCAACCATCTCTAACAATAACATTCCAAAACTATAAACATCTGACTTACAAGAAATGACCCCAAAGCTCCTTGAAATCAACTCTGGAGCTATGTATCCTATTGTTCCTCTTGTCACACTAATGGAGACAAAATCATTTTCCTTTGGATAAAATTTTGCAAGGCCAAAATCAGAGACTTTTGGGATGAAATTGTGGTCCAGCAAGATATTATGAGGCTTAATATCGAAATGAAGAATGCAAACATCACATCCTCCATGTAGATATTCAATCCCCCGAGCTGTTCCCATAGCTATTTCATGGAGTTTCTTCCCAGTAAATGACTTTCCTTTACCTCCGTTTGAGAAAATGTGCTTATCAAGAGATCCATTAGGCATATACTCATATACAAGAGCACGATGTGGTCCTTCTGAACAAAATCCCAATAATTGCACAATATTGACATGGTGAATTCTACCGATTGTGGAGACTTCATTGATGAATTCTTCTGCACTAAATTTGGAGTTTTTTAAAACCTTCACAGCAATGAAACAACCATTATGAAGCTGCCCTTTGTAAACTGATCCAAAGCCGCCTTGGCCTAATCCATGGCTGAAACCGTTTGTCATTGCAATTATCTCACAGTAAGAATACCTTTTAGGCATCCAGGATTGTTGATTGTGAAGAAATTTCTCTACGGTATCCACTGGTTTCCTGGTTTTTCTATATTCGATGAAAACATACGCAAGTAAAACCATTGGTGCAAGGATAAATCTGACGATAAGAACAACTGCAAGCGTGAAAAAAGAAAGTTAAACTCAATGTCTCAATGTTTTTAGCGAAGTGTTCATGCTGTAGAGAACAGGGATTCCATAGAGCAAGATTTTACTTACCCCACAGAAAGGATATAATGAGTGCTTCACCTGGAGCAGCCAACCACATTTCCCAAAATGTGTAATCATAGACACCATTGTCTGCATAAATATATTTTATTAAATATCACTTATAAGTATATTTTATTATTAAAATAATTAAAAATAATAAATTATATTAATTCAATTTTTATTATAATATTACAAAAATATATTTCAATCATATTATAATATAATTTACTTTTAGAACATAATAAACAAATACTTTATAAATAAATATTTTATTAGAAATTTATGTGAATAATTTTTAAAATTAAATAAACAAATACTTTATAGGCAAATATAATTTAATTGTAGAATTAAATAAACAAGAGTAATGTGATAATATACCTAATCAAAGTAACTTATAAGTAAACTGTTTATAAATACTAAAATAAAAAATTGGTTCATGATTTTTTTAAAATTTATAAATTCAATATATAAAGATATTATAAATAAACAGATTAGTTTAATTTAAAAGCTTATGAGCTAATTTGACTAATTTATAAACAAGACAAATACTCTCTAATCACAAGAAAAATTTTGACAACAACCATATAAGCAGCGCATCAATTGGCCAATAAATGTAGGACGGAAACGCCAGAAATACAATAATTCGGTCATGGAAGCCATACCATATTGAAATACTGTTTGGAAGGGTTCAAGCAAGGAATCCCACAAGAATAACAGATGGTAAACAAAACTCCCTGCATAAGCGCGCGAGAAATAAAAATTAAGCCCGGACAGATAATTCACAAAAATTGAGAAAACATAAATCAATTAAAAATATTCGTCACAACCTCAACACGTATGTATACAGAAAAATAAGCTTACCTTTAGAGCAGAACAATCCAATTATATACCCGATGAACCAAAGGCGGTTGAATATCCCGTAAGAATAACAATCCGGTTCGACCCAGCTGAGATCAAACCCTAACTGCAGAAAATTCTGGATGGTTTCATAGGAAGGATTTGTGTGAAGAGGAAGAAGCATAGGAGTACTTGAAATGAACGAGCATGAATATTGACGATAGGTTGTATGTAATCTATCATTATAGTATTTACCCCAAAAAGAGCTATCTTTATAGTAGACATAAACATGAGACTGGTTTCCACTCATACAAGGAACTTTGATGTACGAGGAATGACTGAAATTCGAAGGGCACTCCAAAAACAGGGCTTCTGTGTAGTACTTCCGTTGTCTTCCTATGTACGAGAAAGATACTAATCTTAATTCAATTCCTGTTCCGTTGTCATAAACGTCGGGAGTTTCGGAGATCGAAAGAGGTTGAGATGGAAGGGCGCCACAGCTTCGATCGGCTAAGTCAACATCAACAACATTAATTTTCCCATAATCATAAGAAATTTCTTTCATATAGTAATTTCCAGAACCGTACTGTAGGATGAGTTTGTTGCTCTGGCAAGTGAGTTCGAAAACAGAATCACCGATGCCCGATGAATTGGCCTTTAAACTGAACGGGTGTCGTATATCTTTGATGTCACCACATGAAGAAGAACATGCTGCTAGTTGGACAGCAATGAGTAGAAAGAACAACACAGAAAACATAATGTTAGATGAATTTGATGATTCCCCACTTCCCATGGTTTCCCCTCTCTCAGATACTACCTATTTGGATATAAAAATTTGTTGGAAATCGGAAATAAGGTTGTATAGAACTTTAATGTAGCATTTACTAGACAAAATTAAAAGGGACTTATATAAATACCTTCCACCATCAAGACTTACACATAATTAAACTGAAATTTCAGAAAAAAAATAAAGAAAAAAGTCCTTACAAATATCTTTAAAAAAATAATACAATTAAACAAAGCAAAAAAATATATCATTAAAAAAACAGCTACTAAATCTTCGGAAAAAAAGAAAGAATAATATATTAATTATATGTACCACATCAATTTGTGTATTTATATATGTGAATTTTCTAATCACAATAATCAATTTAGCATATTTTAAAAGTATATTTCACAAGTCAAGAGAAATATCTGGAAAAAGTTGCGACTTTTCCGTGGTGATAATTCCTCCTCTCCTACAATTTGGATAGTCAATACGATGTAATGTAAATTTGAAACTTGCTTATACAAAATGGGTTATGAAAAACTGGACGGAGACATGCACTTCAGAAAATTACCATTTCTTGCTCATTTTCAATCATTTTAGTCCTTTCAGTATGAAATTTCTTTGAAAATGACTTACCCGAGAGATGGTACCCAGAACATATTAATTAAGACAACATATATGAGAGGAACTTTCCACTGAATTATTAAGTCTTCCAGGAAAGGACATAGACTCGGCTATGGGGTGACTTGGAGAAGCGCAGTCAACTACTATGTGTCCACTGTACGCACCAGATGGGGATCTCCTTAATACAATAGCAATATGAACTTCATCAAGAGAATTATATAGTCTAGAAACGTGAGGAACTTATAGTCAAGATGGTAGGGTAAGAGAAACTGACATGTAGTTGGGATGGGTGAGATTTCATGTTCAATGCACCTTCTTGAAAACTTAAACCAAATTATTCAGACCAGTTGCAATATATGGTGGTCCATGTTAACCCTTGATATAGAATATAAAGCAAGAAAAAATAAAGTGTGAAGGCTTAGTTTAATTATCTTTGTCGATAATTGCTTGACTATTCCAAGTCAATTTGATGTAGATGATACAGCTTTGTTTATGATAAGATCGATTTGGAGAAAATTCAAGTTGCTCACTTAACATGGCAAAATTAATTCGGTCTTAAAAATGTATCTATTTACTTAAAACGATCTTTTAAAAAATAGTTGTAGTCAGAAGGTTAAATCATTTACCAAGATGTAGTAGGGCTTATAGAGTAAATAGTGCGTTTTGGGGTTAATTTTCATTAATACCAAAACGCTGCGTTTTTTATTAGAGGTTTAGGTGTCTTGGTCTTCGACTTGTCTGGGCAGAGAGCTAAACGCTTGGTCTTCGACTATTGATTGGCTGAAAGGTCTGTAAACAACTGGCATATGTAGATTCTTATATATTTATTGTAACAAACTTTCAAGGCCTTTCATTCTTTTGTATATTCAATGTTTAGGACATGCCTTAATTTCTGATAAAACCGATTTGGAGAAAATTCAAGTTGCCCATTCAACATAGTAAAATTAACTCCGTCCCAAAAATATATCTACTCACTTAAAATAACCTCTTGAAAAATAATTTGCAGTCCTAAAGGTTGAATCATTTATATATATATTCATCGAAAGATTTTGAATATGTATCATTGCAAAATAGGAAAAAAGATTAACCAGAAATATCTCAATAAATCAATAAATACTCTAGTATTTGAATTTCAATAACAGAAGAAGAATGACTCTTATTTCTACATGGACATATTTGAAACAAGAACTTGCTTTCCACTTTGTATTTGGTACATCAGATACGCTCCATTTCCAAAACAGAAGAAACAAATGGTATCGTCCACTCTAGATAACATTCTTCATTACTTCAATTAGTTTGCACCAATTTCAACACTTGAAGAAACAAAGGGCTTTGGAGGCATCTCCAAGCTTTGTAAATCACCTTCAAGCATCTGTAATACCATTGGCATGGAAGGCCTTTCTATTGGATTCCACTGGATGCACCAGAGTCCCACTATTGCAAGCTTCTTCGAAATTTCCTCATCTTCATCTTCAACAATTTCAAGATTAAGTTCTTTTCCTTGGCTCAATTTGTTGTATATCCACTCAGGAAAGTAAATTTGGCTCTGATTTTCAATTGTAAGATCAATGTTCTTTCGACAGCCAACCATCTCTAACAACATCATTCCATAACTAAATACATCTGATTTGTAAGAAACATCTCCGAAATTCTTGGAGAAAAGCTCTGGAGCAATATAGCCAGCAGTTCCTCTAGCCGCAGTCATTGTTATAACACTTTTTTCCTTTGAGCATAGCTTGGCAAGACCGAAATCTGAAATCTTCGGCCGAAAATTATGGTCAAGTAATATGTTGTGAGGCTTGATGTCAAAGTGAAGGATCCTTTGGTTGCATCCTTGGTGCAAGCACTCTACTCCTCGAGCCACGCCAATTGCAATGTTTTGCAGCTTCTCCCAACTCAATGGACGCTGAGCTGAATCCTTTTCCCTTGAGAATAAAAACTTCTCAAGGGATCCATTAGGCATAAATTCATAAATAAGAGCACGTCGTGTTCCTTTTGAGCAGAATCCTAGAAGACGAACAATGTTAAAATGGTGTATCCTACCTATAGTAGCCACTTCATTGATGAATTCATCTCCACTATCTGTTGAATGTTCCAACATTTTAACCGCAACTGGAATTCCATTGGAAATTTTTCCTCTAAAGACACTTCCATAACCTCCTTGGCCGAGTCCTTGCTTAAATCTACCGGTAATTTTCTTAAGGTCGCTGTAAGAATATCTGGTTGGATTGAGGGTCTTGTAGTCTTCCAGGAACCTGTCTACTTTAAGTCGAGCTTCTTTTTTATTCTCAGACGTCCATGATTTGTAAACAATCAGAATCACCAGTACAAGTAATATACTGCCTCCAATACTTACGGCTGTGCACACTAAAATTTTTGTTATTGGAGAATCTGCATCTCAAAATGAAAAATATTAGCTCAGTTATCATCAATTTTATAAGCTCGAAAGCTTTTTAGGCTCTGTTTCTCGGCCATGAGCCATCATTCAACTAGAATACGAGAGGTTATTTGGTTTTAATTTTCTTCTTTCAAATCAAATATAGTATCTCAATTAAATCCATCAAAGCAGTAAACACTAGGCCGGATTCGATCCAAACTGCTTGTAGAGTTCAAGCTGCCTTAAATCAAATCCAGAGTTAAATTACTTTCAAATCGAGATTAAACCTAAACTCATCAAACGTAACCTTGTTTGGATACAGCTTGCTTTGAATCCAACCCAGTAAATTCCTAAACTTTTAAGTATGATTCTTCTCGTGTCTACTGAAGCAAAAAGAAAATAGATAGTATGTATGATGAAAGGGAGCACACACAATGAGTAGGCTTTATTGATAATTGATTCAAATGAAAAGAAGTTTAATGGTTTGGTAGATAATATCAATATAAATTAGAGTATAAAGCTTCATAAAAGAGGTGATAAATTAAAAGATCCGAAAATTCATGATGCTTCAAAATTTCTTAATGATAACTTACGATGGCGCTTCGTACAGAATTTTGGGTTGTCACGTTTGCAACACATTACAGATTTGCTTGTACTATCGAACCCGCAGTAGTCGCTTGAAGCCTCGCATTTATCGCATTCTTTATGGGGTTTCCAGCGTATTTCGATGCTTGGATTTGTTGAAGCCACTCCAGAAGCATCCGACGGTGGCCAATCAATAGAACATTCAACCGTTTGATATCTACGACAATTTAACGGCAGAATTTCTTCTGAATAATAGTCTGAACTTATTACATAAACAAAATTTCTATCATAACCGAGGCAATTTATAGGTCCAACTGCTCTGTAATCACTACCGGTGATTGGATACCTGTTAGTGCAGTTGAATATCGTGCACTCTTCCGGATAGTAAAGATAGAATCCGGAGTTTTCGAGGTTAGCGGCTAGAAGACTTTGTATTGTGCATGCTGTCTCCTGCACATCCATAACTTTAACCCGGCCGAGATAATAGTTAATTTCTTGCACATAGTAATCGCTTGAGGAAGGAAGGTGCAACAACGTCTTGTTGTTTGAGCAAGATAATTCAAACCCGTCAGGGGCACAAACGAGTGATTGATTTTTTAGTCGAAACGGATATCTTATTTCTGGTCCGTTTGGGCTACATCTTGTTGGTGGACAGAATTCATCTCGATTCTCGGCTCCTGAGTAAGATGAGAGAAAAAAGAAGATAATACTCAGTACAACGAACATAGTGAAAGAGAGAGAAAAATGTGAACAGCAAGCAAAGGTGCACTGATTTTTAACCCAACTGCTTCTTTTACGTGGTATAGAAGTTGGAACACTAAAATCCCTCCTTTTAGTCAACGCTGGTTCTTGTTTTTTAGGGACGGAGAATTTGACTCGAATAGGCATCATTCTAATTTTTTTGCCTGTTCAGTTCTCCGCCTGCCATCGGGTAAGCATAATACCTAAAATTATGTTTTATCCGTAAAATCATGAATTTAATTTTGTGTTCAATTTCAGTTTATTCGGTTTCCCTCCCCTCTCTTACGTTTTTGACAAGATATCTAAGATGTATTCAATTTTATTAAATTTTAAAAAAAAACTTCTATCAGACTTAATTTTAATTGACCTATTCATCCTCTAATAAAATTTAAATTCTAATTTATCCTCTAATCATAGCAATTTATTATTTTCATTTTCTAAAAAATAATTGTTTGCTTATTTTATCTTTTTTTTATTGCTTCTCCAGTTACCTTGGCCACTGAGGGCCACGATCTTCTTCCTCTTCTCTTCATCTGCCCCGGCACCATTACCTGTCACTCTTTACTCCAATAACCTTCATCATTAACACCATTGGTCATTGTTATACTTCTCCTCCCGTCATCTTTATCATCTCTCCTCTATTTTTTTTAATTTCCAAGGAAAATCTCCAAATAACTTTAGATTTCATTTACTTGAACTGAAAATTAAGTGAGAGAAAGAAGAGAAAGAAATAAATAGACATTTATTAAAAAAATGGGTGGAAAAAAGAAAAGAAAGAGATAAAAGAAGAAGAGGGAAAAGACAGTGACAGAAATATGAGTGGTAGAAAGGAGATGAAGAGAGATTGACATTTGTTAAGGAGAAATGAGTGGTACCCCTTTACAACTCATTTAAGAGGATAATATAAATTTAAATCTTATTTATATAAATAAATTTTTTCTGGAAGCAAATTCGTAGAATCATACCCAATAAAATGATATGTTAGAAAAAACAAATAAATAACAAAAGTATAATAAATCGATTTTCACGAGTCTTTTTTATTTTTCACAAGTCGTACATGCACTATGATAAACCCATTCAATCTGTAAGTCATACCTGCTATATTTGACTAGAGAAAGTCCTAGGATTTTGTTTCCTTATATATTGATATTGGCAGATCATCACTATCATAACAGGAGTATTCCTCCACTATTGAATCGGATTCTAACAATCCAGTTGAAGAGTTATCACATTGAATCTCCCTTGCAGAATCATGGTGAGGGGAAGAAGAAAAGAAAGGCCTAGGAGGCATCTGCAAGTCCCCAATGCTTCCTTCTAACATTTCCAGAACTTTGGTCATGGAAGGCCGGTCTGCTGGCCTCACTTGAATGCACCATAATCCAATTATGCACAGCTTTTTTGCTATGAGATGTTCAATTTCAGAAACATTTGGAAGCTCTAAATCTTCCCCTCTAATTATTCTGTCATACACCCATGACGGAAAATATGCTCTGCTTGACTGAGTTGCCTTCATTACAGAATTCCTTCTTCCTCCAACCATTTCCAACAACAGCATTCCGAAACTATAAACATCTGACTTGCAGGAAACAGCTCCGAAATTTCTTGAAATTAACTCAGGAGCTATGTAGCCTATTGTTCCTCTTGTAGTGCTTACGGAAACAAAATCATTTTCTTTCGGAAAAAGCTTTGCAAGGCCGAAATCAGAGACTTTCGGGATGAAATAATTGTCTAACAGGATATTGTGAGGCTTGATGTCAAAATGCAGGATGCAGACATCACAGCCTCCATGTAGATACTCAATACCCCGAGCTATTCCTAAAGCAATTTCATGGAGTTTCTCCCAGCTAAATGCTTGACCTTTACTTTCTTTCAGAAATATGTACCTATCAAGAGATCCATTAGGCATAAACTCATATACAAGTGCACGTTTAGATCCTTCTGAACAGAATCCTACCAACTGTACCACATTAACATGGTGAATTCGACCAATTGTAGAAACTTCATTTATGAATTCTTCACCACTGAACTTAGAGTTTTCTAGCAACTTAACAGCAATAAGGGAGCCTGTATGAAGTTGTCCTTTGTAAACTGATCCAAATCCCCCTTGGCCTAATTTGTCTCTAAAGTTGTTTGTGACTGCCATTAGCTCAGAATATGAGTACCTTTTAGGCATCCAGGACTGCTGTTTGTGCAGAAATTTCTCCACATTATCAACTGTCTTCCTGGTTGTTTTACATTTGTGGATCAGGAATGCAATTAGAACTAGTGGAGCAATGAGAAATCTAGCAATAAGATAAAGAACCACTGCAAGTTCTGCAGGTAAAAAGAAAGTTATTAATGGAAGGTTTTAGTGGAATCCAACGCAATATCAAAGAAGGAAACTTCCAGAGAGGAAAGTATACCGAAGAGAGACTCTGATACAATGAAATAAACATTCTGTGATAGATAAAAATCTGCACAAGTATACCAGAAACAACATGTCAATTAGTACTGAATCTTCACAGGATTTGAAAGCACAAACAATGATAAATAGAAGTGTCTACTATTTGAAACGGTGTCAACTTTAAGGTCTAGGATTGATGGAATAGGCGCTCCAAGCGACGAAGTAGAAGAGCAGGGATGTTCCGAGATAGGAATGGCCTTTTTAAGCTTCAGAATGGTCCTTACAAAAACTTAGCTATTGCTCGTTCCAAAAGCACATCAGGCCTTTCAAAAATTGCGAGAAGCAGAACAGGAAAGCCTAATGAGCTATTTCCCTGAAGAAATGGCAGGTTGTGTTTGGAACTTTCTGTCCATAGAACCTTTTGTAATTTTGGATTTCTCAAGTCATCACTATATAAGAGAAACCCTAGTTTAGATTATGTAGATGTTAAAAGCACGTTGCGAACAAAGTACATCTATGTGTCTTGTGATTGCTATTTGTTTGTCTTGAATTTTCTCTTAGTTAATTTTGCATCCCTAACTCAATAACATTGCAAAAATAAGAGGTTTCAAACAACTTCAAGCAAATGATAAAGCCATTGCATATGGAGAAAGAGAGGCCTACAAGTGCTTTCTGGGCAAGTCAAAGTGTCCACATTCAAAAAGCAAAAGCTTCCAGCATCAACACAGTTCCTGCACTCAACAGACCAGTGAAGTTCAAAGCCTGATTCAAGCAACTTCATGATGGCCTCGTAAGAAGAAACCTGTACATCCGTACTGCTAAGTATGGGAACCACAGTAATGAAAGAGCACAAATCCGGCAGATCAGATAAACTGCTCCCCCCATAATTGACATAAACCGGAGACTGATTTGTACTCAGGCAAGGAACTCTGATATTTTCCGAATCACTGACATCGCCGGAACAGTTCACATAATTGGCATAGGTGTATCGATCAGCTACCTGGAATCCTTGAAAGCCGTTATCATAGTTGAATATGCTTCTGAAAATATCTTGTCGCAGAAATTTGTTCGGAAGGCTGCAGCTTCCATTGGCTAAGTTAACATCAACAACACCGATTACCTGATCATTGTAGGAAATTTTCTTCACATAATACTGCCCTGAATAGAGTTGCAGGATGGCTTTGTTGTTCTGGCAAGAAAGTTCAAAGTCTGGATCGCCACAACCAACTGGGTCGCCCTTCAGGCGAAAAGGGTAGCTTATATTTTTTATGTCTCCACATGAAGAAGAACACACTTCTGCAAGTTTTCTAGCCTGTATTTCAGTGATAAACAGAATGATCAACACAGAAAACAGATGGGTTGGGAGCGTTGATGCTTCGTTCCTCTTCATGGTTCCTCCTAATACCTTTAATTTCGATCAATTGGAGAAATGCAATATGCTTGTTCGACAGTGTTCTGCAACGTCGTGTTTGAACGGCTAATGGACGACCCAGAGTCGGTACAAGACTTTGACTTCTGAGGCTGCAGAAAACATAAGGTGGAAATCCAATATAGAAATTGATAAAAGACTGATCACCCAAGTTTACCACCGCAGGCCCAAGATGAAGAAAGGGGAGACCAGCCCAATTGCAGTCCAGAATCAAGGGAGAATACCAAGTAGCACAATCCCAATTGCAGCTGGAATTCAAGAGGTGGAAATTGGGAAGGGTCCAGAACAAACGGAGAGTGGTCCTTGCTCTCAATCAAAAAAAGAGAAAATCAGACAAGTGACCGCAGTGGACTGGAGGAGGGTGAAATTCAGTCAGTACTACACTATACAAGGAGAAGAGGAATCGTTTTCTGCATTTTTTGGTCATTCTTTTCCAGACTATATTTTTGTTAGGGTTTTGGCTAGACTTTGGACATCCATTTTTAGTGTAATCTGAATGGTATATACATTTTCATCACTATTGAAATTAATACAAAAGTTGATGTTCATCAGTTTCTTTCTCACTCTCTACATTTAGCACTTATATTTTCACTGCTCTATCGTGCTGAATTTGTATTAGAATGCCGGATGTTGTTGGGGACTGTTGTGAATCCTTGTGGTGTTGATGTTATTCTGCTGAATCCAGAGGCTGTGATTGGTTATTGAAGTGAGAAGATGCTGTGATTGGCTAAGATCCCTTTTAGTTTACATTCATGAGACCAAGTGCAACTAAAATCAAATCACTAAGCAAATAACTGTCAATTATAAAGTTGAAATTAAATATACAAAACAAACGTTATCTGTTTATAAAATTAATTTTCGAACTCTCATTTACCAATAGGATTGAATTTAAACTGAATATATTCAGATTTGTTTTTAAATTTAGTTTGAACGAGCTTGAAATGAACTACTCAAACTCGAATACGAACACAAATATGAACCTGAACTATAGTTTTAAAAATTTATAAATATGAATCTGAATACGAACCATATGGACCAAATATGAACACAAACCTGAACTATAGTTTTAAAAATTTGTGAACACAAACACAAACCCGAACTTTAGTTGAAATTTTTTAATTATATTGTATTAATTATAATTTTTAATAAAAAATAAATACAAATCATATGAATCAAATACGAATATGAACACAAATACAACCGAACATGAACCAACTCTCGAATTTGAATTTGAATTCGAATTCAAACTTTATTAATAAAAAAGTAATGAATATGAATCCAAATACAAACTGTACCCACAACAACTGAACCAAACACTAACATATATATATTCACATTTGATTCGGCTCAAATTCAACCCTATTTGCCAAGTGCTAAGCTTATATTTAAAGTACATCGGGTATGATATCTCACTCAGATTGTTCAGACTTCCCTCCAACTACAAGTTGAAATCTCTTTAGTTGTTAGTTTCAAACCCCCTTTAATTAAAAAAAAAAAAAAAAAGCAAACAAAATAGAAGGCAGATTAGAGAATGTAATATTTCAAGCTAAGAAGCTTCCATGTATAAGATTCTTTTCAAGGTTTTCAGTCTGAATAGAAGCCCTTATGAATGCAGGCCCAGAAGCTTCTGCAAGAACAAAGTGTTCCATTATGGGTTAATATGAGATGGCCCTCTAATATTTGTGGGGGGAAAAGTCTTCTTATTGATAAAAGCCAATATTATATATGTATAAATTATTCATGCACACATACTATATAATATAAATTTTACTACATTAATGTTATCTGCATTTAAAATAGCTGAATAATTGAATGCAGATTTTATATATTTATGGCTCCATATTGAGCAACCATTAATCAAAATCGAGAAGAGAAGAGAAGACACGGTAACTGTCTTAAGCATCTAATACTAACAACAAACTAATCGAGTCTACACCAATAAAACCTTTTTCAAATTTTCTTATGATTGTCTCTGTTCTATAGGCCTTGTGCGTTTCATTTAGAGTATTTTATCTATTTAGCCTAAAAATATATAGTAAATGAATAAATACTAAAGTAATTCCTTGATCTAAATTTAATAATAGAGAGAAACTTTATTGAAAGTTTTGATATAATCTAATATAGTTAAAAATTCAATACAAGTCTCATTGTCTAGTTATTCAATACAAGTCCATAAGAAATTTGAGTTTAACTAATAAAAACCCATTTTAGAAATTCTTTCGTAAATATAAAATCTGCAAATTTTATGTGTATAAATAACGGATACTAACATATATAAATAAATTGATATGTTTTCTATAATTAAATGAATTAATTAATTATTTTATTTTTAATTTAAAACTACGTAATTATATAATAAAATATTATTTTATTTATATCCTTTAATGCTCAACTCTTTGGAAACTATAGTAATGATAATAATGAACATTTGAGTTGCCAATATCACAAGCTAGAGTGACATGCCTGAAATTATTTCTTGATAAAGCCGGTCTAAAGTCAAAGAAAGGACAAAAAATTTAGTTTGGTAAGGTGAAATTGCTTGTAGATTTTAGCTAAGTTGTAATTAGCTGCATCAGAACTGTCTTGAAAGCAACCAATAATACCCACTTCAAATATTGACAGCAACATTACTCTCAGTGGCCCTATGGACAATTAGTGTGTGCCAATAAATATCAATTAGCCCTCAGGGAGAAGCTTGTTAGTCTCTTGCCACAAGCAAAAATGTTGGACAATGTTTCAAATTATTTAGTCTTTATACTGAAATTAAATTTTTGATTTTATCCCATAGAGCATAAGTCCTATGGACAATTAGTGTGTGCCAATAAATATCAATTAGCCCTCAGGGAGAAGCTTGTTAGTCTCTTGCCACAAGCAAAAATGTTGGACAATGTTTCAAATTATTTAGTCTTTATACTGAAATTAAATTTTTGATTTTATCCCATAGAGCATAAGTGAGATGTTGTGTTTATCCGAGATTTATCAATACAGTTTAATTGGTAATACGAAAATTAATTAATTGTTTTTCGAATAAACCAAAAAGCAAAAAGGTTTATTAAGCTGAAAAGTTATAAAAACATCGATTTGAGCCGAGTTTTTCATCAACCAAAAAAAAAAAATAATTATAATAATATATCAATCAAACTATATACACTTATTACCAAATTGGGTATTAATCATTAACATTAGTATTTAATTTAATATTCATTTAAATATGCATAACATTATTCATCTACATCTCCTGATTTCTTGGGCCCTAAAAGAACAAAAAAAGACACACAAAAAAAAAAAAAAAAACAAAAACCCTAATTTTATATCAAAATGTTGAAATATGATGTAGAATTTCATTTTTGCCCATGGAAGACATGTTTGGAAGGTAATTTTTCCAATTTTGGTGAGAGTCAATTTTGGTAGAATTTGATGTACCCCAAATGATTTATTAAGATATGATACTTTCACACTTGCCCAACTAGTCAATAAATCCTATACAGATTAATGAAGAACCCACGGGTAGAGTCAATTTTAGTGAAAAATATTAATTTTATTTTTTATTAATAATATTAATTTCATTTCTCCTATACTAATAATTTATACTTTACACCTAAATTAAAAAAAAAAAAAACATATAATAAATATAAAAAGAGTGCTTATACGAGAGAACCCACTTATTATAAATACTTTAAAAAAAAAAAAGTGGGACATTTACAAACAAAAAAAATAGTAATAATAAAACTGAAGAGGCCCTAAAAAAAAAAAACTAAAATTAAAATTAAAATTCCTGAAAAAATAAATTTGAAAAAGAAAGCTTATGGTCAAAACCGCCACCAACCCTCTAAAAATTAAAATTTGGGAAAAAAAAAATTAATTTCTAAGAATTACAGGATATGTAATCTCTGATCATCACCATCATCAGCATCATGCATGATGCACATGCACCACAAAATCAGCCTCATCGACGCAAGGCGGAGAAGAGCCACTCAAAAAATTCCCCCGCCACGCGCATGCGCGTGGAACACACGCGCTGGCTGGAAGGAGGAATAGTACTTAGCGGGGATCTGCAGAGAGGGCAATTGAAATTTCGGTGGTTCAGCCAACCATCGAAGCAATCCTTATGGAAAACGTGGCAGCAATCGAGCTTCCTCACCCGTTCCCCATCTCTCAGCTTGCACAAACACACCACACACTCCTTCCTCCCGGCGCCGTCGCAAGAATACTGGTACGAAAACCGACCGTTTATCTTCAACTGCTCCGTCAAAATGATCAGCCCCGACAGACCCGCATCGATGCCCTCGGGGTGGAGACGGATCAGCCCGAGGGAGTGGAGAAAGCCGTTCAAGAGGGACCAGACGGCGGCGACGCAGTTGGCGAATAGTGCCAGTAATAAAACGGGAAAAGAATCCGTGGCGAAGTCGGTCAAGTGCTGATGCAAACCCATGATGATGATGAAAAAAAGTTCAAATATTCTGAATTATATAACAATTTTTGTTGAAGGGAAAGTGAAATTTATAAGGAACGGACGACGAGGAGAAGGAGCAGAGAGGAAGCTAAGGCCATGTGTGGTCGGACAAGGAGGAAGAGGTTCGTTAAATAGGAAGAGGTTATGAGCTTCTTATTCGGTTGTCCATATTTTCTCTCATGGGTTAGACAAGAGGGCATGGTCCAAAATTCATTTACGATATATCAAAATCAAACTTTTAATTTTTCCGTTAAAGTTTGTATAAGACTAATCATTGGATTATAAGTTTAACCTATTTAATATAACCGGTTTAATCATGATAAAGCTATTCAATTCGATCAAGAGTTCCTCTCTACAAATTGAAATAAAGATTTACTTTGCGTAATTTTTATTCAAATATTTACCATGTGTATTTTTTAAAATATGTTTCATAATGGGTCAAACGACAAATTCTTATCCAAGATTTTCTTAAATAATAAAGTCTCATCTATAAAATTTTAAAAAGTTAAACACTCATCTTATTAGTTAAGAAGACTAAAATATCTTTTATAAAAACACATAATATTAATATTAAAATAAAATTTGATATAAAATAATAGTAAAATATTAATAAATATTTAAAAGTAAAATAAAAATTTTTAAAAGTTATTGCCACTAATAGTGTCATCGACAAGGGTGATTGTCATTAATATAATAAGATGATCGAAAATAACTACCTAGTTCTATTAACTATCGGATCTAGTTGCTTTGATAGTCTAGATTGTTAGATTTGGTCATCTCTACTATCAAAGAATGACACAAACGGTCGACACGCTTGAAACTAATCATTTTTAACCATTTTAAATAACAAAGACAGCTAGATCTGGTTGCTAATAAAACCATATGACCATTTTCAATCACTTGGTTATGTCAACAATTTTAATACTTCATTATTTTGTTTATTATTTCAATAATTTTTATATTTTAATTATTTTTATAAAATTATTTTTTTTAATTTTTATTCAAAAAAACAAAAATATCTTTCCAAATTAGGTCAAGGGTCGATACTTAATTTTTTAAAACTTTATGAGTGAGATTTTCTTATTTAAAAAACTTTCGGTGGGAATACGTTGTTTGGCCTTCATATTAATTATATATTATGAATTCTTTTAAGATATCATCTTATTGTCAATATATAAAATATTTTTATGTTATTTGTTATTTTAATTAAAAATAAAGATACTTTTATCTTAAAATTTAATAAATAAGAATAAAAATATAATAAAAATTAAGATTATCTTATTAAAATTTTAATATTTAAAAATAAATATAATAATAATAATAATAATATACATTTGGTAATTTTGTCACCGGATACTCCTTGAGTTTTTTACCTTGATGAAGTTTTTTCACTAAATTATGAATCCACACGAGTGATTAGGGCTAGATAATCTTGAGTCTGGATTTCACAAGTTATAGTCTAGATATTTTTTAATCGATTCTGCTCATTGCTTAAAATTTCTGACTACACCCAGTGCCTACACAATGTTATAGTTGTGCACGTAATATGGTATGCTGGGTCGAGTGAGAGATTGAAATGGGTTTCATGTCCTTACCAGTCTCATCCCTCTCCATGAAAGGGCAGTGAGAAATATCAACGGTCACTTACCCTACACCATTTGGGCATGTTACGTGGAGCCATGTGGTGAAAGGGTATTTTGCTATTTTGAAAATGTTTTATTATCACATATAATAGAAGACACATATTTGATATTATTCTCAATGAAATAGTTTCCCAATAACTATATATAATTTTAAGGTTAATCTTTCCATTAAATTATTATTTTTTACTTACAACATGCATCATCTCGATAATTATATTTATTATTTTGATTTCTCTTCACTTCTGCTTGTATATATTTTAGAGTTAGATTCAAATCAAGTCAGTTTAATTCGATTTAGTGTTTGACTCAATTTTAAATTAAAGTTTCAGTTTGATGATTCGATTCAAATTCATTTTAAAAAACCGTTTTAACAATATTGTTTATTTCGTCAATAATATTATTCATCTTACCAACAACTCTCAACAATATCTTTAATTAGCTTAAACGAAATTAAATTATTTATTTATATTCAAACCAAACTCGAACAAGTCTACGTTTAAACTTAATTCAATTCCAATACAACCCAACATTAACGGTGGATAGTTGAGCTAGTCTTCTTGAGGTTTATCAGCATAATGGTTAGGCTCCACCCAAAGGATGGGGTGGATTATTTGAGCCAAAGATTTGAGTTAAATTATAGATTTGAACTGAATAAATTCGAATTTGATCCACCTCAACCAAAAGGGTGGTCAAGCTTTGCCAAACAGGGCTCTTCATTAAAATAAAAACTGTAATAGTTTTAAATTAGAGCTTTTTATAGTTAAATCAAACCCTATTAAGCAAGAAAAATCAAAGGAAATTGGAAAAAACTGAAGTGCCCATGTATGAAAAAAATGGAATGCTGAAAAAATAAAACAGAAGAAGAAGAGCAAATTGTCACTTGAATCTCCGGCATACCTGTGAGATAATAAAAAAAATTAATTAAAATTAATTAATAACAATGAAAAGTCATGGTTGGCGCTGGAAGATTGGACCAAATTAGGACCATTTCTGATTAAGAGAGATTTGTTCATGATCTTCTGATTAATAATCTAACTAATTTAGATTATCGTATGATGCAATCTGGATCGTCCTAAAAGATCTTCGGATCACCGACAATGTACTTAATCAAACCAAATATTGTCGAACTCGAGTATAATTTGAATGAATTTATGCAAGGCTCGAACACAAGTCAAGAGTTTGCAGCTCATTCTCGAACTTCAAACAAGACTTGCTAACTCGAGCTGTGTTTTAAGAAATTATTAGGTAAACTCTATAACTTATATATTTATCTAAGTTGAGTTATTTTAAGATCAAATCTGGTAATCAACGTCCAAAGAGTATTATTAATCAAATCACATAAATTTGTCTTGTATTATGTGATTGATTTTGATTTGTAATTTTGTTTCGTTTGATTTGTTTCTTAACGAAGACACGTAATTAGGTAAAAAGACTACTATTTCAACAATTTTTTTTAATATTTCCCTTATACTTGACTAATGTCATTAACCTATATGATGAAAGCATGAACATAGTCTTTTAGATGACAATGAATCAATTCAAATATTTTATGAAAGTTGATTCCAATACGGGTCACGATGAATAATATTATATTAAATTTTATATATATTTATAAAAAGCCCTTATCTTGACTTTCTCAAATGGAATTTTACCAATCAAGGAGTGAGGGAGACGAAAACCTTCCCTAAGTTTTAAGTATAATTAAATTTAAATTAAATTAACTTTAAGTTTAAATAAACTTAAACTCAATTTAACTAATAAGAAATCGAGCTCAAACCTGAGTTTCAGTTCAATAAATTTTGTCAATATGAATTCGAGAACAAAACTTAACAAATCGAGTCAAACTTTTTTGTAAGTTTCTTATTGAGTTTCTTTTTTTAAAAATTATTAGAATGTTATTGTTTTAACGTGTATTAATAATAAAAAAAACAAAATCATTTTAGTTGAATTGAATTGAATATTTTAAATTCGAAAAATTGATAAATCAAACGCCCTAAAGGTCAAATTCAAGCTCGAATTTAAGTAAATTCGACTCAAATTTTAGGGATGGGATTTAAAAAAAGTTAAAACTAGAATTAGAATGACATAGGATAGCTTTAACGAGTTAGCTTCTTCAAAGGATTTTCGCTTTGTCTAGACAACACGACAGGCAATCCCCCCATCAGAATACCTATCATAACCTTTTTCTTTTATATATATATATATATATATATATATATAAATTCACTACATAGACGTTCCGATATAAAAGAAGAAAAAATCACCTATTAAAAGACATTTTTTCGATCTTCCTTCTCTAATGGATATCTCTTTTCTAGTGAATCTTTCTTCTCCAACGAATCCGTATTCTCAGGAAGATCCCCTTTTTCTAAATCCTGGCTTTTGATACCAAACTGTTGAACCACCATAATATTGCCCGAGTTTTCCCACCCCAAAAATTAGCTCAAAGGATAAATTTGGTTTTAGATAAATTAAAAAAAGATCATTTATAAAACTACATTGAGTTCCATATTTAAAATTCTAACCCGTCGAATCAACGTTTGTAATTTACAATTTAACGTTATAAGAAGGACAACGACAAACATTTCCATTGCACAAAAATATTATAAAAACGAATAACGTCAAATATTTAATTATAAAAAAACACCGCAAGAAGAACATCCATGAGTATTTCAATTATAAAAGAGAAAAAAAAAATGAGAGTAGATAAGTGAGAAAAGGATTTTAAAAAAATTGCAAAGAAGCTAAAAGAGGCAAGCAAGCTCATCCCAACAAGGAAAGCAAGAGAATGCTGCAAAGAAAATGTTGAAAAACAAAGTGGTCCTCCAAGCCAAAGCCTCTTTGGCATAATTCACTGTCTCATAAAATATTCTTTATTGTGACCAGTGACCAAGGGCTCAGTTGTATTATAACCTTACATTTTTTTAATTGATAAGAACCTTATATTTTTTTTAATTGACATTGTGGTGATGAATTAGATTATTATAACTCAAAAGATTTATTAATCCAAACGAAATACGGAACAAGTTTCTCTTACGAAGAAAAAGAAATTTCTAGCTAGGCGTCGTCTAGGTAGTCACCATCCCCTTTTATGTTTCCTTTTCACTCAAGTATCAATAATTAATACACAATGGAAATGTGAATTTATTATAAAATCTCTTGGAGGACTCCAGAGATAGATTTTGGTCCTCCATCACAATCGTGACACAGACAGTGACCAAGACAACCACAATGAAATTATGTAACATTAAAGGGCTTCTCCCCATTTACCCCCTGAAGTTTCCTTAAATTAATTGCCTCCCTCAGTATTTGAAATAATAGTTTACCCACAAACTTTAAGATCTACTTGGTAGTGATTTTTAAGGGAAACCACCGCAGCGACTTCAATAAGAAACCATTGTAGCAGTTCTAAGAAGTTTTTATTAATAGTTTTTGAAATACCCAACCTGCATTTAAAAATTTAGTTTCCAGCGTTTCTCGTAGTTTTAAAATAATAAATTTACTTATTTATCCATAAAAAAATACTCTAATTTCAGTTAATATTTGAAAGTTTTCTATTTTCAATTACAAAATTGGCTTTAGTTACAAAATAACTTAACTTTATTTTTCACTTATATTTAACACAAACTAATTTATTCATAACACTACAGTAATATTAAATTTTGAAATGGGTAAGATTTCGAATGTAAAAAATAAACCTTAAAGTTAAGAGAATTGAAGAAGAACAAACAAATGAAAAGAAAAAGTATTTTTCTTTTTCTTTTTGTTTATTTATTATTATTTTTATATAATTAGAATATTATTAAATAGATAGGGTATTTGTGAAATAAAGTTTTAAAATCAACCATTTTATAAACCCCTCAAAAATACATTTCATTGGTTTTGGAGGAGTTTTGAGTCAATCAAAATCAATGCATAATAAATCTAAAAAAAAAAATAATTTTAAAATACTTCAAAACCAATTTAATTAAAAACCCCAAAATTAATAGAAAAAAACTCCTAAACAAACTCTTAGTGTTCTGTTATAGTTTTACGATTATAATACGTCATCATTAATACACATTATTAATACAAAAAGAATATATAATCAAAGAAAAATTAGGGGGTAAATTGTTTAAACCCTAATACTAATTAGATTTGATAAGAGAGCCTGAATAATTTAATACAAAGTTTGGGAAATGTATCAAAGCTTTACAGGTTGTCCGAAGAGGTTTAGCAAGTAAACCATTACTGGTGCATTGATAGAGATTTATCTTATAAGTTCAGAAGATTCCTAAGAGAAAAAAACTCCATGTACAAACAACATATTCATATAAACTAACGTGATATAATTTCACTCTTCCCAAAAAACTGAGATCAGAAGACTATGGAAAATCGTGTACATTTACTGCACTAGGATGCCGTATAAAAGAGGAAGCAACATATTTCTATGAAGAATAGGATTATATATACCAAAAAGCATCAATGAAAGTTGCAAATCTTGACTTAAAAATTAGGCCTAATTGATGAAAAGAAATAGATACTATCATAGGTTTTTGTGTTGAATTATAAGCTATTTTGACCTCTAGTAGATGCAGTAATATTGGAAGATCTTGGTCTTGAATTTGATTGATTAGAAATTCAACTTGATGGATTCAAGCCTATTTGACTTGAACACAAGTTGAGCTTATCTTAATTTGAATCCGAATTTGACTCATTTCGAGCCAAATACAGAGCTGACTCATCTAGGATCCAGTCCTATCTACCATAAATGAAGCAGTCCAAAATACGAACACAATAGCAGCCCTGACACTGTTAAGTCTAGTCTGGTCTGGTAGTAAAGAGACTCCAGAACAGCTTTCAACAAGCATATGCAGAGGCAGGAAGCAGAAAGCAAAAGTTGAAGAAATGCTTACAATTATTATTGCAAAGATGCTTAAAGACATTCATTGTACATGCACAATTTTCAATCTCTGCTCTTCAGGGCTCGGGATAAGGATTATTCAATTTCACATGCCCTCCCTTACTTGCTTCGAACAATAAAAGCAAAAGCAACAAAAACAGTGTCTCTTTCATATGTTTTTGTTTTGTTTTTTTTATTTTTTGTTGCATGTGCTTGCTCAGGCAAAAGCTGGTCACAAATAAATACAAAAAGCCTTGAGACATTTTTCCCCTCAACCATTTCATAATCTATAGGGTTCCACTTTTATCCCTAGGATTTTGGTTTAACTGTGGCTGGATTCTCTGAGTCCTCTAGAACAAAGCTGAACTCACCATCAATTCAAATAAAAAAAAGACAATTCAATACGAATTGAAATTCAAATTTGAATGTTTGAATCAATTCAAACTTGATCATTTACGAAAATGAGTTCATCTCTTGTATAGAAGCAAGAGATGGTGTTTGATTGACACTCATTAGTGAGGTATTGTTTTGGTGTGAGCTTTTGTCACATGGGGCATCCAAATATCAGAGGCCAAATTGACAGGTTTGTGCACTCAACTTTGTGCAATGACATCAAAGTCCTTAATTTTCTAAAACCATCAATACCTTGGTTAAGAGATTTGAAAAATAAAAGCTCTAAATTAGTCAAATATTGACAAGACTGAAGCTTTTTTCAGGGTTTTGTCTCAGGTATTATCGAGGAGTGGACGCAGATGGATAGGTGCCTGGGAGATGCCTCCAGTTCACTACTGACTCATTCATTCAGATTTGTCTTTCTCTGGGCAGGTGAGATAATTCATTAAAAGAAGTACTAAAAACACTCACTCTATTTATCTCCTAGACTCTCCTTAACGCGTGTATGCTAGATAAGACTTTATTCAATTTGAATTATTTGAGTTTAGATCAAACAAATCAAATTCAAGTTTAAAAATTAAACTGATTTTCATAATCAACATGAGTTTAAATTGATCCAAATAATCAAATTTGAATTAACTTAGATTAAATATAAACTATTTCTTAATCGAATTCAAACCTCCACTTGTTAGGATTGAATCAATCTAGAATTGACTCTTTTAGATTCAATTTAATCTCAAATTAAATCTTATTTAAATTTGATTAGAATCAAATCCAGTCTTACTACTAGAATAATGCACGCCAACTTCTTGCCAAGAGAGTTTGGGTTGGACTCTCTCACTCTGATACTTTGTCAGCCCTAAACTCCTATTATGCATAAATTAGGGCCGGTACTCATGTCCAGATTCTACTCTACCACACCCGGGTTAATTTTACAGTATTCAAATCCAGTATTAATTCTCCAATGTCAACTCTATCCACTAGGGCTGCAAACGGACCAAACTGCTTACAAGTTACTTGTAGCTCGACTCAATCATTTTCAAACCTAGCCCAAACACCTCGAGTTTGACTCTCAAGTTTGCTATTATTCGGCTTAGTAAGTTCACAAACTCACGGCTAAAATTTTATCCTTTAACTTTGTATAAGAGGTGTAAATGATAGAAATAGAGTGATGAAATTTAACTATAATTTATCAAGTTGAACTCAATCAACCATTCTTATCTTAAGCTCACACTCAAGGTAAGAACTTCCCAGCTTGACAAGCTCAAGTCAAACAATACTTAACTCTGCCCAATACCAACCCTAGTATCCACTCTTAAATCATCATCCTAAGATCAATCCTTCCATCATCTTCATTAATTCTTCTCATGTCCACTCTTGAATCATGATTTTATGTTTGATCATGACCTCATGAACCATGTTGTAAAGAGCAATGAAGAGTCCAGTAAGCTTACCGAACCAGTATTGAAATTAAGTCATAATGAAAAATTGACCTGCCCACATTATTTTCTGAAAAAAAAAAAAAACAAAAGCCAAGTTTGGTTTGTTGTTTCTCTTGGCTAGTACAAAAGGCTTCAAGATCAAAATTTATTATCATGTCCAAGATTGGAAAGGATTTTTGTTTCAAAAATAAAAATTAAGAAATGCTGAAGAAGGTTTACTGTAATTTTCTCAATTTTCCAAAAATTTACAAACAAGTTAAGAGTAATTGAACCATTTTCATTACATGAAAAATCATCTCAGATTTATGATACATTACAGAAGAACAAAACAATACAGCTATGCAATGTAAGAAGATAATTAACTTGACCATATTTTACTGCACAGCTAACCTGGAAAAGGAGCACAGCAACCGATATAGCATCATTCATTGCTCTGATTCCACCGACAATGCCCAACAAAATGACTATCAAGAAGAATCAGATACTATAAAATTTCAAAAGAAAAACTTGGGTGCAAAACTTGCTCAAGCTGCAGAAGTTCCTAGCCTCTTCAGAAGTTCCTGAATGTAGCAAAGAAATATAATTATATCTAAAGAGAAGAATAAAATTTTAATTATTTTTCTCCACTCCACTAACAATGTTCTATGTACCTGTTTGGTTGCAGCAATTGACAGACAATCCCTTTTTTTCTTCTTGCGCTGGCATTCTATACACCAGCTTGAACAATCTTTCTGATATTTCTTGAGCTTACAAAAGACAGAATTGCTGGCCAATTGTGATGCACATCCAAAAAAAAAAATTAGTTATTAATTTTAATCTCTACTATTAAAACTGATGAATGTGAATAAACATACAAACAGTATCACATGAACCATTCCTAGCCAATATTTCATATTTCTGTGCCACTTATAAGTTATGACTTTGTAGGCATGGTTACATTTGCATTGACAAGATGTTTCAGCCTTGATACAGCTAAATGACCAGCCAAGAATTTTATATTTCAAAAGCATAATCTCAGGCATCAAGCAAAATTTTACATTTATTGTTTCATCTATACAAATTGAGGGTGACACTCTACAAATTTGCTTCCTATTAGTTAAAAAGAAGGGTGAACGATATGCAATATAATGCACATCTCACAAGACTCAACAAATTTCAAACAATTATAACAGAAAACACTACAAAATTTCCAAAGGGCTGCCATGATTGAATAAACCAGGACTTATAATCCAATAAAAGAAAACGAAAAAATAATAATAATAACAAAAGAATATGCAAGGAAAGATAAGCCCCACCTTTTGAAAATTATATTCCAGACTTTTGACAAACAGAAAATTAGTTTAGTTGATACTACTGGTGGAAAATTGTCAGAAGATCAGATGGTCAGATAAGACCGCCCATTATCCAACATTTCCTATTACTAAGGGATTTTCTGTATTTTAGCTTTCTAAATATTTATTTGTACATCAGGCTAGACCACATGTTGGATTTTTGTGCCTAAACTGTGATCTGGCAAGTGATTTTGAGTCTTGTAACATGCAAGGCCATTATGGCCAATTCACCTTTAAGCACCAGCTTAATGCATTACATAAGGTACAGCTGAACCCTTTTATCATCGTGCAAAACCAAAGTTGAATTCTTTTCATTCCACTAACCAGCTGAATTAAAAAAGAAAGCAATCTAAATTTCTGTAGCCTCAATCTAAATTTATGCTATGTGATTCCACAAAACCAGCAAGTGTACTGATCTATGCATTTTGACCAAGAGGAACTGACAACTAGAAAAAGCAAAGGGCTAGATCTCTAGAACTTTTTTTGAGAGACGAGAAATATGAGAGAGACACCTTATACACCATAATAGTAAGTTGACCCGCCAAACAGATTTGCAGCCGTAGCTCCATGCCAGTGGTGGCCACAATGAATGATTGCACATCCAGAAACATGAAAATAATCTAAAATTTCCTGTAATATATCATAGGGAAAAAGAAAATTTTCCATCAAATAAATACTCATTAAATTGAAAATATCCCAAAAAATGAATATGACAACAATTTCATTAATGACCTCAAGGTTGTATTAAGTCTATACAATTTTTATCTAGCTGTTCATAATATTTCAGTTAGGTGACATTATAGCCATGGACTGGCTTAAAAGCGAAAATATGACTCATAACAGTTGATGATACTGATACCCTATAATTGCAGAAGGACCAAAGAGAGAAAATCATGTGTTACATATGATCAAGGGCAAAATATGCACAAAGGGAGTATATATTATATGTATTATGCTTCAGTAAAAGGAAGCAATCTTAAAATTAGCGCACCTCTGGCTGAGTTTCTGAATTCACATGGTTATCGCTTTGAGCACCTTGAAAGAATAATTCACAACCAATAGATTCCTTGCCCTAGCAAATATTTAGGGTAACTTCGGAGTCATCCACATGGAAACCTAGAAAAACAAAGCTATTGACATTTCACCAAAGCTTATGAAGCTACATATACATTAACCACAGTTTTGAGACAACCAACAGACAAGGGAAAACTTATCAAGTTAAGAAAATAAAAGTAGCTGAGAAGGTTGAAGTAAGAACCCACCAAGTTAAACATCCCTATCCATACCATATTCAACAACAAAACCATTATGAGAATCTTATGTTGATCCACCAACTTCAAGAAAGAGTACTACAAAGCATTTTTAAAGAGCAAAAATGAGTTTGTTCCATTCTGTGTATTAATGCATAGTCACTATCTCAAAATGAAATGGAGGTGTATTACCATGGGACAAAGGACGTATTAAGTCATTCATCAACTTGTCAAGCATGGTTTCTAGGCCAAAGTCATCAAGAATAGTCCCAAACTTGTTCATTGTGTTCAGTCACATGATTTTGAATTTTGTCTCATGTACCCATCTTTCAAAGCTTTCTACCTATGCAATCAGAACCCGATCAGATAATGTTAAAACCAAAAGAAGGAAAGAATAATAATATTACAGCCTACATAAAAAGAAAGAGATGATGCCTCAGATAACAACATTTCACAGAAACATGTCTGAACCATTTCAAATGTATGAACTCCCGGAGTGGGATCAGAAATTATTCTTCAAAAACTCCTCAGTACTTTCGTTAATCACCTGAGGAAAAGAGGGTACAAAGAAATTTACAGCTTGTATAGTATAAGACTGCCAGTGGTGAGGCTGCAAAGAGAGAGGAGACAATTAGAAACAAGAAAAAGAAAAGGCATATGGAAGCTGAGAAAAGTAATATGCATTTATAGACTATTGCTAAGAGAAAAGAGCTGTGCAATTTGTGGAGCATCAAGATCTCATCCTTCCGCAAGTACCAAAGAAGAACACTTACAACTTTTCACCATGACACCCCAAGAAAATAATTACCAACATATCAAATCCAGCAAAAGAAACGGTAACCTCTATAACACATATAGTGACACAACTTCAGTCTATGAAACCTAAGACAAAAAATAATAATAATTTATGTAGATCTACCTGATAGTTTGAATTGATCTTCTTCCTGTACTCTCAATATCTTTGAACCTATTTGAGGAAATGAAAATAATAATAATAGACAAGTAATAAAAAGTCTTAAACAGAAAAAATAAGACACCACAAATGCAATTGGTACACCAATCTGAGCATACTACAAGGCAACAAGAAACATTGACAAAGCTTAGCTAAAACAAAATTTGCTGAAACTAATACTTGTGAGAACAACAAAAACAAATTTGTTCTTGCAATTCTTACACAAATATATTCCGCCCTGCTTATTACACATCGTGTTCACTTTCATCATGCAACGGCTCCATAACATTTAACCAAACGCAGGATTCCAATATTTCAAACTCTTATTTCTCCACATTTTCTCAACCAAACAAATCAGAAACACAGTTCCACTTCCCAAACAAATCACAGCACAACAAAACAACATCTCATCCCTAATTCACACAATCCAATTATTCAAACAACCACCAAAAAACTCATACACGTGTCCGTAGCATACAAACACCGAAATGCAGAATCAAATACGCCAAACTCTTCTTTCTCCACATTTTCTCAGCAACCAAACAAGCCCTAACTAATCAAAACCTCACAAATAGACAACATAACACGCAAAATATAATATCTCTAAGCACACATCCAATTATGTAAGCAAGCAAACACAAATGCGATAAGAATTTTACACGTGTCCATTCACTGTCAGGCGAGTATCTGAGAAGAATATTGCGCGAATGCAGCTTAAAGTCACACGACATGAAGAGCATAGTATTAGTTTCAGCAAATTTTGTTTCAGCTCAATACCACATTCGTAAAAGGCTAGTTGGTTTTCAACTTACGGCCTAACGACTTATTGCCACTGGAGGATTTGTAAATGGCAAATTAGTGGTTAAATTTTTTAATAAAAAATTTATAAATAAAAAATAATTAAATTAAATTTATAATATAATTAAAATATAAAATAATATTAATATAATAAAAATTAATAAACAATAAAAATAAATTTTAAAAAAAATATAATCACCACCAGTGGACAACTCTAACCGTGGCCACTTTTTTCAAATTTTTATTTTTATTTTTTATTAATTTTTAATTATTATTATATTAACATTATTTTATATTAAATTTATTTTAATATTAGTATTATTTATTTTATTATAAAAATGTTTTAATTATTTTATTAAAAATATTTTAAAAAATTTTATCTATTAATAAATATTTAATTTTTTAAAAGCTTTTAAATGAAAATATATTATTTAAGAAAACTTTAAGTGAGAATACGTCGTTTGGCCTGAATTTATTCAAATTAAGGTTGAATTTTTTTTAGAATTGGTTTAATTTAAATTTAATTTTATAATAAATAAAATAATATTATATTTTTATATTTTTTATATATTTAAATGATATTTGATTATTTGATTGTGTGATTTTATTTAGATCTATAAAATAAGTAAAAAATAAAAAAGTATATATAAAAAAAGAATGCATATAGAGCTGAGAAGAGCGCTAGAATTTCGAGTAAGTGTAATGACGAGTGGTGGGCTCTCAGAAAAGAGTGGGGAAAAGCGTTTTTCTTATCGAAGAAGTGCTGCTTGGGCAAAAGTCCAAAAGTGCTTCTGAAAGAGGAAGGGTGTGGACCTCAAAGGTTGTTGGCAATTATTAGGTGCGGGGGGCAGCTGGGTCAATTCACCTAATCTTCTCCTTGCCATTTTCAAACTTTTGACACTCCAAACAGCTTGATCTTGATAATCACAAGGGTACCATATACTACATTTTCAATTTACCAAAATACCCCTGATTGCACCTCCAATTAAATATAGTTATATAAAAGGTGTTATTTGATAAAAAAAATTGGATGAATAAAAAAATTATACAAAATATATCGTTTTAAACATGACAATTTCATACACTAAATAACTAATTTTTTATTAAAATACCAAAATATTTTAAATATAATAATTTAATTTTTAAAAAAGTTTAAAAGCTCACAGATTAATATTTAAAATTTTTTCAAATTCATATATTTTATTTGATTTTTGGGGGTGTAATTATTATTTTTAAAACTAATAGAAGATAGATAATATTTCAAAAATTTTTAAAAACCCCAAACTTTTTAAAATCTTTAGTAACCCTTTAAAAATAAAAACTCTATTATTTTTAAAAATTATAGTTTATCCCTTAGCATACGATTATACTACAAAAACATTTCTATCTATATAGAGAAAGGAAAAAAAGGAATGAGAGCAAAAAATAAATAAATAAAATGAGAGACTTTTTATATAATTTAGATATTTAAAAGTTTCTTTTTAATTTTTTTATTTTAGGGTTATATGATAATTTTAAAAAATAAATACTAAAGATAAATAATAATTTTATTTTTTAATACTATTTTTTATTAACACTATTTAATTTTGGATTGAAAGATGTTATTATATTGGGGTGAAAAAGTATTTTAAGGCCAAATGTTGGGTGGGAACATGCATTTAACTCATTAATAAAACAATCGAACTAATGCAAATTGTTATGATAATAAAATCCAAAAAAGGCAAAACAGTCATTCTAGAAGGGCTATTTGGTAATTCCACAATTAACAACTAAGGTCTGTTTGGTATTGTCGCACGTTTGTTGTCTTATCAAAACTAAGAACGCCCACTGCGGATTCTCCAAGGGAAACAGTGTCTTGATTCATTTTCATTAAGATTTATAACAGGGCCGAAACCCGATAAATCGCCCCCCACAACTAGACCCCGAAAAATCGTTGTCCGATATCAGCCATGGCCTGTGCAAGCTTCGCTAAGCTAAGCGCCGCGTCGTCTCAATGGATCAGCCAACAATCCTTCACTCAACGCTCTGAATCATCTGCCTCGACTCGTTTCGCAACTCGCCGAGTTTCCCTCCCTATCCGTGCCAGTTCTTACACCGATGAACTTATCAAAACCGCCGTCAGTTATCCATTCTTTGTTTTAATACTCCTTTTTGAATGCTTTATAACTAATCTTTCTTGTTTGAATTCAAATTGCACGTGTTGATTTGTTTTCGGGATGAAAATCGAATCCTTTTATCGTCTGAAAAAGTAATTTGATGGATATTATTATTTTAATATCAACTGATTAGAGAGTTTCGGCGTTGAAAAAATTATGAGTAATTTTTTTTTGTGATTGAATAGTAACCGTTGATTGAATTAGATGAACAGTTGAAAGTTTATACTGGCCAGTCAAAGGATCCTGGTTAGGCTTTGTTTATTAGATTCTGAAGTTAAATTGGATTTACAGTCTTTGGTTATTTGTTATCTTTCAAGAAATGAATCAAGGGTTTGCAATGTTATTGTTTTGGTTATTACCAAACCATTTTTCGATTTTTTAGTTGTAAATTGATTCTTCTGTAATCTTATGGAATGAAAATATTGCTACACTTTACCAAAATATCAATCTGGTAATGTTACCGGGGTAGTACTATTATTTGACCGATGGATCGAATATGTGGAGAAGAAATCAAGTTTATGCTACTTGTAAAGTATGTGTTGTCTGAGAGGTTTGAGACTTTGCTAAAACGTTGTTATTTTTATTATTTGGTTGCTGTGTAGAAAACTGTTGCATCTCCTGGTCGTGGTATTCTTGCTATTGATGAGTCAAATGCAACTTGTGGGAAGAGGTTGTCCTCAATTGGGTTGGACAACACTGAGGCCAACAGACAGGCTTACAGACAACTTTTGTTGACCACGCCTGGTCTTGGTGATTATATCTCTGGTGCCATTCTTTTTGAGGAAACACTTTACCAGTCAACTACAGATGGAAAGAAGTTTGTGGATTGCTTGCGCGAGGAGAATATCGTGCCTGGTATTAAAGTTGACAAGGTGTGTTTTAGATGGAAGATGCAAGTTTTGTAACTTGAGAAATCATGTTGTATGGTTTCTTGATTGAAGACTTCTAGATCTTTTTGTATTGTGGATACTCAACGGTTCTCTACTTGCTGTTTTGCAGGGTTTGGTTCCCCTACCAGGATCAAATAATGAATCTTGGTGTCAAGGTTTGGACGGATTGGCATCAAGATCTGCTGAATACTACAAGCAAGGTGCTCGATTTGCCAAGTGGTACGACATTTATAATCTTTGTCTATTTCCATCTTACTAAGTTTACATGGAATTTTGGGTTAGTTAGCTAGTTTATTAGTTGATTTATTACCAATTTCTGTGTGGTGGCATCTGATTGTGTGGAAATATACAGGAGGACAGTCGTTAGCATCCCGTGCGGTCCTTCAGCTCTTGCTATTAAGGAAGCTGCATGGGGACTTGCACGATATGCTGCCATTTCTCAGGTATACTTAAATCTTGAAGCCCTTTAATTTGTGTTTTCCTTGTCGGATTATCTATCAGAGTAACTTATTAATGCATTTTTTGTTTTCTTAATTTGATTTTATGCAGGATAATGGTCTTGTGCCGATAGTGGAACCTGAGATTCTTCTTGACGGAGACCACCCTATTGAGAGGACCCTTGAAGTGGCAGAGAAGGTCTGGTCAGAAGTCTTTTTCTACTTGGCCGAAAACAATGTCATTTTTGAGGGAATCCTCCTTAAGCCCAGCATGGTTACACCAGGGGCTGAACACAAGGAAAAGGCTTCTCCTGAGACCATTGCTAAATATACGTTAACAATGCTTAAGAGAAGAGTCCCCCCAGCAGTTCCAGGAATCATGGTATAAACATCTCAAATTTGCTTCATCCAGTCATTCTCATTGAATTGTTATTTGCAGGAACTAACTGAATAACTGTTTTTGTTTTGCTTAATTCTCAGTTTTTGTCTGGAGGACAATCTGAAGTGGAAGCAACACTGAACTTGAATGCAATGAACCAGGCCCCCAACCCATGGCATGTGTCCTTCTCATATGCACGAGCACTGCAGAACACTGTCCTTAAGACATGGCAAGGTCATCCTGAGAACGTTGAAGCTGCCCAGAAGGCACTGTTGGTTCGCGCAAAGGCAAACTCTCTGGCTCAACTTGGAAAGTACTCTGCCGAAGGTGAAAGTGACGAAGCCAAGAAAGGAATGTTCGTCAAGGGCTACACCTACTAAGCCAAAATTCCACAAAATTCTATGTTAAAATGAGGCAAAAGTTGAGGTAACCGATGCCCCTTGGCCTTTCATAGATATGTACTTGTTTATTTTCCTTGTTATCTATTTTTGATGCTGTGAGAAGACTTAATATTATCAGACACAGAGTTTTTTAAGTTGATTTTTCTCAAGGTTAGAGGCTTGAATAATACCTGTGATTAGGAAGAAGTTTTACACAGACTGTAACCCAAGACACAAGTCCTTGTATTTCTATATTTTAATGTTATTGAGATTTTCTGAGCTTTGAAATGGTTTGTTTCTTTTTGGGATTTTGTATAAATAATTTCTCTTTGTGCTAAGTTCATCAACATAGGGATGGCAAAATCCAGGTCAGAATTAGGGGTTGATCCAAGCCAGCTTGGGCTTGGCTTGATGTTCGGTTTAAACAAGTCGAGCTCGAATAAAACAACCTCAGCTTGAGACTGAGTCGTTGGAAGTCCCAGACACGTTCATCTTATCTAACAATTTTTCTTCTTTTCTAACCAAATTCGAATTGAGCAAACTAGATTCAAATCAAAATAATTCATTCTTGTTTTGACTTAATTTGATTCGAATTCAGATAGGCAACTAAGATTATCTCAAAGAGTAGAAATCATAATAAAGTCCAAAATAGTTTTAGGAGTACTAAATGTATAATATATCTCAAAAGCACATAGAAAAATTGCAGTCTCAAATGCTTTTGTATCCATGTTTGCATTAGTTTGTATCGAATCTTTATGGACAAATCTGGCCTCCAACATTTTCAAACTTGATCGGGATGTGACATCCAACTTAAAAGGTCCATGTTTTTAAGCCCTTCTATTCCATCCAAATTATGCCGGAATAATAATTGCCCCCCTTAAAATTAAAAAATGACATTTTTTGTCTTTCATCTAAAATCAAAATATTAATTTTAATTGTCAATCCATATTTTTGTTAATTTATAAAATATATAAATTTTGAATAAATTCTTTTTCAAATATATTTAATTGAAAAAGATCAAAAGTTTAATCCTAATTTTGATTAGTTTCAAATTTGTAATTGTATCAATCGTAATTGAAATTAATTTGCACTATTCTAATATGATGCTCCTGCAATTGTAGCTATAATCGCACAAATATAATGAGATTTCGATTGAACTGCATTAAACTATGATTTCAATAGAAATCACACTATTTTGATATGATTCTAATTAGAATTCTATTAATTTAATATGATTTTAATTAAAATTATATTAATTTGATATGATTAAAGAGTCGCAAATCTTGAATACCATTCAACGACTGTTTTTAAATTATTTTTTTATAAATTGGGGTTGAAAATGCATTTGATAAAGTTTGGAGAGAAAGTTTAATTATCTTCGATATATATTAAAAGTAGTAAAATGTATTTTTGTCTCAACAGCAAATGTTTAATAAAAAATTAAAATTTTCACAAACTGCACCCCCCAGAAAGTGAAAAATTGTCTTTTTTCGTATTCAAGGGTGGCAATGTTTATTTGTATAGTTTGGGTGGGAAATTGAATTTTCCATGAGAAAAATATGAGAAATTCTATATATTAGAATTTCTTTTAAAAAAAAAACTTAAAAGACAATTTAAAGACAGAACAAAAACAGACATGCGCGTGGACGCAAGCGCTCCCTTCAAACTCCGACCGTTTCACTGACACTCGAATCGAAACTCAAAACTTCAGCAGTACAGCGATCAGAATCCAACCCCCTTGTGGAATCCTTCAAAACGACACCGTCACTCCTTTGCCCGACTTCGCATGCCCCTCTTCTCTCCGCTCTTTCAACTCTCCCCCAAACTCATCATGAAGGATCGGCCGCCCCCGTCCTACGGCGCCGTTTACGTCCCTCCTCACCAACGTCTCCGCTCGGTCATCGCCAGTCGCGCCTCAATTCCTTCGCTTAATCACTCTCCAACACTACAACAACAAAATAATAATAATATTCGTGATAAAGATATTAATGATGATAATAAAAAAAGATTGAAGCATAATTCAGTTTCAGCGTATGGTGACGGAGCATCGGAGGAAGGCTCTGATCGGGAGATGGACACGTGGCTGCTACCGGTGAGTGTGACTGTGTGTTGACGATTCATTTTGTCTCATTTTGCCTTGGAAAAATCGACTGTTTCTACTAGCTTGTTATGTTTGTTGGAGAAATTGGATTAAAAATGAAAAAAATAAAAATAAAAGAAGAAGACGATGATGTTAACTGGTTTTGAGTTCAATTCTAAGTTTTTGTTTTCGTGATTGTTGTGATGATGAATGGAGCTTCAAAAGCTCTGTAACATTACCGTGGACTGAACAATGCAGTTTTCGATCTGGATAGCATCACCTTAGACCGCTTTGCTATCGAATCTTAAGAGCATTGTAGGTAGAAAGTTTACTAGAATGTTTTGATTTGTGCAAATTGATCTTCAACTTCATTCTATTGTTTTTTGCATTAACATTTCAATTATAGGTGTGCACTAGCAATGTTGTATTGAAATTCACACAATAAGGAAGCTTAACGTTTCAACAAGTAGTTTTATATGCATGTCTAATTAGTACTGATTTGAATTCTAGTTATGATGTATCATCATGAGATTAAAAATTATTTTATTCTTAATTCAAAATATCATGTGTGGATATATTATCATTGGTATCCAAATTAGTACTCATTATACTTGCATATAGTTTTATTGTTTTTTGATACAATAATACTTCATATACTGACTTGACATTATGTGATCAAGTAGTTTTGAATTAGAGACAAAATAAACAATAAGATACCTAGTCATATGATAACACATTAGTTTGTTTGAACCTTGTTAGTACCCATCTTTTGTACATATAGTATTACTTTTTTATGTTCATTTGTGATGTAATTCTGAATTGAAGAACATTTTTTTTATTCTGGTCAGTTTTGTTCAATCTAGCAGCACAAGTTTTCCTTGTGTAACTAGTGGTGGCTTGTATTTATGTTCAGATTTGCATGTTTTTGATATTGTATAAATATTGATGGTTATGATCTGTTGTTTTTCTATGTTATTTAGGGTGCTTCCCCCTCTGATAATGTGGAGGAGTGGAGAAGGAAGTTGACTGTGTTTTTACGTGACAAGTCAAAGCAAGAGTTGATCTCAAGGGAGAAAAAGGATAGATGTGATTTTGAGCAACTTTCACCTCTGGCTAGCAGCATGGGTTTGTATAGGTATTTTTTGTTTTATTGCAGTATGTTTCTTTGATCAGCGTGCAATTTTTTGCGTTGATGTGGGATTTTGATTTTGTATTATTTGTGGCAGTCATCTGTATGCAAAAGTTGTTGTCTTTAGTAAGGTCCCACTGCCAAACTACAGATTTGATTTGGATCATAGGCGGCCACAAAGGGAGGTACCTTTGATATCTTTTTCATTTAATCCTACCATTTCTCTTTAAAAGTAGTTTTTATTCGCACTCAACATAAGTTATGAATTTATCATGAAAGGATAAGTTCTTCTATTTACCCCTTTTTGGCTTGCCCGGGAAGTTCCACTTATCTTGATAATATTTATTTATTCTCTTTTTACTGGTAGTTTGATCCACATTATGATATAATTTGAAGTGCCCAACTTTTATTTCATTTACGTACATGCTGTAATGCATTATTGAAGCTTTCAGGCATTGACAGGTGAGCTTATCTCCTGGTTTGCTTAGACGAATCGATTACTATCTTGGAGAATACCTGTCTCAAAAGCATAAGAATAAGGAAAGTTTTGTGGATCTTTCCATCTCTAGGTCTAGCAGTAGCAGTAGTCTTGCTACTGAAGAAGGTCTTTTTGAACAACCAGATCCACCAGTATCCAATAAGTCTGTCATGGATAAAATTTTGCGGCGACGAAGTTTACAACTGCGTGATCGGCAGCAAGCTTGGCAGGTTCATCTTTCCCATACAATTTTCTGGAACAGTCCCCAGTTTCCACTGTTTTCCAAATACATCTATTAATTATATTATCAATTGCATTATTTATTCAATTTTTAGTATAGCAATTCAGAATTAAGCATTATGTGAGTGGTTATTTCACTTGAAGTATTGCTTATGACATTTGTCAGATTGTTGCTGTTCAGTGTTTTGCTTTTGTCTTTTTTGTTTCAATGCTTATAAGGTTTTTGGTGATCTTTGGTTATCTGTTGTAGTCTGACATACTTTATGTAGAATGACTAATCCCAGTGTCACTTTCTTTGGTTCTGGGAGGGATCACCACAAGCATGGTCTATTAAAGATAGATTAGGATTTAATGATTTCTTTGGATGCATTTTGATTTGGTTGTGATTCTCAGTTTTTTATGTTGCTTTACTGTGATACTAAAATTATGATATATTAAGAATCATAATCTTTTGATGTATTTATTTTTAGTTTCTGAAGACATACTTTATCATCACAGTGTCATATTGAAGTATTGTGACCTGAATTATCTTATGTTTAACACATTATAGGAATCTCCAGATGGTAGAAAAATGCTTGAATTTCGAAGAAGTCTCCCTGCATATAAGGAGAAGGACACTCTATTGACAGCCATTTCACAGAATCAGGTGTGTCAGAATTTTTTTACTGTTGCTTCATGCCAACTTTCTTTGGGGCTTTTCTATATATGATAGGAATTTTTGTTTCTTCTCAGTACCTTTTGATGATGTTTGAATTTTTTACAGGTCATAATTATTTCAGGTGAAACTGGCTGTGGCAAGACCACACAAATTCCTCAATTCATTTTAGAATCTGAAATAGAATCTGTTCGTGGTGCTGTTTGTAGTGTTATATGTACACAACCGCGAAGAATATCTGCCATTTCTGTTTCTGAGAGAGTTGCTTCAGAGAGAGGGGAGACATTGGGTGAATCTGTAAGCCCCTGTTTGAAGTGCTATTCCCTGATAACTAAAATATTGAGAAATCAACCGATATGTAACCACCTTAATAACAAATCACCAAATAGTTGACCAAATTATTGTCTTTGTTAATAAATATTGTCAAAATATTTGAAGTTCTGTTTCTTTTCTGTATAGGTTGGGTATAAAGTTCGGCTGGAGGGCGTGAAGGGGAAGGATACCCATCTTCTCTTCTGCACCACAGGCATCTTGTTGAGAAGATTACTGGTTGATAGAAATTTGAAAGGTGTAACTCATGTTATTATTGATGAGATTCATGAGCGTGGAATGAATGAGGGTAAACTGTCAACTAATTTGAGGTTACCATTTTGGGTTTGATGGATTTTAATTTCTCACTGGGATACACATTTGATGCCAGATTTTCTGCTTATTGTCCTTAAAGATCTTCTCCCACATCGGCCTGAATTGAAGCTGATTCTTATGAGTGCTACACTAGATGCAGAGCTTTTTTCGTCCTACTTTGGTGGAGCTATGATAATTCACATTCCGGTAAAGTTAATATCTGTGAGCAGCAGATACTACATCGGTGAATATTTTCCATTGAGTGCCTAGCTATGTATACTTAATTAATTGAATTAAAAGACTTAAATTTTTTTCCCTTCATTATTTTAATCTTAGTGGTTAGAGATTTGATTGTCAACATTAAATGTGACTTTTTGACTTTTAATTTAGCTCTTGGATTTTGATGAATGAATGGATGAATAACATCTGGGATTTAAGTCAAATTTTAGGTTAAAAGATCCCCAACCCTGTATTTCACAGTCTTCTTGAATGGGTAGTTGGCGGTCTATATAATCTGTAGGTAAGATCACTAGAGGTTATGAAAGGAGTTTAACATGCAGTAATTCAGCCTTTTTTGTGGATTTTCTCTGTTGGTGAAATCTCTGACACTCTTAGTTTGCAAGAACCTTGTTTAAGAATATAAGATGAGAATCACAGTTCATTTCATGCTTATCAAACCTGGCTGCATAAGCCTGGTTGAGTTCTTTTTGGAAGTTTTAGAACAATCTTATTGGTTACAATTCATAAGATTGTTACTTTTCCAGCAAATATCTGCCTGAAGTATTGCTTTCTATTCTGTAAATGGGGTAAATTTAATAGAAATATCCTAAAGTCATTGTAGCCTTTTAGCTTACTAGGACTAATTTTGTACTCTCAGGTATAGGTCAAGATGGGATAACTCTATAGTTAATCATTCAGCTTTCTGAACAACCTGAACTCTGAGTCATATAGGTAGGCTGTTTGTCCCATCCTGTTCAATGAGACCAATTGAGGACTGTTCACCAATCTAGCTACCTGGTGTGGGTTGGGTTGGATCTGATAGCTATGTGTCACTTACATTTTTTGCTCAGAAGAGAGATTCAAATGAGTTTGCAGAAAAAACCTTCTATCTTTGTTTTTCTTTTATGGGCCATGAGGAGAGGATGAATAAGATATTGCAGATGATAACTGGTTTCTCTTAAAACTAATAGAATTTAAGCTTTCAGAACAGCTTGAGGTGTCCCTTGAAGAGAGAGGTAAAAAAATGAGGGGAGAAACGCTTTCAATTGTGGTATGTTGGTCCTACTCAGTCTGTATCTTAAGCTCAACAGGATAGGTCTTGGAAAAGCCTTTTCATCCAAGTTGTCAATGGATATTGTTTAACCTTTTTTATCTTTCAACTCTATTTTTTATGACTTATCTCTTAACTCCATTGTTTCCTATCCTGAACAAAAAAGAGCGAAATGAAATTTAGTTCAATGCCATTGTGGAATATGTATCAGCTTGCAAAATCTGGTGTGCTGATTTCTGGTTTTTGTTCTAATTCAGGGTTTCACACACCCAGTTAGAACTCATTTTCTGGAAAATATTTTGGAGATGACGGGTTACAAATTGACCCCATTTAATCAAATTGATGATTATGGTGAAGAAAAAATGTGGAAAATGAGCAAACAAGCACCAAGAAAAAGGAAGAGCCAAATTGCCTCTGTAGTTGAGGTATACACAGATTATAATGCAACCTCTAAAACTTTAATGCTTTGTAAATTCCTCATTTGATTCTTTTTTTTTTCCTGTCTGGAATCATACAATCAGGATGCACTTAGAGTGGCCAATTTCGAGGAGTATAGCCCCCAGACTAAGGAGTCATTGTCATGTTGGAATCCTGATTGTATTGGTTTTAATCTCATTGAATACCTCTTATGTTATATTTGTGAGAAAGAAAGACCTGGTGCTGTATTAGTTTTTATGACTGGGTGGGATGACATAAATTCCCTTAAGGATAAACTACAAGCTCATCCTACATTAGGAGATTCAAGCCAGGTATTGTTACTTACGTGCCATGGTTCTATGGCTAGTTCAGAGCAGGTAAATTGTTATTCAACTCATTTGTCTTTTTCATTTTCATTTTTTTATTGGGCTGTAGAGCTGTATTCTGTGTTTGAATATGCAATGCATGTGCAGATTGCATGGATATTTTCAGTTGATTGTTTACTTGGCCTTTGGTCCACCTGAATCCCATTTTGAAAAAAGATTTGAAATGTGAACAGAGTTTAATATTTGACGAGCCTGAAGGTGGAGTGAGGAAAATTGTGCTTTCTACTAACATAGCTGAGACTAGTATCACCATTGATGATGTTGTTTTTGTCATTGACTGTGGGAAGGCAAAGGAGACAACATATGATGCACTGAATAACACCTCTTGTCTGCTTCCTTCCTGGATTTCCAAGGTTTCTGCTCAACAAGTAAGGTCCTTATTATGTTCAGAAGTCTGATCTTTTTCATCTTGCAATGCAATTCATTCCATTTGCTTTAGGGATTTATAGTTTGTTTGTATCTAGTTGTCTACTTTCTGTCTGGTTTCTGTTCTATTGAGTTGTTTTTCCTCAGGCTTATGGGGACAGGTACCCTTCTTGTTTAAAAAAGTCTCTTTCCTAATCTGCATCAGTTCATCTCTGTCATGATATATGGCATTTTCTGTTTGATAATGACTGCTCTAATTTAAATCATACCAAGCACTCACAGCTAACATTTTTTTTTTTAATTTTTTTTCTATGATTTGACCTATATACTAGTGATTTTCAGTCAGTTCCATTCATTTAATCGCTTTTGTTTCTGCATAAACCATGTATTATCTAGAGAAGGGGAAGGGCTGGCCGTGTTCAACCAGGAGAATGCTACCATCTGTATCCTAGGTGTGTATATGATGCTTTTGCAGAATATCAACTTCCAGAAATTTTAAGGACACCTTTGCAGTCTCTATGCTTGCAAATTAAAAGTTTAAAACTTGGGAGTATTTCTGAGTTCCTATCCAAGGCTCTGCAGTCACCTGAGTTGCTAGCTGTAAGGGTTAATTTTGATATTATCTTCCATCTTTCTTACGTGGATGTTACTTTTCCTCACTTGACATATCTTTAGTTTTTGTTTTGCTTGTGAAATCTTTTGCATGTCTATCTCATTCCTAAACTTTGTTTTATTAAAATTGCCCATAGGTCCAAAATGCTATTGAATATTTAAAAATCATTGGGGCCTTGGACCATAATGAAGACTTGACTGTCCTAGGTAAAGGAAAATGATCTTGAATTAGTGCTGCTATGTTTCTAGAGTATTTTCTGTCATAAAGTCTTGAGTGTCACATGACAGGACGATACTTGACCATGCTTCCCATGGAGCCTAAACTTGGAAAGATGCTCATATTAGGTGCTATCTTCAAATGTCTGGAACCAATATTAACAATTGTTGCTGGCCTTAATGTCAGAGATCCTTTCTTAGCACCAATTGACAAAAAGGATGTAAGTGATCTTCTCATCTGACACTTTTAGATGAAGGTTACAAGATGTATGTCCAGGTCAGGATTACAGCGAGATTTAGAACCTATTTGATAGAAAATAAAATCTTCATTTTGAAAAAAATGGATACGGATTTTTTTATTAAAATTCATGTGGTTGGAAGTATCTAAACAGTTTTTAGGTACAATCCCAAATATTAGTGTAAAATCAGAAAACTTGAAAAAGATAGTTTGTTTTCTGATTAAATTTCTTGCTCAGATGGATGTTAACTTTTGCTTATAATGCTTAAGTAGTCACTGCATTCAATGAATTTTTTCTTCAACTTTTAGCTTGCTGAGGCTGCAAAGTCTCAGTTTTCCTGTGATCATAGTGACCACCTTGCACTTGTTCGGGCCTATGAGGGATGGAAAGATGCTGAAAGAGACCTTGCTGGATATGAATACTGCTGGAAAAACTTTCTCTCATTTCAATCAATGAAAGCTATTGATTCTCTTCGGGATGAATTCTTCTCTTTGCTCAAGGATACTGGTCTCGTTGATTGCAACACAACCATCTGCAATGCATGGAGTTATGATGATCATCTCGTCCGAGCAGTTATTTGTTATGGTCTTTATCCTGGAATTTGCTCGGTTGTGGTGAGTTATTTGTTTTTCATGTCTGTCAACATTTCATCCTCTTTTTTCATCTTGGAATTTACTTGTTCTTTGATCTTGTTAGTGTCCTTTTTTCATCTCACATAGTCATTATGTTTAATGCTAAAAAGAGCCTGCACATATTAATTGAATAGGATATCTAGAATAGAAAGTGAACAGGAATTAAGGTAGTTGTGACTATTGTTTCAATACACAGGCTTAATTTGCTTTTTATTTATTTTTTAATTCTTGTCAGCTGACAAATCATATATGATTACTTTGCTTGTATAATTTATGATTGCTAATGTAATGCATAAACAGAATAATGTGAAGTCTTTCTCACTGAAAACTATGGAAGATGGCCATGTGCTTCTATACTCTGTAAGCCTTTCCATCCAAATTTTTTGCTTTGTTTTCCTAATATTAACCTCTGGATAAAATTCATTGGTATATCAGTCAAGGTTCTGTCTTTTTTTAATAGCTTGTTCATTTTATTTTCCTAGAATTCTATCAATGCTCGGCAATCTGAAATTCCATACCCATGGCTGGTTTTCAACGAGAAGATAAAAGTGAACTCTGTTTTTCTTAGGGATTCAACTGCTGTCTGTGATTCAGTGTTGCTCCTGTTTGGTGGTAGCATCTCTCAAGGAAACACTGTAAGTATTTCATGTCCGTCTAGTAACTTAATCTCTTAACTCTATTTGTATCTTCATATTGTTTATTTTCAGTTACTATGTTTCGGATTTTTATGTTTTCTTAACAGAATGGACACTTGAAAATGATGGAAGGATTTTTGGAATTCTTCATGGAACCTGCTCTTTCTGATATGTATCAATGTTTAAGGAGAGAATTCGATGAGCTGATTCAGAATAAGGTATGTGAATCCTTGAAAGGAAACAGTGGTTCCATTTTCGTTGATATGGGCCAATAATGCTGATCAAAATAAATTTGAAAACAACTTTTCTCCTTTGGGCCATACTTATTGCCTTTAATTGACCCTGTTCATGGGCAGTTACTCAATCCCAGAATGGAAATGCACATATATCATGATCTCCTATCTGCAGTTCGATTGCTTATTTCGGAAGATCGTTGTGAGGGAAGATTTGTATTTGGTCGTCAGGTGCTGAAGTCGCCCAAGTCCTCACCTGTGGCAACACAGCCAGCTTTGATTTCAAGGACAGAGAATGGACCTGGGGGTGATAATCCTAAGGGTCAGCTCCAAACATTGCTCACCAGGGCAGGATATGCCACCCCCACCTATAAAACAAGACAATTGAATAACAACCAGTTCCTGGCTACAGTGGAGTTCAATGGAATTCAAATTATGGGTCGGCCTTGCGGCAATAAGAAGAGTGCTGAAAAGGATGCCGCAGCTGAGGCACTGCAGTGGCTAATGGGGGGGACCCGGACAAGCCTTGAATACATAAATCAGATGTCACTATTGCTGAAGAAAAGCAAGAGAGATCGCCCTCAAGTTCACAGCTAACAGTACCTCCCAAAGAACACTGGAATGCCTATAACCACACAGCTTCACCTCCTCTTCGCACCTTCCAAAGAAGCAAATAAGTTTGTGGATGCATTTTCACTGCAGGAGTTTATCATCTCTCGACATATATCCTCATCTCCATTTTTGAATGGTTGATGTTACTGAGGCAAGATTTTGTGACCGACTTCAACTGTTGTCTTGCTTCTCACAAGAAGTTAAAGGTAACTTGGATTAATCTAAGTTTCCCTCCCATTTCTTTCTTTTGGGCCGGATGATTTGGTAGTTTCGGGTGTTGTATATGGTGATAGTAGATGAATTAGGATTTGCTATTTGACATAAATACTACCCTGCACATGACTCTAGGAAGGTGGACAGAATTTTGGAGCTCGCATACAATCATAGTTTTCATACTCTCAGTACAACAATAACTTGAAAATCATCTGGAGGCGAGTGTATGTTCAATTTTTGGATAGATTTCTTATCCATGTGACCATGACTGGCTTAGAGAGCCAGAGAAATTCCCCTTGTAAATTAGATCTATTATATACAGGATTTTCACTCCGTGGATTGGTAGCTGGATCGCCTGTCCTGGCCAGCCACCATTTTGATGTTATTTTTGAGCTTGACGATGGTCTATCGCCATTCTTTCAAATTGAAATGCTTAAAGTGCAACAGGATTTGGTGGGTCCATCAATGATATCTGATGAGGTAAAGTTCAATACAAAGCTGTTTGGATTGAAAGAAAGTGATAGAAAATGATGAACTCTAATCAGCATGTCTGCATTTCGACTATACATTTTACTGGATTAGGCTAAAGTCAGCCCAATGTCTGTAAAAATGTCCCAATATCAGTTACTTATTGGGCTTCAGTTGGTTCAATCAAATGACAGTTAGAGATGTCGAATGGGTCAAATTTTGTATACTATTCAAACCCCATATGGGTTTCTCTCAGGTTTCCGTCTGAGTTGGATTGACCCATTTGATATATTTAATTTTTCAACTTGAGATGGACTCAAATTGGCTTCAGTTAAAACGATCAGTTCAAGAAATTTAATTTGATCAAGCTAGCCTTCCTTTTAGTGATAGAGGGGAAGAAAAATCATCGATTAAAAACAAAAATTTTGATAAAAAGAATCATCGGCAAAACAAGATTAGTGTGGAGATGTTGGCAAGCATTGATCTCAAGTCAAACTCAATGATCTGAAACGTTAACTCAAGTTTGTATCGTTTAAACTAAATATCAATTCAAATCTAATTAATCAAGTCGTTTTAAACCATGTCCATTGGTAATTTTTGTTTGTCCAATAAAAACTTTTTATCCTCTTCGAGTAATGGCATCAAACATTCGGATTAAAACAATAATATTAAGTTTGAATTTATTTGAATTAGTATATAGTATTATCGAAAAGTTATTGACACATCTTTTCTTTGTTTCTTGCGTCTATAGTGAGTCACAGACTGGGTTTGTCATCAATGGATAAACAAATCTTGAGTTGGTTTGTCAAACCGTTGAAGCAAAGCCACGGATCCGTTCCCACCTGTAGTCTCCTTCCTCTCTCCATACAAATTTCTTGTCATGTGACCAAATTTGTTTTGCGATTTAATAGCAAGAACTTGATGCAACATCGATTTTGGTGATGGGGTAGTCCAAATTGATTAGGTAAAAAATTATTTTGAAAAGAGTGGAATCTGACCGTATGGCCATGAGACAGCCTGGGTGGCAAATTATGCTCCTTTCTTGTCTAGATTGGATTCCTCAGAAATAAATTTTTAAAAAAAAAAATTAATTAAATCTTTAAGATTTACTGTTGAGTAATAGAGAGGAAATTGAAGTCAGAAACCCTAACCCATTATGCATTATTTTCTTGAATTTCAACATCTTTCTTCCTTGAACAAAATTGTACTTGTTGGGAACACTTTCTCCTGTGGGATTATGACTGCATCAAGTGTCAATGATACAACGTTAGGCCAACCGTGCCACGACGATGGATGACACCTCGTCATCGTCGTGGCAATCCCACTGCCGGGGTGTCGGATTAGATGAATGGATGGATTGACATGTTCAATTGGAATTGGCACCAGTGTTAGGGGACCCCCCCTTTGATGTTTTTTGAGGTTTAATGTGTGGATTATTTGGAATGTTGCAAAGGAGGGAAGGTCCCCTTTGGGCCACAAACTTGTGAATTCACATGACAAAGTTAATAGGCCAAAAAATAAAAAGTTGGGGGTAGTCATGTTCGGTTGGGAAATTTCGATTGAAAGCAAGTGGGGATTTTTTGTTTAAGAGATAAAACAATTAGATGTGATGCTTTGAAATCACTATTAAATCTTTGGTTGGTTCAAATCAAACTTTATCCCACATTCAGTCAATCCAACATTACCTAATAGTGAATTTTTTTGTCTTATTTTCCTTGTCTTTAATATCATTCTCTCAAGAAGAGGCGTATTCAAATCGAATCAGATAGAATTCGAATCTATATTTAACTTAAACAAATTAAACTAAAACTCTAATTAAGCAGTTTCGCTCAAATCTGAGGGCTTACGGGCATCATTGCACCGAAACTTTTCTTTTATGACAATTCTTCTTTTTATTTGACAATTTTTTTTTTTTTTTTACGATTGTTCTTTTCCGATAACTCTTTTTATTTTTCGATAACTCTTCTTCTACTTCTCTAACAACTCTTCTTCTCTATTGATTCTTTTTTTTTTTCTTCTACTAATTTTTTTTTTCTTATTCTCTAATTGTTTTTCTTCTTTTTTTTTTTTTTTTTGACATCATTGTTCATTATTCAAATCGATTCAAACTGAAATTTAAATTGGGCATCCCAAATTCAAACTAAGCTTAAAATAACCCTCATTCCAACTTTACTAGCCTTTGTTGGAATCCTTCTACTCTTAAGAAATCTTGACCAATATATCCATATTCTTAGTTTTTCCATAAAAATTACCCCTTTTGAATAATCAAATTATAGCACAATTATTGACTGCCATTGATTCATTTGGTACAATAACATTATCAAGTATGTTATGAAAAGCAATGTATAGGTACACTTAAAGATGAATATACTGGTTGGAATCAACTCAAATGATTGAAGAGATGATGATAATTTACTTTAAATTAGGAAAAGGATGAGATGATGAAAATGGGATTAAAATTAGCTCAACAAGGCAAAAATCTTAATCAACTTGAGTTTGGACACAAAGAAGGTGTCCCAAGGGTGGAGCCACATACCCAAACAAGGAGCCCATGGGTGGAGCCCTTGGTTCATTATTATTGGTCACAATTAGACATAAAAACAGCTCAAAATTTTCACCCATTTATTCAGGTTTCAAGCCCTACAAATAAGCATTTATTCAGAACCCCATGTGGGTACTGTTCCCAATAGACAGATTGTGGAAAGAGAAATCAAATTTAAATTACTAAAATACTTGATTGATCAATTAGCCAACTGTTATACCAAATCAAATTCCTTGTTTTATCTAATAAAGCATAATTGAAACGTAATGTTTACTCAGGATTTACTAGTTTAGTGTGATTGATAGTCCAGAAATCAATTAATTATCTTTTAATTAAACTAAACGGTTAGGTTGGACCGATTAGGTCGAAGAAGATGTCCAAGTGAAAAATTGTATAGGCATTCGCTTGAGCAATGTTTCTTGTTACCAAAAATTTGATTGATTGATTGGATCGGTTGGACTTGCCACAAAATTGGCTTTCAATAGATTAATTGATGATTTATAGCAATTAAACCTTTATATTAACATCAACACAAAAATGTTTTTTTTTTTTTTTTGGACAATGAATAAGGCTTAACTTTTGAGTAATACTATATATATATATATATATATATATTAATATACGTTAATATTCGGTTTAAGTCTAAAAACATTAGTATTTGTAATGAATATTAATTTATATATAATTGATGACGTACTATTACACGATTAAATGATTTTAAATTAAAAATAAATTTATACTTAATTACATATTATTAATATACAAATTAGTAGTCGATGACAAATTTGTTCCATGTAAAATACTAAACAAAGAGGAAAACAAGGGGGGGAAGACTTGTGTCATGTGCAAGGGACCATGGCATGTAAGAATCCTTATTTTGGATGAATATGCTCATGTATGTTATAAGATATGCTTTTTTATTTGCAAGTAATGTATATAAAATTCAGCTAAGAAGATTATGTCACATGAAAATGGGTATATAATATAATAAAATATGTTTAAAATCTTTTTTGATTAATTGAATATGCATATGTTTTATGATACTTATTTTTGTTCAATGAATGTATATAGGATTGGATTTGAATTAAATTAATTTAGAATTGAATTTGAACTCAACTGAGGCGAATTTGAGTTTGAAATTAGTGGGCTCAACTCACAAGTTAAAAATTTTAAATTTAATTTAACTAAAACAACATCATTTTAACTCATATACATCAAAATAACGATATTTTGGATATTTTATGCATTTAACAAATCAAATTCGAGTTTGACTTATCTTAGCTAAGCTAAACTCAACGAGCTTGAGACTGATTTTAGGCTCAGCTCCTATAAAGTCAAATTGAACTTGAGTTCGGTTCATTACACCAATGATATGAGTGTGTTATGCTCTTGTGTATGACATGTATTTTTGCATCACGACTAGTCGAAATATAGGGATGGATTTGATTTGAACTCAAATTTGAGTTTAGATCTAATAAGTTGAGTTTGAGTTAACTTATGTTAAATTTAAATTTAAATGATTTTTTATTCGAGTTTAAACCTTATTTTGTCGATGTCTAGATAATCTTAAATTAATGTTTTTGGTTCGAATTGTGTTCAAACTATATCTTGTTCGAATTTGACCCTAACTGAATTTAGCTAATAGTTCAATGTGCATTTGTTATTTATTTATTTTTTTTTTTCACATAAGTAGGTAGATTACTAATCTTATTAAGAATTACAAAGGGATACAAGCTGAGTCGAATCTAAAGACCTATTAGTTTGAGTTCGATTTGAATAAAAAATGGACAATTCAAATCTATTGAGACAAAGTCAAAAGTAGCTTCAATTCAGTATAATCCCTAGGTTCGAAATTTGAAGCTCAACTTAATTTTATGCTCTAGATTCATGTTTTGGATTTATGACTTGGATTCATGAGTTCGGTTTATAAATCATTGGTAAAATGGTATTATTTTATCTACTAATAAACAGAACGATATTGTTTTGATAATTATTTGATATGATTCAAATTAAGTTGCAAGGCAAGTTCGAATGAAGTGAGTCATCCACCTTACTCGGGAAGTGGATCGAACCAAACTCCTTCTAAATTGAGTTTAATACAGTTTTAAAAACAACCCTCTTGCTCAAATTCGACCTCAACAAATTCGAACTAAACCAAATTGAATCAAACCAGTTTTTAAGCCTATTGTGCAACATATACATATACAACCAGAAAAAAAAAAAAAAAACCTTATAAAAATACGTATACATGGCTACATTCATGTATTTAGATAGATAAATTATAATAAAAGAGAAATTGCTAAATTGACGAAAAGTTATTTACATATTAATATAAAATTATTTATTTATTGAGGCTTAGATTTTATGGGTTGACAAATTTGTCTCTATGCTTCTGTCTTTCTTTTGCTTTTTCTCTCTCTCTTTATCTTTTATTGGTGAGGGTGGCTTGTGCCCTATTTTGTTGTTGCCTTTGAATCACATAAAAGTGGCCGACCTTTATCATTGTTTTAAAATCCAAATTGAATTGTTCAATCTGATTGAAAATCAATACTAAATTCAATTTGAGTTACGGTTAAAATTCATTTTAATCATTCGATCGAATTAATCCAGACTTGAATCAAATTAATATTAACAAATTATAAATCATTCATCGGGTCAGATTGATTTGATTCTCATATTGATATCACATTGTTACACTCGTTATTATGACTAACCAATTGAAATAAGGTATATAATATTAAATTATGATTCAATCATCAAATCAAAACGATGACACTATCATGTCTACATTACATTGCTAAAATTTATTAGCAAAATTTTTCGACAACGAAAGGGTGTGATAACAATTCTAGAAACGAGTTAAAGAATTATCGAACAAAAAGATATGAATATTTTGAATAACGGAGAAAACTATTAACGAAAAAATTTAAATCTTAATTAAGACTAAAATAAAATTGACTCTAATTTAATTTGACTTAATGACCGGTAGGTCTTGGATATAGAATGCTAGATAGTTTAGGTATAAAGTATAAAGAAAACAGGATTTCGATTCGTTAAAAAAAATTATTATAAAGATTTAATTATATTATATTTTTATCACCTGCTTGATTGGCCAATAAACCAACAAACCATTCCTTTAAATAGATAAATATTTTTATTATAATATTTTTACCCTTTTACCATGTGGATAAAATTTACAGGGGAATAATATTATAAAAAATTAAAATAAAAAAAGACTTTGAAAGATTATTCACTTTTGCTCTTTTTGACCAAAATTATGATTTCAACTTAAAGAAATTCAAACATAATCATAAGTTAGAAGCAAATATTAATTGGTGAATAATGATTGATTATTATCTTGATAGGATCCTTAATGATAAAGATTATGATGATAAAGTTATCTCTTTAGTTGGTCAAAGATCTTCCCTACTTATAAAGGGCAATAGGTTTTGAATTTAAATATGGATTTTGTAAGAATTAAATTGGTACTAATTATGATGTCTCAATTGATATAGATCGAGGGTGTGATCAGATAAAAAAAATAAAAAAATAAATAGAATTGAATGCACGATTATGCGCAAGTAATAATACAAAATAAGTTCATGATTATGTTATTGAGTTTTCGAATTCGAAATTGGGTGAATAAAATTTGTAAAACTTTTTATAATTTAACAGTTTTTCACTTAAAATTCAATTTATATGCAACCGATGATCAACCAAATATGCACACAATTAACACAAATTAAAAGAGATATGATGAGAAGAAATTGTTCAGTTAATTTTAGAATGTTTCGGAGCTTTGAACATAAACTTTCTATGTCCACTTCTCTAACTAAATTAGCTTAAAGTTTTCACTAATTCTCTAGGATGACGCTAAAATAGTTTTGTCGAGATTTTATTTATTATTAGTCTTACGATCTTGAATATATGAAATAAGTTATAGACAGAGAGTGGATAAGAGAAAGAATGAAGTCTTAAAACTTTGTTTTCAAACCCTTCTATCTTTTAAATCAAATTACTCATATAAGATACTTGAAGAGATTATCGTTGAAGTAAAATTTTGTATAGACATAAGTTTGTATTTTTCTAATACACGATCATGCTCCATTTATTAATTGTTTTTCAACAGTTGACATTTCATACCGTATAAGCTCACACGAATGTATGCCCCAAACATATAGTTATGTGTCTTCGTATCTTGAATGTATTCTAAATCATCGAAGGTCGTACAGACTTACAATATGATACCTCTCATGAGATAAACACAAATAATATTTGATATTTATACGAGTATATATTCAAATGTTAACTTTTTTAAGTCTATACTATTAGATTTGGTTCGATAACTTTGCAGTGGGTCTTCAATATATGACACACAAGCTAATTTATTTAGCCTAATTATTTTTTTAATACCCTTTAAAATTATATAGTCATAACTTATTTATACAAGAAAGAAAATAAAAATGTATATAATTTTTTAATACCATTCTAATTAAATAACTATTTTTTATAAATATAATAATATTTATTTAATTTTAAATAAAAATTAAAATAAACAATTAAGTCTTTAATTATATAATAATCTGTATTGACATTTACCATTTAGTCCTGAAAAGAGCAACCTAGGCAGAACCCAGTTGCGTTGGGTGCTTGACTAGCTGTTAAGTGGTCCCTGCCACCTCATCATCAATCACATAATAATTAAAATTTATTGTATTTTCCTAAATTTGTGAAAATTTTGTAATAGGGTGCCCCTATCATTCCCTTATTCTCTTCTGTCCCCCACCTCCCCTTTTGACTTGTCCCTTTTAGCCTTTTCACTTCCACCTTGTTTATTACAGTCACAATAAATTATTTTTCTTTTTTTATTTGGGACTTTTTTTCTCCCACTCATTTCCTTTACTTTTACCAGTCAGAGCCATGGTATTTTTGTTCTTTGCATTAATGCTTCCATTCAATGCTAACATTTTCTTCATTCTTCTGTTTTTAATATGCAGAAAATAGAAATACTTTTATTTCAAACTTCACTTGACAAAATACGAATACGAATATCGATTTATCAGTACTTAATTGAATATTATTTAATTTTAATTAAAAATTATTTAATCACATGATGATTGATTTTCGTTTATAAATATTCAATTTTATTCATTATTGCGTTTTAAAATTTTTTTTGAGGATTAAATTTAAATCGAATAGAATTTGATTTAACTAATAATGAATCGAATTTGAATCTAAGCTCAAATCTGAACAAATTGAGCCGAGCTTTTTAACAAGTATGTTAACAAGCTTTTTAACGAGTTTTTGAGGTAATTTTTTTATTAAACCTCTTAAAATGTTTTTCGAAATGAATTACTAATATAATGTCGTTTTAATGTGTATTGATTAAAATAACGTCGTTTTAATCAATTTGAATCAAAACTTCTAAGTTTGTGAGTCTGATAAGCCAAATACCTTTAAAGCTTGAGTTTGATAATATGAAACTTGGAAACTCGAGCTAGAACTTACTTGAGTGGAGCTTGTTTGAGCTAAACTTAAACTTAAATAAACTCAAATCGAATCAAATCTTAATTTTTTTAAAACTTGATTACATTTTAGCAATTGGATTAAGAGGACAACATTAACATACAACCACCCTGAAAGTCTTCAAACAATACTTCAAATATTAACAAAATTGGTATTAGGGGTTGATGTGTTATTATATTATTGGATGATTCTGAATTGAAGACAAAATAAACAATTAATTCATTCAATTATACGATGATATATCAAAATTAATATCTAATAATACCCTTCGTTTCAAATTCCTCTTTCTCTTTGTGTTTGAAAGGATGGTATTCCTATGAATGGATTCAAGCTTAGCAGAGTTGAAACATGAGTTTCTTTAAACTTAGTTTGAATTTATAAAGTTTGATTTGAGTTTGAACTAACATGAGAGTGTCAAAGAAGTTGTTAGAAAACATAAAAAAGAAGAAGAAGAAAGATCGTAAAAAATATAATGTAGTAGAATTGACGGAAAAGAACCCGAAAAAGAAAAAATATTATCATAAAATATGAATTTATTAACGAATTATTAGATTTGAATTTACTCGATTCAAACTCAAGCTAACACAATTCTAACTAGAAATTAACTCCTTTGAGTCGAACATATTCGAATTCAATCTTAAATATTATTTTGATATATTAATTAATACGGGTTAAAATGTGTTTCTTGTTTCTCTTTTTATAAAAAAATCAGAAAAACAGAAAGTTGAATATTTTAACCTCATTAGTCAATTCCAAAATCTCAATCAAATCTCTCTTTATTCTTCTTTCATCTTCTTCCCTTTAGATTCCCTAATCATACCCTAAAAATCCTCTAATCCAACCCAGGGGTATATTAGTAATTTCCCCTCCCAGTTATGACCATTCACCACAGGGTTATTTTCGTCATTTTACTGCTCCCCACTTCGTCCTATCCAAACAGACGTATCTGCAAACACCTTCAAATCTCCCTTTGACCGCCGTACCATTCTCCCTCTCTCTCTTCTCTCTCTCTGGAACTCATCCTTTTGGCCTCTCCCGCAGAGAGCAGAAAGCAAAGAGCCGCAGAAGCCATCAAACCCACATCAAAAAAGAAAAAAAATATATTAAAAAAGATTGAAAAAGAGAGAGAAAGAGAAAAAGGTTTCGATAAAAAAGTAAAGCTCAAAGAACTCATTGTTGTATATAAATTCATCATCTTTAGTATCTCTGAAACTCGGCAATCCCTTCAAGATTTTAAAGCTCGGAACTTTTTCGTCAACTCTCTTTCATTATTATTACAACTCTCAGTATCACTATCTCTTAACTTCTCTTTTTTTGATCCGACGGCCACGATCGTACGCTTACGCCTAAGCCTCTTCTCTGTCACTTGCTCTATTACGTAAGTTTTTGCCTTTTCAAGCCGCCTTTTTATCTGCTTCTTTTCCCTGTCATCTTATTTTTATTGTTTTTTTTAATTCATTGTTACATTTTTCTGTATATGATATCTACTACTGTTCTGTAATCTCTATGCATGTGTGTATACGTTTTAGCTTTTGCCTCTTCATTGTGTTTGTTTGTCTTCTTCGTCGCCGTTTCTGAATCGGTTCAGTTGTTTTTTTAGTTTTTTTGAAATGTATCTTAAATATATTTTTGGGGGTTTCTTTACATGCAATCAATGAATTATTTTTGAATTTGAAGGGCTTGAGATTTAGTATTTTTGATGATAATTAGCGTGTTTAGCAGGTTTAAGCAATGTGTTTTGCCTACTAAAATTTTTTTTGTTTTCATAAACGTAGAGCTGGGTTTCACTATTTGGTGGTGACATGATGAAGCGCTGATTTTTATACAACTTTTTGATTTGCATGTGATGCAAGTTTATCCTTCTGGGATTGTTTCATTTCTTTGTAGTCATTTACGTTGAGAAGGAATTGAGTTAGTTGTTGTGCTCTTAGTTTAAGAATTATTAGTGGTTTTCTATTTCACGTTTTTGCATAGAATTTTCAGTTATTCTAGACCACGGAATTTGGAGTTAGGTGAGTGGGTTCCGTGAGTTTTAAGGATTGGTTTTAGCTCTTCTCATTGAAAGCTATGTGGGTTTCATTTGTCGTGGTAAAGCTGTAGCAAGTTTAGCCAGGCTGGTAAAGCTAGAGGAAGCATGTGGGGTTTTGGTATATTTAAGTAGTTCATTGTATTTAAGTGTATCTTTTGATGTTAGATGTTCCAAACATGTTTTGAATCAAAATTGTGGGAGAAATTAGTTATTTTTGCAGACTACCAAAGTAAGTTAATTTATTAATGGCAATCAAATATTGTTTGGTTCAATATATACTTTTGAATCTTGCCAAACTATGGATCTTTATGTTGGGTTGTGTAGATTGGAGTTGCTTTTAATTTAATGAGAGCGAGAGCTAATCAAATTTGAAGAATAATTTGTGCGCATCCATGTAATAATTTTAGAATTTGTTTTGTGGTGGATAGATTATGGTGTATATCTGTTGGGATTCTACAGGAAGTGGATTATCACATCATGTGGAGTGGTATGGAGTAACGGTGTCTATTGTCAAGCAGTCTGTAGGGTCTCTTAATTTATTAAGATGTGTAGTGTTGTTTTGTGGTTAATATGGTGAATAATTGAAGTGTACTAGAAGTAATCTCACGGGTAATTTCTGGCATGATACACACTTCGATGCAAAACATATTGGTTGCATTTAAATGTCTTGTGGGATCATGTTGTCTCTATGAGAACATCTATCGCAATTAAAGGAACAAAGACTTAATATCAAGTAAGGGCTGTGAGATGAAACCCCAGATCTGTCACCACAACTCTTAATGATCGTACAGGCTCAGTCTTAGAATTTCATAGAACAGAAATACATACATTTATTTATTTGACAGATTTCATTTTCGGCAATGGACTTGCCTGTGCTGATATACTTGTACATAAAATTAATACCTTTAAAAGCATGATGTAGCAATTCATTTATAATGATACTTAAATTGTGTCCTTACCTTTAGTAGTATTCTATTAAGATGTAGACTATCTCACATCAAAGTTGTGCTGATTAAGGTATACCACTCTTTCCTATTTTGATATATCCCTTTTGTTGATTGTATGTATGACTGTTGAGATTTGAAGTGTAAGTGGTTGGTTTTATCTGCACTGTGTTATTAAGTGTCATACTCGTATAGGAAGTTATTTATTTTAAAACATTTGCTTGCAATACTTTTCTTGTTAGATTATGTATCACCTTCGGTTTCTTATTGGTTGGCAAGTTTAAAAGGGCTTTTGTTTATAACAGAGATTACACATTTTAGTTATCTTCTTGACTTGCAGTGATCGATTTGCATCTCATAAACATGGGGCTCAGTGAGCCTAATGGACACAGGAGAATGAGGAGAAAGGATCATCCTGTCCTAGAAAATGGTGATTCTGATTTATATAGTGTCGGTGATGAATTAGACCCATGGACAGCATGGGCATACAAGCCTCGTACCATTTCTTTCTTGCTTATTGGCGCATGCTTTCTAATGTGAGTGTGATGACAATAAACAGTTTATTTATGACATTGAAATATGCTGGGCCCTTGATGCAGTATTTTTATTTCTTTCTATTAGATTAACAGTATTTGTGGTGGTTGTAACTTATAGATGATATACCACTTTGATATATTTTTATATGGTAGAGTTTTATCTTTTGCTTTGAGTCAATGCCACTGCTTGATATAATCTCTTATTGAAAGATTATAGGATCTAGTAATGATGGAAAATGATAACTAATATTATGTTTCTCGATATTGCGTGTTCGGAATTTGCTTATTAGTTGGGCAAGTGGAGCTCTTGATCCTGAAAGCACTGCATCTGGGGATCTTGTTACATCTGTCAAAAGGTTTGTTCTTGTAACCTGTTTGTAGTTATTTCTTTGAGCGATTTATCTTTTAAATGCATAGTTAAAAAGTGTGTTATTGCTTTTTCTTGTAGGGGTGTATGGGCGATGATTGCAGTTTTTCTTACTTACTGCTTGTTGCAGGCACCTTCTACGTAAGATGTTAACTGGAATACTATGGTTTTCTTATGAACTAGCCAACACTCTATTTTTTTTTAATATCTCTTTAGGAGTGTTTTGTTGATATGAAAATTGATTTTCCTAGAAGTCTGAGTATAGAAACTTATAAAAATCATTGAAAATATTTGATGTTGTTTAGTTCCTTGAAGTAACTACTCTTTTTACGTGGCTATTGAGAACCATTTCTAAAACTGATGATCATGTTATTATTTTGGAAATATTATCTCAAGTGTGGAATTGCAATAATCTGATGCTTTTGAGTTTTTTACATAACGCTAGTAGTGTGCTCTAACTTGTGGAAATCATTATTCTATTACAGGGTTCTCATTAGACCACATCCTGCTATTTGGCGTTTAGTTCATGGAATGGCTGTCATTTACCTTGTAGCTCTTACATTTTTGCTTTTCCAGGTTTTCATTCTGTAAAGCTATCCTTTTTCATGTGTTAGTATTTTCATTTGTCTGTAAGCTTGAATTCTGGGGAATTATTCTTGACTTTATTCTTTTTGTGCACTGTCTAATTTTTTTGTTTGATTGGCATTCTTGAAATCGCAAGTAATAGCCTAAAAGAATAAACTCAGGTGCCTTAATAAATATACACTTTTTCATACTTTCTGGATGTTGTCTCTCACTTGCCTTCTTCTTTAATATATCACTGAGTCACATATTAAATCATTTGCCACTGAATGAGGTCTGTTCGTCTTATTCTTCTTTCCTGATTTCAAAATTGAATCAACGATTACCGACAGTAGCTTTCATTTTCTTTGTAGAAGCGTGATGATGCTCGTCAGTTCATGAAGTTTCTCCATCCTGATCTTGGTGTTGGTAATACTTTGAAGCTTAACAACAATATTTTTATGGCTTTTTCCTTTTTAATTATGACAATTAGAATGATTTTCAAATCTTTGGTGCAGTTTTTATTATCACATTAGCTAGGCTTGTTGATTTTTTATAAGATATTCTTGTTGCTTGACTTGATGCAGAACTTCCAGAAAGATCATATGGTGCTGATTGTCGCATTTATGTGCCTGAAAACCCCACAAGCAGGTTTAAGAATGTTTATGTATGAATTCTTCTTCCCACAAAGTTTACATTCAATTTTCTCTTTTTAGCTGATTTTGTGGCATTGTTTTTCATTGCAATATACAAACACTTCAGACCTTTGATTTAATTGGTTCTGTGTAGGAAACACTTTTTGATGAATTTGTTTTAGCACATATTTTTGGATGGTGGGGAAAGGCTATATTGATCCGTAATCAACCACTTCTATGGGTTCTGTCCATTGGATTTGAGTTGATGGAGGTTAGTGTCTTGACCTTAAACTCATCGTTTGGTTTGGTATTCCCTTGTGCACATGGGATGGATTTTCTGCTTCTGTGTGTCACTCTAGGCTTGTCAACTATTTATTGAGTTAAGGTTGCTAATTGTTTGTCAAAATATCTTTTTTGTTGGCATTTTTTCAGTTTACTTTCCGCCACATGTTACCGAACTTCAATGAATGCTGGTGGGACAGTATAATTCTGGACATTTTAATCTGCAATTGGTTTGGTGAGATTGCTTTGGCCGTTTTTCACTTAAAATTTTTGCCATTTTTGGTTTTGCATGTGCATGTTATGTACTTTTATGTTGATAATCTTTAATATGGGGGAAAAAATTGTGTTTTAGTTATGTGATCAGCACTGATGGCTACATACGATTGTGAAATTCATTCTGTTATAAGTGCTATATCTTTTAGTTATCAATCTTTTAATGGGTGATAACCTGTGTCTTAGTTTAGTTATTTGTAATACATTTAAAGTTTATTTGCAGAAAGAGGGCCGATGTATACTCTGATTGCTTGGCAATGCTAGTATTAGTTGCTACAGTTGTTTTAATTGTTTATATCACTTGATATAGGTTATTCATGTACTTCCACTTCTTCAAAAGAAAGTTTTGAATGATCATTTCTATGAATCGTGACAAGTTCCATTTGGTAAACTTTGCAGGCATCTGGGCTGGAATGCATACTGTTCGGTACTTTGATGGGAAAACATATGAGTGGGTTGGTATAAGCCGCCAGCCTAATATCATTGGGAAGGTATGCTTCGAACTTCCTCATTGTGGGATATCTATTGTTTTAAAATCATACCTGTCTTCAAGTGAAACATCAGCATTTTGGCTGTGAGTATTATGGTACCATGATAGCATATTTGAGAATTGAGCCCAGTTCTATTTCTAGACGTGCCATTAATACCGTAGGCTTCCTTAATCAGTGCTGCAAACTATTCAAGTTTCTTTGTCTTTCTGTAAAAGTGGCTTATAATCGTTGTGGACCTGATCAATGCTGATATTTTACCAATCTGACATCATTTTGGCACATTTAAGAACTCATTTTTTTTCATTTGTGTCACTTACAAAATGATTTTACAAGATTTATTTCGATGCAGCTGTTCTGAGAAATAGCATTCTACTATGCATGATCTATGTAGGCTTATGTGTAAAACTTAAAGCTAGTGCTCACCATGTTTATCTTGAGCTGTAGCCTCCTTCAACATTGAATCGCATATTTGTCAAATTTTTTTTTATTCTTCTGTGCTAACACTTGTCTCAATGTTCAATTTTTATATTGTCGTGTCATCATAAATACTTAATTTATATGAAGATAATTGATGATATTTATTGTTTATCAGTTTAAACGAACTTTGGGACAATTTACACCGGCACAATGGGACAAAGATGAATGGCACCCATTGCTTGGTCCATGGCGGTTTATTCAAGTTCTCAGTCTTTGTATTGTCTTCTTGACTGTTGAGCTTAACACCTTTTTTCTAAAGTTTTGCCTTTGGATTCCTCCTCGAAACCCTGTGATCATTTATAGATTGATCTTGTGGTGGCTAATTGCAATACCGACAATTCGTGAGTACAATACCTACCTCCAAGACAGGTACACTCTCTATATCTCGCTGTCTCTCTGTGTGCATTTGTGTTCACTTGCCATGCTTTTGTTGGACAATTTTGATGCTCAAATGACTTAAAAATTAATTTGACATTGATTTAATATTATAACATTTCCAGAACACCCGTGAAGAAGGTTGGAGCATTTTGTTGGCTTTCCCTTGCAATTTGCATTATTGAACTTCTAATTTGCATCAAGTTTGGACATGGTATGTTTTCTCTCTTTATCATCCGAGAAATTTGATTTCAAGTCAATCTTAATTCACCAAGTTTTATGGTATTGTTGAACTGATGCTTCAACTGTTTATTGTAATTTCTAACAGGCCTGTATCCCAAGTCTATGCCTTTATGGTTGGTAATATTCTGGACATCTGTTGGAGTGGCCCTAGGATTATTCTTGATTTTGTGGTCATACAAGAGTCTGCGAAGAAAGAGAAGATGATTTTGGCCATGCAGTACATTATTCTTTGATTCCTTCGTGCTCTTATGGATATTCATTGGGTGTTGTAAATACCTATTGCTTTATAAGTTGTAAATGGTTATTCCTTTAGGTTCGTAGATCACAGTTTCTTGAGCAGAGAATATTAATTCTTTCTTTCTAGGTAGTGGAAAATGCTTCTAACATCATTCTCTTGAGCCGTAGTTTGCCAATGTTATCGATTGGCAAATTTTTATCTAGTCAGAGCATTAGCGAGCTTCCCTTTTGAATTTTACATGTATTTTTTCCTTCTCCAGGCACAGTTTATTTCAATTTCAACTTATTCAGTGCATATGCCAACATTGCACTGCAATGTCATAGCAAATGGCAAAAAATTGAAGCCATTTTTCTGTTATGTAATACTCAAAGCATAAACCTTCTATGTTATTCAACCCTGATCTTTTCATGTTGGTTTACCTATTTGTTGAAGTTGTTTTGGTTCATACACAGTTGAGAAGAACAGATGCTTATAGCATGAATGTCTATCCCTTTTATTCATGGTTATGGACAGTCAGGCTAATTGCCATTAGGAAATTTCAATAGAGTTATGCTCAAGCTTGACTTTATCGATCAATCAATGAGCAAGTTCTTGACAAATTTTGCTTGACTTGTTCATCATGTACAGCTTGTGGTTTAGGAAACTGTTCTTAGTGTTGCTAGACTCAACTTATTACTAGTCCACCAGTGTGCCCTCATGGAGGATATTATTTCAGGGCACGTAAGTTGAAAATGGCATGAGTGGCAGCTTCTTCTTTGTCCAGGTTGTTCTTCCCCTAACAATCTCTTCATTTTCAGTCTGGAGGAGGTGTGTATATCTCAATGGCCCCTTTTCAAAGGATCTGATAAGTCCAGCGCCGTTGACGATTTCAGTCGCCAGAGAAAACCCATTAAGTAGAGTGATACCACTGTCATGTTTCACCCCTTCTTTCAGGGTCCCATCTTCATCAGGTTGGCAAAGAGCTTGAACCTTATCTGAATCTCCACATTCCCTTCTGTATTCTAGTATAATACCAGATAGCTGATGAGACTCCTGGAACTGGTCAGGGATGGTCTGTCGATGGAAACAAATCAAATTAGAAAAGGGAAAGAAAAAGAAAAAGAACCCCCTTGATCATGGATGTTCCTGGAGATAACATTACTGGACAGGTTCCAGGGTTTCACCTCGAGCATCCATCTGACATACTTGACATTGTTGACATGGTGGTTCATGTCCAGATCACTTCTTCTAGGCTGCAAATGAGGATTTGGCATTAGTAAATTTGTACTGTGTGTTTATTAAGCTGTGGAATTAGCTGGTAATGATTTACCTGCAAATCAGAGTTCACGTATTTTGCTTTATTATCCAACTTGACGATTTTCTCAGGAACATCTTCTTTGATTGCATGTTTTTCTATAAACCAAGGTGAGATCTCAGCTCTAACCTCTTCTGGCATTTTCGAGAGGCGCCTCGTTTCCTCATTCATCATCACCCAAGTACTGGCTAATGTTCAAGTTGTTAGCAAAATCATAGGTGCATCAAGTATTCAGATGTTCGGGAATGTGTTTAGTATAAGTTGCCTACCTTGTAGCTCGAGCGAAAATGTGTCCTGTGGCTTGACTTCGGATCAGCCAGTCTCGACGCATTCCATTCTTTCCAGATGCTCCAACCCATGTATCTATCTCTGTCACCTCTCCCCTGCAAAATATGAATTATATGCTATAAAAATCCCTTCGAATAGTTTTTTCTTGAAGACTGACGGCAAAGGTGCTTCTGCTCGAAAGTATTTCTATAAAAGCACTTACCAAACTGGATAATGGTCAACTTGAACTTGCATTCTTGAGACAACCCATATGAGATTGTTCCTCCTCATCCCATGTGTAGCTCCAAATCCATTGCTTAGAAGTCCTGACATCCACACGTGATTCAATGCTGTTTCCTACATAACAAAAATTTCTAAGAATCCTGAAAAATAAGAAACTCCTTAAGTTAAAATTTTCTCTACTTCCAACTTAGATTTAGATAGTTAGCTTTAGATTTGGATCCGATATCTAAGTTGGCTTAAATCAAATCCATGACTAAGTTGAATAGGCTGATTTTGAGTTGGAGCTTAATTGACTTGTTGGTTTATCTACAAACAAAGTTTATCTTATTGACAATACTATTTATCAATCCAATGATATTATTCGTTACTTGACGAACCTTTAATGATATTGTATATCAGTTTAAACAAATACGAACTTGAATTAAATACATCTTTAGTCAAAGTACGAACCAATCATAAACTTAATTTAGTTCAGATCAAAATTGCCTTGGATGGTTTGTAAAGGTGAAATGAATGTCCGAGTTATTATGCCTTACAAAGAGTCTTTCTTATGTGCATGCACAATTATTCTAAGTTCTAACTTAGAATAATTGTTTTAAAATTTGGATTGAATATTCAGTGGAGCTAGTTGAACTAGAACTTGATGGTTAGTCTAGTTTGGGTCGATACTCTTGTATTAACCATCCATTAACATTAGACTACATTTCTATTTGATTGAATATTATTAAATAAACAGACGCACTTTCAAGAAAGAAAGACTACAGAATAATTGATCGTCTTATTCATTACCTGGAAAAGATTAAGCAGACTCTCAAGAGTTGCGGTTTTATCAGGGCCAACTTCATAAGATCGAATAACAACAGTTTGTCTGTACCCAACTCCTCCTTCAATGATGAGCCCCTGCCGATGAGGATCCACAAACTTCTTCGTCGTGGGAATATTCTGGCGAACTTGAACTTCTGTGACGTAATTCTTTTCTGCAACAGAAGCCAATAAAGTGCCTGCAACTCCAGCCGTTTTGCCCAACAAATCAACTTTAACGATTCTCGGACGCCCCCCATATCTCAGCTTCTGCTTACAGGGGTCACGGCTATTACTGTTTCCAGGACAAGAACAATGAGCATGATAGGAAACCATATGGCAATAAGCAGCCATCTATGGGTGAGCAAAGTTTGGAACAGATAAATGGGCAGGCAAAGGCTTAAATAGAAGGAAAGTGGACGCCTTTTTCAAAGAAGTTGTATAAAATCAAGAGGGTTAGTGTCGTTCTTAAGCAGAACATTGCGGTGGAAGGATCTTAGTTTTGATCGACAAGCCAAAGAAGCAAGCAAGACAAGGAAAAATACAAGGAGTTCGGTTTTGGCGCAAGCAGGGATCTTCAAAATCGTTTGACATTATTTTGAACCAAACTGAATTTTTAGTTTAAAAACAATCATAAATTGAAACCGATTCAATTTAAAGATTATTTGATATTGAACCAAACAGAAAACATCCGAATCAATTTTTCTAGCAACCCTTTTTTTCTCGGTAGATACTAAGTTATTTGATTATTGGATATATATATATATATATATATATATATATATATATATATACACACACGAGAAATCCGATCCAAACCAATACCCTTACAAGTTATCAATCACATTAGATCGATAAACTTCGTATAAATATAACTCCTTAATTATATTCCATTTGATAAAGTTAAAGTTAAGAATTTAATTATAGAGTAGTTTTTTGATGATTTAAACTATTATTCTTACGAAAAAGAAGTTAATCAAGTTATTATATAAACAATTTTTTAGGGGTTTATCCAATAATTTTGAACATTACCTAGTGCAGGAAGAAACAAAGAGCAGTTGAATTACAAATTAGATGAGAGTGATAGACAGGAAAGTAGTGTTCAATTTACATGAATTAGATTTTGTTCAGTAGATTATTTATCTCAATTATTCTCACTGTATATTTTTGTATGCCCTAGAATTTCCAAATTATTGGGCCGTAGGGACCTGGTGGGCCGATCCCAAGACCATATCCTTGGGCTTGTTTATCATTTTAGTGTTTTTCTAAAAATAATAAAAATGAATATTTAAAAAAAATTATTTTTACTATTGGCTCAATCCCTCGGACCAGGACTGGTCTTAGGGCCCATTATCTATTGACCCAAACCTTGGGGACTTGGCTTGGGCCCCTCTCCTAGGCCTAGTCTAGGCATTAGGCTCCAATCTTAAAGCCCAAGCTTTTTGCCTAACTCTAATAGTGATGTAAAAGTACTAACTTAACCGGGGTAACTCGACAACTGAATCACAAATCAATCAAAAAATTCGATCACAGTTAAACTTAATCCGATGGCCTAAGCTAAAAATTGGGGCAAGCCCAAACCATGCTTTTCTCAATTAAACCTATTAAATCGGGTATGATTTGTTAAGTCTAGCCTTAAAATTCTCAGATTTGAGGTCTTGTACATTCGAGCACGAAACTTTTGTTTAAACCCTTGGTTTATTAAAAATCTTAAGGTTTTGAGCTATTTCAAACATATTTTGTGTATTGCTTTATAATTTTAAAAACACAAAAAAACACCCCTTCAATTTTCTAACATATTTAAAACTTGATAAATCTATTTTTACCCATATTGAATTTTCAAATCTATCGGATTTTGAGTTTTAATAAAACAACAAAATAAATTAATTATTGAATACTTCAAAATTTTCATTTTTTATAATATTTTTAAATTAACTTACATAATTGATTTATAATATTTATTTTCCGATAATATTTATCAATACTTTAAAAGTAAAAAAAAAAAAAAAAAGTAAATAATCACTCAATTTCTGTTTTTTGAACCACAGAATCACATTCAATCTATATATAAATTTTTTTTTTATCAGATAGCATGCAAATATTTTCTACATTAGTCCAATTTTATTTTATTTGTTTTAGTATAAGTAATACCCATACGTGATAGGGGTAAATTGGTCATTTTCAGTCCAAACACGGATGTCCAACCCAATTGTCAATTCTACCCCTAGATCGCAATTGGACGAGTCTGATCTGACTTTAACTCCATGGCATAGGCATTATCATATATGGTTACTAATCCTATATAATAAAAGGAATATGCTCTGGCTTGAGAGAGGACAAATAGTAAAAATCAATGAAGGGAATTAGATACCTTCGTGAGACAAACATTCTGGTAGCTTTTCTAATGAACAGAGAACTTGATTTTAACTCAAACAATTACCAATTTTTGCTACTAAATCGATTTCGATATTTTCTATACCGAGTAGAAGCCTGGTTATTCCCGCCATCACACTAGAAGCTGACAAAGAGTCAATTACCAATCAAGTAGACTCCATTAAAAAATAATCAACTTTAAATTCAATTAAAACTATACCAGACTAAATATTCAAATCAGCTCAAACTCAATTTATTTATGAAATAAGTCTAATCCTTAATTCAATTTAACTCGTTTAATTTAAATTTAAATTTAAATTCAAACCCAAATAAAATCCAATCTTACTCATAAGAGGTTGGCCGAACCACAAAACATAGTTTGCGCATCAAAACATTAAGCTACAACAAAAGAAGAGATATAAATTAACAAAAATTATGAGGTGGACATGTTTTCTCAAACAATAAAACTATATGCATTTATAATAAGTATCAATAAAAATATGTTATCGTGTAAAAACTGTGTAAAAACTGTTTGGTATGAAATTCTTTTATGCAAAAAAATTAGTTAGAACTGTTTCTGAACACAAAACAACCAATATCAGATTCACAATTACTCCAGGTTTACACAGGAAGCAGCTAATTTGCTAAATTGTATCTCCTTGGCCATGTCGATTTCTACCGCTCCATTAACTTAAAAAGAATAGCCTGCAAAAACAATCAAATTCACGAATTGAACGCTAATTTAATGATTCAACAACGAAAATGGTACCATGGCAAGCTCCAAGATGCTAGAATATGCGCACAATCAAATATGTTCATATTCTAATAAAAACACATTCCGATAATCAAAACTTACAGGACAAGAACGATATGATTTCAATGCTTGGTGTAGTTCAACATAAGATATTAGAAGAGTCACTGGACGAAACTCAACCGAGTGATTAGATCCTCTGTTGTCAGTGAAACAAATTAACTGGCGTTGTAGAAGATGCTCAAATGCCTGTAGAAATTGGACATGAAAGAACAGTCAAAAAGAGTGCTGGAACAAACTGGTTGGTCTGACGCCACCTTAAACTGTAATACGCTACTACATCTCTTCGTATAGATACAGAATACAATCTCGGAGGTAGTCATACCCGCAAGCATACACTTCGTGAATAATAATCAGATGTCCTGAACGAATCATGTATGCTTTTGTACTCTGCAAAAGATGACAGAAATGTGACTATCAAGCAACTTGATAAAGGTAACAGAATCTGCTGAGTCACATATCTGAGAATTACCTTTCATAACAGAATTAAAGTTGTAGGAGTTTTGCTCTTTAACTTCCAGCCTCTTCATGCATACCAGAATGTAGAGTTCTAGTATGGAGCAATCTGCCAGAAGAAGCAACATTTTATAGATTCAATCAATTATATTTTGCCGGAGCACTACATGATACCAGAAGCAATATTTTAGAACTTTCTGTATTCTGCAGGCAGGTTAGTATGTCCATTTTTCAGAGCTTGAGTTTGACATCAAGGACACAAGATTCACACAGATAACACAGTAACAGTACCTATTATAGATTCAAGCTTTGGCTGTCTCTGAAAATTTGGCAGTGCAGTTTTGAAATTCTCAAGGGATAGGGAGCCAGATTCCAAATCCATGTAAGAAACAGCTCGAAATCTAGTACACATGATAGGTTCAGCAAGAAACCAAACATGAATATCTTAATTCCATACATTCATATAGCATGCTTATAGATGCAAGTTGAGAAACTTACAGAAACCTCAAAAAATGATTGACAGTGGAATCGGAGTTCAGGTAACTGTCAATAATTTCTTTGAATCTCTCATCTGCTAAAATATTCTGAAAAATGTAAAGGACTTTTGGCACAACCAATAGACTGTTATTCAAATTTTCACCTGGTTGGAAGTAATGAAAATATGATGGTCTAAGGGAATTTTCTTGCGTTAGAAATGAAAGAAATTCCACGTCCCATTAGCAGTTTTGCCATTGCTGAAAGAATATTAAACTTACATGAGTTAAATAGAGGACGACCCTCATAATTGTGCAGATACATACTATTGTCTTCACCTTTGATTTATAAACCGCAAATAATCAATCAAATAGGTCTCTGATATCATGCAGATTAAGCACAATTTTCTACCAAGTATATAATTGAAATTTATGCATGTGATTTTGTGATTTTGAGATCTTGTATCTGTATTTTCTCATATACACTACTGAATGTAAAATATGCCTTTCAAATGGCTGTTTTATATTGCTATTCTTTAAGGAAGGATACTTTAATCTTTCCATTGAATTCAAGAGCATAGTCATGAGGGAGGCTAGAGTCTGTTGGCAACAATAGAACGTGCTCTAATAATCTGCATAGCATACAAAATAAACAAATCTCATTAAAGCTGGAAATTTCCTTTCTTGAACAGAAGACAGTGGCTGAATCACACAGTCAAAAAACTACCTCTGCAGTTCTTCCTTAGATGGAGGGAGAAACAACAGCTTTCTATGTGAGAAACGAGATCTTACTCTTTTCTCCAAAAGTTGGTCAGCATCCTGCATGGTATACAGCCTGATTTTAAGATCTCTTCACAAGTAACTAGCCCTTATTTCGTACATGAATCTGCATATATTTAATTGTAAATAGACTTATAGGATACTGATTTCCAAAATATTTTATTGATAACTAGTAGCAGAGCTGTGTTTGAGAATAACCATGCATCATGTCCTCCATTTGTCTCAAAAATACAAGAACTTGAAGATTATAAGAGAGCATTTAGGTTGGTATACAGTACACAGAAAAGAGAGAGAGAGAGAGAGAGTGAAACTTTAAATGACCATACCAGTCGGCAACTCACACCAATAACAACAGCTTGAGATGTTACTGATTGCATTGCATCTAGCAGGCTATAAAGTAATCGTTGTTTCCCCTGCAAAGAACAATATATTGGAAACTGGTTATGTCATGATCCAAGATTCCAAAACTCCAAAACAATACTATACACCTTGAAATTTCTTCTTTATGAATGGGATCATTGTCATGATTCATCATCACTTATTTATTAATTAACTTTCCAAAAACAACTAGAGAATTTGTAATTTCAGACCACAGGCTTCACTAACTATAAAGAGGTATAGGCACAAAATTACAGATTCACACCTGAGCAAAGAGGTCAAACTCATTAAGTACAAATATAATGGTTTTATGAGCTAATCCACACTCCCTGAAAACCACAAAACAGAAAGTTCAACAGGATGCTAAAAGCATTTGACAAGAGGCTCAGTTGAGTACATTGAGGAAATTTAATGCACTCACCGTAACATGGCTACCATGAACTGGGAGTTATCGTCAAATGATGCCTACAAAACGTCATTTCAGGACATCAAGAAAGCTCAATAATTTAGTAACAGATGCAACATAGTGACCTCAACATTACTATGTGTTACCATTTTAGAAAATATAAGGTTATGCTCCATACATAACTGTCTAGCGATTTCCTGAAAGTATCAAGAACCATGAGAACTCAAGTATTAGATTGAAAAAAAAAAAATAGCAAAAGAAACAGATATTTCTTTCTGAAATATGACGTGAAACTCCTTTCTCCACAAAAACCCAGATGTAGCAATTGTTTATACAAGCAAAAATGATGAGCTCCAAAATTAGCAGCAAAACAAAGGCATATAAATTTGTCTTTGCGTATATGTACCAAAATGTATGGCAATAAGTGTCTTATTGTGCTAATGGTTTGCAATGAAATCAACAACTTACCAACTAACAACATTCATTCCTTGGAAATCATTGCACAAATTTGTTTGGCGGTCTGTAAAGCCTTGCCATTATACTCTCAAGTGAGTGAAATTTGAATCTACTCTATTAAAACATTATGTCAACTTGGTATAGTTTCTCATAAAACTCTGCTTTATTTTCAACAGGGAGATTACATTGATAATTACAAAATTCTTGAATCATGACGATATATTGCCTTAAAACAAACTCCATGGGAGTGAAATATATTAAAGCCTTAACATCTGCATCATCATCAAAATAATGACTCATTTTCATATCTGACCTTGAATGCACAATTGTCATCACTGTGCAAAAGCCCATTCAACATAATCTGCAACATCAGAATCATGATAAAAGTAAGATAGTATCAAACACATCACTTCAAAAAAAAAGAAATCCATACCACAGATAATGTATCAGGATATTCTAGCATCAAATCATTAAGAACAAGCTCCAACACCTAAAAACACAACAAAGACAACAATACAAATAAATAATAACAAAATCCCATATAACCACAAAATACATGAACGTAATAACAATAATAATTACCGCCATTTTTCCAGAACCGCGAAGGCCCAGCAGCAAAATCGAGTTGTTGCAAGTCTCGGTAATGGAACTCGAAACTAAAAACTTTAATTTACTGCAAATTATATTAAAGATTCTAAAAAATCACATTGATCGAATTCCCTAGAATTTTCTCGCCAACCAAACTGAAAGTTTATAAACTGAAGAGAAATCCGACCTGTAATTGCTGTCGGGAGAGTCGGAGAGAGGTTTGAAGATGAAATTAGGGTTGCAGAGCCTGTTTCGGAGGAGATTCAACGCCTTCTCCGCTGCTGGATTTTGTCGTCCCATTTTGAATCTGCGAGTTCTCCGGTTCGGCGAAGAGACGTTGAGGGTGTGACTTGAAACTTGAGACTAGAGAGAGATATGGCGGGAAAGAAGGGAACGATGGAGCGGGACTGGGCTCATATGGGCTGGGCTTTTATAGAGTCAGTTTTCTAAATTAGGAGAAGAACTGTGTTCAAATCGAATTTAATTTAAATTCAATTTGATTTACTTAAAATTAATTTAATTCAAATTTAGTTTAATTTATTAAATGTTTTAAATATTTAAAATAATATTATTTTAATATATATTAATTAAAATAATATTTTTTTTAAACGATATTATGTTAATTAATTTAAATAATTTTTTTCATTTGAAAGCTTTATGAGCTAACTGATTATAAATTTGAGTTCGAATTTATTATAAGTTTGATCTTAATTTTCACACATAAACTCAATTTAAACTCATGAAAGATAAACTCATTTTGAATTTATTCGAACTGAGCTTTACTTGGATATTGAGCTGATTCTAAAAAATAAAAAATAAACCTCACGTAAATGTCACATGCGCCACCGGCACCGAATAGAAGTTCCACGTAACATCCTGCTAAAATACGCCAGAGTTGAAATATCGCGGCCCAAATCAGGAAACGCGATAGGAGCCAACCGTTCCCCGATATGCCGTTTCAGACTTGTCAGTTTTAAAATATAAGCAAATAAATATTAAAAAAAAAATCTGAAAAAAAAAATGGGAAGCACAAGCACGGCACTTATGGCACACGTGCGGCTGAGCTACGGCTGCGTTTCCGGATGGAACGAGCCGATCAGAACCGCGAGGAGTTCTGTGAAAGTCAACGGTTGTAGTTCGAGGCTGAGATTCGGTGCGTCGCGGAGCAGGAAGAGTTTCGGTAGATTCGTTAGTTTCGCGGCGTTTGACGGTGATGATGTGAGAGAGAAACAGCCGGAGTTAGGGACGAGTAATAGCAGCACTGGAGGAGTTGGCTCAGCTGTTGAAGATAGACCTGGTATGATTTAAAGCGCTTTTTTTTTGTTTATTTGTAAGGTTTTTCTTTGATCTAAATATGCTTTGAAAAAGCATCTACCATGTGTTTCTTCAAAACTTCTATATATGTTAAACTTCTAGGAAATGCTACAAAGTAAAGATTAAAGCTTTTTTATTTGAGTGTTCTTAATGCTGCCAAAAGTGCTTCCAGTTACACTGTTAGCATAGCTTACCTCTGAGTTCTAATCCTTGTTTGGTTGCACATTGAAATAAAATGTTTCTTAATTTTGGAAAATTTATCTCCATTTACTTGCTATAATCTTATTTATTAGTATTCAATAAAAGTTTTTAAAACCCATTGAATTTGTATCCTAATAATTCCTTACACGCAATTGTATCCATTTTGCTGGCATATGCCTGATCGAGCGGTCTTAATATTATGAGTTTTGCACTGATAATGGGTACATACACGGGTGCAAATGTTGGTTTGCCATTGTGCAATTTGTGTATTACTTTATCTCTAATTAAAAATCACCTAATCACATGATGGTTCATTAGTGTTTGTACATGTGTTTACACTTACTATTAATGCATGAAATATTGTTGTAAAATTATCATTCTAAAGCTTAGCAGAGTAGTTCTTGACAAAATAATCGGCAAATATCTGCAAATGAAATGGAACAAGATACTTTCTCTCAATTATAAGTGCTATGTTTGTACTTGCATGGCCAGAAACAAGCTGGAACTTCTAGTTCAGCTGTTCTGGAATATAAGTGAATTGTCTTATATAGTTTTCATTATCCTGAGTTGTGGAAATAGATTGCTATGGGATTTAAGTGAGGTTCTGACATTGCTTCTATGATTGACATCTTAGATGTGTCTGATATTGCTAGAGATGAAACAGTAGCAAATCTAACCAAGGATGGTGGAGAAAGTTCACTTTACAAATTTCTGTATCCTGAAAAAGAGCTCCTTCCTGATGATAAAGAAATGAGTATATTTGATCACCTAGAAGAGCTGCGTCAGAGAATTTTTGTGTCAGTTTTGGCAGTTGGAGCTGCTATGTTGGGATGCTTTGCATTTTCAAAAGAACTGATAGTGTTTCTTGAAGCTCCTGTTAAATCACAGGGAGTACGATTTTTGCAACTAGCTCCTGGCGAGTTTTTTTTCACAACTTTGAAGGTTAGTCTGAATAAAATACTTCTGTCCAAATCATTTATATTTTGTATGAAGGACTGAATCTGCATCCACTTATTTTCCGTATCTCTTATTGTGGCATTTGAAAACCAATGTCATTGCTTGGTTGGGTTAATGATCTGCCTCTATTTGATAAATTAATGCATTCTTTAAATGTTGTAGTTTCTTTGATCTTTGATTATCAATCAAAATAAAGAACCAATTTTTCTGCCTTTATGCCTCTCACTTTATTTCCCCTTTTTGTTCAACTATACTGACGAAGTTATTTTCTGTGAATTGTAATACAAACAGCACATTGTGAGGAGAGGAAATGATATAGAATTTCTGGTTAAGATGTGGTACTTTGGGAAATTTGAATCATTGTAGTAAACCACAGTTTGTGTGGCATATTCAGTTGAATTTGTCAAAAAAAAGTACATTGACATAAGGGCCAAATATTTTTTTTTTAACTGATCATTTTCCGCTACTTTATATTCAAGGAGCTTGTAATATCTGGAAATAAATCATAGGGTGCATCTGGAGCTTAAACTATTTAATGTCATTTGCCTATAAGTAATTGACTGTTAATAACAATATATCGTCCTTGATTTTATGCTGCAGGTATCAGGATATTGTGGTCTTCTTTTGGGAAGTCCTGTTATTCTCTATGAGATAATAGCCTTTGTTCTTCCAGGTTTAACGAGAGCAGAGAGAAGGTTCTTGGGGCCAATTGTTTTAGGTTCCTCAGTACTTTTCTATACTGGTATTGCCTTCTCTTACTGGGTTCTGACTCCAGCAGCCTTAAACTTCTTTGTTAATTATGCTGAAGGGGTTGTGGAATCTTTGTGGTCAATTGATCAATACTTCGAGTTTGTACTTGTGCTCATGTTCAGCACAGGATTGTCTTTCCAGGTAAAGGGCTCCTTGAAAGTTTACTCTTCTGTCCCCAAGGAAACATTTACACCAACTAATTATCAGTCAGTTGATATTTCCCTGTAGTGATAAATTTTAATTAATGAAAAATAAATCCTGCTCCATGTGAAAAAAGAAGAAAATAGTAATACTCAACTCTTGATGATTGTATAAAAATTAGGTCACTATGGAATTTGATTATGCATTTACCCATAATTTACATGTGCCATCTTAGATCCAAACTTCTTTCCAACTTCAGACTGGCAACAGGAACCCAGTTTAACCAATGATCTGATTCTACAGGTTCCTGTCATACAACTTCTGTTGGGACAAGTTGGGCTAGTCACAGGAGACCAAATGCTGTCCATCTGGCGATATGTTGTTGTTGGTGCAGTTGTCGCAGCTGCTGTACTTACACCATCAACTGATCCTCTCACTCAGATGCTTCTTGCAACGCCCCTTCTGGGTCTTTATTTGGGCGGTGCATGGATGGTTAAGCTTACTGGACGTTGAGAAAAATCGACTGTATGAAGTCACGTTTGGAGATGCAAGATGCCTCTATATTACCAGAAGGGTGTAATATAAATGCAACACTACATGGAAGGAAAGGAAGGTATCATCCTTATCAATCTTGTGTTTGATTTGTAGCATTATTGAACATGATTGAATTTTTGCATCTAATATGATAGAAAAATGTCCATTGACAAGTAATGCAACTGTTCTATATTATAGTGAAACTCAGAACGGTTTATTACAAACCATGACTTGTCACTCTCTCACTCTCTCCAATTGCTCACAGAAACATTCTGCATTTGAACTTCTAAATCAGTTGTACTTGAGCAATCTAGTTCGGAGTCCAGAGGAGCTCTTAAAACTTTCTACTTCTGTCTGAATTTCATCAGTAATGCTAGGTATCTTCTAAGGCACTGTCTTCATAGCTGAAACCTCTTCTGGGGGTTACATAGGCTATGAATTCATCAATCTGTACTCCAAATTCTTGACATAATTTCAATAACTTTTCCAAGGAATCCACAAATTTGCCATTATCGTCTGGATTCTACAGCTTAAGCAAACCAGTGTTCATACAGATTAGTTCCTTGTCTCAAGCTCTCGAATCTGTGTTAGTAGAAGCATCATCAAGTACTACGACTTTATAGTATAAAACCAGGTGAGACATTGCAAGAATCCTATCTACATAAAAATTGTTGATTTTTCTCTCTGCTGTTAATCTCCTCTCAAATAACTCTTCCCGACATCAATCTGGTCCTTATGTAACTCCTCTCGGAGTTGATCATTTCATTCTTAGCTTGTTGATCTCAAGCCATTTTACGGCCACCACTGATGTAACCACTTAGGTCGACTAGAACCTGGACTGGGTCAAGACCCTTCAGATTTCTTCTGAATTTCTTTTTAGTAAATTTGGAAAGAGACTTGTATTGTTAGAGATAACTTATATGGGTTTTCATGTTTTTCATTGGTCAGTAAAAAATAACATTTTTTATAAATTTGGATTCTTTTTCATAGAATGAAGCCAAAAGGAATAAGGAAAAAATGGCTGGCAATGCTCTGCTAATTCACATAAAATTGTTCATTATCAGCCGAAGATGAAGACCTTCCCTCAAATATCCTCTCTCTTGCTTTAATGGCCTGCATGATCAAACACCAATAACTTAATTCAGCTCAATCAATAATCGAACTAATTTATTTTATAAATAAATATTCAAAATAGTTTACTTAATTAATTATTAAATATTAAATCGGGATCTTAAATTTAATTTATATGCTAATATTAGTCAAACCAAGAAGCACCCTCAAAATGCTTCAATTTTTTAGCGTGATAACATCATGCTAACATCACCTTATGGGTAGAATCAGGGTATGGTCAAACCACGAAACAAAGAAATTCTAGTGATTCAATCACAGTTCAATTGCCAAAGCTGGTTTTGGAGCAAGCTCCAACTCAACTTGCCCTTGAATCCCAAACAGACAGATTCGGCTTTCAAAACTAAAACTGACAAGAATCAAGTTGACTCAAACTTGAAAATCAATTTGGCTTGAATTCATTTAAGTTGAGCTTGAGTCAAAACGGTCAATTTGTTTTCGAAACCAATTCAAACTCAAACTGGTGAAAGTTCTACTTCGTCAGACTCAATAATATCGTTTTACTTATTATTGAGATAAAATAACATTATTGAGTTTGAATTATCTCATTTTTTATTTGAACCAAACTCAAATTAAAAAATATTTAGACTTAGTTTGGTTTATATCCCAGCCTATAGAATCAAAACAATCTATTGAACATTGGAGAGGCTGACCTGTTTCTCCAAGTTTTGACAGCTTGTTAAGATGGCCAGTAAAAGACATTGCACAAAAGCTCCAACTTGAATACCGATCCAGAGTCCTTGCCCTCTCAATTGTAACCAGAAGCCTAAAATTGCAGCAACTGGGATCCCACAAAGATAGTATGCAATGAGGTTGACATAGGCCCCCAAGTCCTGCCACCCGCAGCCCCGAGCGATGCCTAAATATTGGAACGGCCACACCATCAAGATACAGAAGGATTCAGATACAATTCAAGAACATGTGTGTCAACAACAGCAGAAGGTGAATCAAGAGAAAGAACTCACCAGAAAGAACTGCTTGGAAGCCGTTTAACATTACACAGAGACATATCAGGGGAGACATTGTTGTGACATATTCCACAACTTCCTTGTCATTGCTGAAAAGGTAACCAAAAACATGCTTGCTTGCATACAGAACTGAGCTGACTATGGCTGTCTCTAAGACTGTAAGAAACACTGCAGTGCGCACAGCAATGCGAGCTGCTTGTGGATTTCCAGCTCCTAAAGCATTTGAAACTCTAGTGCTGCACAAAAACAAAAAGCCCATCTTCAGAATTATGAAGTTTTGTATGCTGCTGATATGCATAATATAATGTGTGTTGAAGCAAACCTTGCTGCGATACCGATCCCGTCTGGTATTGTAAAAAGTGTTGTGATTGTTGCTAAACTGTTTGAAAAGCGAGAAGAAAATCAACATCAATGCACATAAAACAGAAGCTCAGACTAACAATTCATGATAACTCAATAGATTGCACAAGAATCAAGTCTGTTGGAGTTGTCGACCACTTCGACAACAAATCACTGCAGCAACACATTCAAGGCTTTTGCTGCCCGGTCAGTTGGCAGGCATCCTCTCCCCAATGCGTGGGTGCCTATGCAAGAGCAAGCCCAGAACCCATATCGTAACGGTTAGGGTGTAACCTGTTAGAGGCTAATTAGCTATTACCCCTTAATTAGCGGTTTGGATTTTATCTCATGAAAGGGTGTTTTAGATTTTATAAGGAATAAGAATGTTATGAGTGTTCGGTTTGGTAATAAAATTTCTAATACGGTTTGGCTTAAGAATGATAATTCTAATATAAAAACACATTATTATTTTATATAAGTATAACCGGATATAAAATAATTTATTAGTAAATACATTTATTACAACGAGAGGTGTGAGAAAATACTGAAATAATATTTGACTCTGCTAAACATAGCTCAAATTTGGGTGAGCCACGATAAATTGTACGTATATCTCTTTCTGTTGTCTGATTATTTGCTTCACTGATTTTATACACAGTTTCAATTATCCCTTTTGAACTCAAATTTTCTTTTGAAGAATAAAATTATTCTGACCATAAAACACAGATGGAGAACATACCAGACTGATAAAACCGAACTTTCAAGCTTTGGATTTGGTAAAAGTCCAGAAAGCAAGGTGAGAAACTCAAAAGACCACCATTCAAGGCTGCAATCATCAGAATCACAATTACAGATTACATCTTCAAATTACACTACAAATTATAAAAAGGGGCAAGAATTTACCAAACCATAAATGCAGAAGGAATGGCCAGGCGAAAGAACTCTCGTATTCCTCTGAACATCTCCATAGATACAGGCACCCTGGTTTTCTCACAGCTTGAAGAGTACACCATGTACAATCCAAGTATCAATACATTTAACCAAAATGACATACCAATTGCCAAGGCAGCCCCAATGTTTTTCAGCTCAAGCTCTAAAATGAGAGCCCAAGAGATAACAATGTGGAAACAAATGGTGACACAAGAGCTCATGAGCAAGGGAAAGATCAAGCTTTGCACTTGAAAGTATCTAACCAGAGGCTGAAGCACTGCACAACCAAAAAGTGCAGGAACAAGCCACACTGTGAATTTACCAGATTCAGTAGAAATTACAGGGTCCTGTCCCATTAAAATCAGAAGTTTCCCCATGTTAATCCACAGTAAAGACACAGGGAAACAAACCAGAAGCAGAGAAAACATGGCAGTCTGAGTTTGGATCCCCAGTTTTCTATATTGCTGAGCTCCAAATCCTTGCCCACATAGAGTTTCCATTGCAGCTGACATTCCAAACTGTTTCCCATTTTCACGCATCAAAAAATTTCATTAATCTTTCTCTAATGTTAGAATAATTGAATAGCCCAATAAAATCTTATAAATGGGTTTAAGTTGATGGTAAGTGTGCTTGAACACGAATAAAAAAGACCAGACTTACGAGGAGGCTGAAGCCAGTGACGGCGCAGAAAGAGATGGCTATGGCGGTGCTGGAGAGGAAGAGCTCACCCAGATGCCCCACCATCATCACTGAGACGACTTGCAGAAAGTACTGAGACAAGTTAACAGCCACCATGGGTCCTGCTAAGCAGCCGAGCTTCTTCACTTCTCGTATATGTTCACCAACTTCAACATTATTTCTTCCATTTCTTGGACTTGAAATTGCTTCTCCTCTCTCTTCTTTTCCCTCTTTCTCTAACAAACACTTGTCCATTTTTTCTCTGTACTAGTTTTGGATGTGCAGAAATTCTCTTTACACACAGCTTGCTCAGAAATTTTATGAAACAGGATAGAGATAACGAATCTCTTCATTATTTTGTTGGCCCAAATAGGGGCAAAGGACTATTCCCACCCAAGTTTTTTTTTTTTTTTTTTTTTTAAAACAAAATTCTCTCTCCTATTTTTGGCCAAATGTCCCTAAACCATATCCCACCCAAAAATTTAAAAAGCGAAATACCCACATTCTTCCAAATTTTTTAACATTTTATAAAAAAAAAAATTAAAATACCCATCATACAAAATAAATAATATTAAAATTAAAATTAAAATTAATATAATATAATATAATATTATTATAATAACTAAAAATTAATAAAAATTTTAAAAATAGCCATCATCGTCATTAGTGATGATTGTTTTAATTTTTAAATTAATTTTAAAATTTTAATTTGTATATTAATACTATTTTATATTTTAAATATTTTTATAAATTTAATTTAATTTAATTTTTTATTTTTTAAATTCTTATTATTTAAAAATACAAAAATACCTCTTTGATCAATTATATTTAGTAATTGATCATTAAGTTTAATCATTAATTTTAGTCAAAAGACGAGTATTTGGTTTTTTTAAGTTTTTTGGTGACACTTTGTCATTTAAAAAAACTTTAGGTGAGAATAAGTCATTTAGCCCTCAATTTTAAAAAAATTCAAACACCTAATTTTTTATCAAAATCAATAGTTAAGTTTAATAATCAACTATTAATTTAATTATTCACAAAGGCATTTTCGCCTTTTTGATAAAAATATTAAAATTTAAAATAATATTAAATGATCAAAAAAAAATAAAAAATAAAAAAACAGTCACTATTGTCCTTAACAGTGATTTTTTTTTTTAATTTTTTCATATTTTTTGAAATTTTTATATTTTTATTTAAATATTAAATTATATTTTTATTACATGTATTTTTTTCATGAAAGTAATTTAGTCATTTTACCAAAAATGTTAAAAAAATATATGAAAAATGATTAACAGATATTAAGTTTTTAAAAGTTAAAAGATTGAATTTTATCTTTTTTGAAAACTTTTAATAGAAATAAGTTGTTTGGCCGTCAAAACGACATTATTCACTTTTATTGGTGAATTTTGTAAAATAAAAGGGTAATAAGGTCTTTTTAATATAAATATTTTTATTTTCTCTTTCTCCACTTATCCTTTCTAATTTCTAATTTCTCACCAATAAATAACTAATAAAACATCAAAATAATATGAATCAACTTAATTCCAATTAAAAAAAAGAAGTAATTTCATTTTTTAAAAATTTTGTGGTTCTAAAAATTTTAAAAATTTAGAATAATTATAAAATTTTAATATAACCCTCAATAGTTTAAAAAATAATGTTACAGTTAAAAAAAAAAGGTCAAAACTTAACATTTTATAATTTGTTAGAGTTTTGATATTTTTTCAGAGTTTAAACGAAATTTTTTTAAAATGGTATGAATATTTAATATTCGAATGAAGTGTTAACAATGATTTCATAATTTCAATAAAAGAAAAAAGCAATCATTTTTGGAAAAACAATCATAATTCACTAAAAAAAAAAAAGGATAATAAATGGATATTTGTAAGGGTGAATACAAGCTTAATCTAGCCAGTCGTCAAGCTCGATTCCCTGCCTAAGGTGAGTCGAATTTAAATTCAATTTGATTTGATTGATTAAATATTTTAAATATTTACAATAATATCGTTTTGAGTTAATTTAAACGATTTTTATCAATTCATTACAAGTTTAAGCTCGAGTTTAGGAATTTTACACTCAAGCTCAACTTGACCTCATGAAATACAAGTTTGTTTCAGACTTACTCAAATCAAGCTTAACCTTGAACTAACAGAAATCGAATCTAGCCCTAAATATTTGATTTTTAAAACTTAGAATATGATAAAATTATTTCATCAAACCTTGGGTGGGATACGGTGATTTGACATATTTTGTCTGTCATACATTAATAATTTGGAAATTAAGGACATATCATATCAATGTCCAACACGACTCTCCTTCTCTTTGGACGTATACAAATTTTCCATCGAAATAAATTGATACAGTGTACAAATATTCCATTATTTAAGTACCGATGGCCTGTCATTATCTAATTAAATATTATTTTATTATCTAATTATATTATAATAAATTAATATTTGATATAAGTACATGTATATTTATTATTTAGTCAAAGGAATTATTCTCACCCATAGTTGAAGAAAGAGACAAAATGTCATCCCCAAGTTTTAAAAAACTTAGTCTCCTGCTCTTCAATCAGATTTAATATTAAATATATTAATAAATAGTAACAATTTAGGGGTATTTTTATTCTTTTAATATTTAAATTTTATAAAATAATAAAAAAATTTTTATATAAATATAAAATTTTAAAAAATTAAAAAATATATTAAAACTTTTTTAAAAAATAAACTAGTCATCGGCGACAGTGACCATTGATAACGGTACCAGACAGCCGTCTTCAACCCTCTGGTTCCAGGTCTCTCCATTCGGTCGAAGCGGCTTGATCTAGCCGTCTCTTATTTTGGAGGAGACGATCAGATCTGACCACCAAAAATGATCGAAAATGGCCTGTATTGGTCCTAGCGACTGTTTTCGACCACTTTTTTCATGAAGGAGGCTACATCTGGCCTCCTCCTCCAAAATTGGAGCTCCACCGAATGGGGAGGCCAACCAGGTGGCCGGGGATGGGCATCTGGTGCCATTATCAATGGCCATCGTTTCGGGCATCGGTAGCTAGTTTTTTTTTTAAATTTTAAAATTTTTAATATATTTAAAATTTTTATATTTAAAAATTATTTTATAATTTTATTATAATTTTATTATAAATTTTTATTTATTAAAGGGTATTTTAGTTATTTTATTTGAAAAATTATAAAATATATTTAAATTTTAGTCTACATGTGAGAATCTGAGCTTTTAAAAGTTATAGGATGGGACTTTGCCCCCGCCTTAAACTATGGGTGGGAATAAGTCCTTTGGCCTTATTATATTTATTAGACTAATACTCTTAACATCAATATTAATCTTTGAATAATTACTAAAAAAATTATTGATTCGTGAAGGCATATCAGTTGGGTTAAATTTAATCTGAGTAGCTTGAAATTCAAACGTATTGAACGAATTGAGTTTGAGCCAATAATTAAGTTTATTTTTATAAAATAAATTGAATTTGAATCGATCTAAATATTTAAATCTAACTCAATTTAAATCAAATTCAAACTTTTTTTTTTTTCTATCAATTTCAAGTTTTAACTTATTGATTACTAACCAATCTTAAATTAGTCTTATTTAGATTCGGTTCGGTTCTCATTCAACCTTATGTATCGAGCAAATTTTTTTTTTTAAAAAACAAACTTTTGTACTTATGAACTTGAAATGGTCATAGCAATCATAGTTGAGCTCATGCCAAGGCTCACAAATTTAACGGGTCATGTCGGAGTGACCCGAAAACTTAATAATAAATATAAAATTAATAAATTTAAAAAATAAAATATTTTGGTTGGCCGATTTGCCAAAAAACCTATGAACAACAACACAAATATTTCCTTTTTTACACATTTGCCAAACAACTCATATTTGATCGCCCGATACGATCGACAATTTTTCAAGCCATAACACAACACGACATCATTTATTTGAAATTAAAGATTATACATAGTGATATTATTTATTTCATCGGGATTGTACTAATTAGTTTAAAGTAATCGAATTCAAATCCACCTCTAATTTGACAAAAAGATAAGAAAATTTTGATAGAGATAAAGTCAAGCAACAATCAAAATAACAACTAGATAATTTATTTTTATATATTTAAAATTAAAACTCCTCATCCATAAATTTATGATTATCCTATTTCAAAAAAATAAATACATATATAAAATAATTTAAGCCCAATTGGCCAAGGCCCAAGACCAGGCCCAATTTAGTCCCCTTAAAACCTCTTAGCCCTGGCATCGCCGCATTAATATCATATTATTTACCTTTTTTGCTTGTTTACTCTTTTTCTGACGATGTCGGTTTCAGAGCTTGCTTGCAGTTACGCTTGCTTGATCCTCCATGACGATGGCATCGCCATCACTGTATCCTTTCTCCACATTTCCTACATAATGTTTTCGGTTTAATATTTTGGTATTTTTTCTTCCATTCGAGTTCTGTGTTTCTCGTGAGTCCGCAAGGATCCGTAATTAGGGTTACATTTTTCGTTATGATCACGTGCATATTGGTGTTTTCTTAATATTTCTGCGAAGGCAGAGAAGATCGTGATTAGGGTTACGTTTTTCGTCATGATCACGTGTATTTTGGTGTTTTCTTAATGTTTCTGCTAAGGCAGAGAAGATTATGCAATTGGTGAAAGCAGCCAACGTCGAGATTGAATCATACTGGCCCGGCTTGTTTGCTTCACTAGCCGAGAAGCGAAACATCGAAGATATTATTTTGAATATGGGATCTGTTAGTGTCGGTGCTGCTGCCGCTGCTGTTTCTGTCCCTGCGGCAGGTGCCAGTGCTGCAGCCAATGCCCCTCCGGCCGAGGAGAAGAAGAAGGTAATGAATCGTTTCAGACACTTTTTCGGGCATTTTTGCATTTCTACTTAAATTTTCTATCTAACGTCAAAATATATAACTGTTCTCTATTGAAACATCCAAATAGAGACAAAAATAAGTGCATGAACGGTTGAATATTGCATGATACCTCAAATGTAATGCCCTTTCCAACATGTTGGTATTGAAGTGAGAGACTCCGATAGTGAACGTTACCGGCTTTATCATTGGGCTCGGAAGGTAGGGTCGAGTCTGATATGTCCATCGTCGAGTCCACAATCACTACAGGAGAAAAACGTTGAAATGTCTTTTTGATCTTGTTAAAAGCTTATGATTTTTGTTGATAAAATTGCAGGAAGAGCCAGCGGAAGAGAGTGATGAAGACATGGGATTCAGCCTATTTGATTAAGAAGCTCTTTTAGTCGAGCATGTTTCCAGGTAAATAAGGGCAGTTTCAATTTGGCATCATCAATGTAGTTATTTTGGTTTTCCACTGTTTAGCTTGTTTATGAGATTCTGAATATAAATAACTTCTTTTTTCTTTATTTTCTATTCTGATTTTCTTGTTTGGATAAGAAGAAAATGATTGACGGAAAATACACAAAGTAATTTAATTCTTTTATATGAATGAAAAAGGAAATTCTTTGTCTAAAAGATTTAACCTCTTTATCGAGAAATCAAAAAAATTAAACCAAACCAAGTTTTTGCCGGGCTTGCCCATATGATGTGAATTAGGGTTGCTCAATATACATTCAATATTAATCTAAGCTTTAGTCATTATATCACTATAGATCAAGAATGAATATACAAAATTCACAAACAAATTTGAAGAGCCACTTACCTTTCTAAGCTTATCAACTTGACTTTGATCCTTTATTTCCATGACCCACTATAGCCACCAAGGCTCATAGACAACCAAGAGGATGAGAAGCAATAAGAAAAGGATGAGGACATATCCTGAATGTGTTCACTCTATTGACATGAATTTTTTTTCTCTTTTATTCTATTATTTTAATGTTTTTTTTCTTTCACAAGAGCATTTGTATTAGTTTCCTATGCACTATAATCGATGTATCAAACATATTTATGTCAAGTTTTGTATACATTCAAATTAACAAGAATTAGTTTGAAATCAACAAATTAAAATTTAAATATTCAAATTAAATTAAACTCGACTTATTTGATCCTAACTTAAATTTGAGATCTAATATAGGATTGAATTTAACCTTTTTTTATCTCTAATTTGTTTCATCATCATATTCGCACAATACTCCCAAAGATTAATTAAATAAAAACAATTTAAATTTAGAATAGATTTGATTTGAGTTAACTTAAATTTGAATATTCGAATCCATTGATACCTGACTTATTGGACCTGAGATCAAATTTGATTTAGAAATTGAATAATTTTTTCAATCTTCAATTTGTTTTCATTATCATGTTACTCGTTTAGACTTGATATATTCATAACATAATGCTTGCAAATGTTGTTTGAAATCAAAAGAGTCTACTCAAGATCGATGAACTAAACAATTTAACTTTATATTTAATTTAAACTAACTTAAATTTTTAATATTCAAATTAATTTAAACTTGATTTATTCAATCCAAATTTATTTTCATATAAAATATATTGTTTAGCCTTGATATACTCAAAGCATAATGTTTACAAAGCTTGTTCAAATTCAAAAGAGTCTGTTCAAAATCGATGAATTGAGGCTTGGACACAATTTGAAAAAATTTAAATTTAGATTGTATTTGGGCTGACATGAGTTTGAATATTCAAATTGCCTTAAACTTGAAAAAAATTCGGATTGAATCCTACCCTAGAAAAGAGCAGAGAATTAAAGTCAGAAATTGAAATTTAATCTTTCTATCTTGAATTTGTTTTTATCATCTTTAGACTTAATATTTATATATTCAAAGCACGAAGCTCCCTCAGATTGCTCCATCTCCATTTTCTGCTAAAGTTCTTCCCTCAAAAGCTCTCTCCCTTGCTAATCTTGCCTGCAATTTACATTGAGAAATTCCTTAAAAAAAATAGTCATTTTGGAATATGAAGATTTGATTTGACTTGAAAGGGCTAAATTTAAAGTGACCTGTTTTTCCCAATCTGTGTATCTTGTTATGACAAAAAGCAGTAGTGTCTGAGTAAAAGAACCAGCTTGCACTCCAATCCAAAGTCCAATTCCTCTTAATTTCAACCAGAAACCCAATGTTGCAGCTATTGGAATTCCACACAGATAGAAGGCCCCAAGATTTACAAATGCCCCTATGTGCTGCCACCCACATCCTCTTGCAACACCTGAAACATAAAATTAAACCATAAATTAGATACAGACAGGGCTGGATTTGATTTGAGCTAAGTCAAATCTGGGGTTGACTTGAGCTCAGATCTTAAGCTCATTCGGGCTAGCAGAGTGTTATAAGAGAACTATCAATATAATTAATAGTATCATTGAATGAACAAACAAATCAATCTCAAACAAAGCTACTAAATTAAAACTTCAACTCAAGATAAACTCATTCGAAAAGAATTATGAATTCTATTTAAGCTCATTCAGATCAAATTCACCCTTCAATACCAGAAAAACCAATATGAATCAAAACTAAAGGTATTTAACTCAATCAACTAAACTAGTTTGACATTATGTGAATCCAATTTTTGATTTGGAGAAAATCATAAACTGAAATTGACCCAGTTAAGAGATTAATTGACTTTGATCAGAGTTTTATTGGATCACCCTACTTTATTGTTTTTGTTTTTTGTTTTTGTTTAATTTTTTGAAATCTGGTTGGTACTTTATTATATTTATTTGTTCATTTTTTTTTTAAACCAATTTGGCTTGGTTAACCAGTTTTCAAAAATAGAGAGACGGATAATTAAATCTAAAAACTAGTTTATTATATTTTTGAAATGGTATCCAAACCAATTTTATAAATAACCTATTTTTTTATTTAGTTTTTAATTTGAATATTGGTTTGAATCCGATATCGAATAATTTTGACGGGCTCTAATCAAAACCCCAGAACTTAAACCTATTTAGGAGGAAGGAGGAGGAGGAGTTAATTACTGACCTGAAAGGACTCCTTGTAAGGAGTCCATGATGACAGATACGCTAACCAGAGGAGCCATTTTGGTGACATAATCCACAACTTCTTTCTCATTACTGAAAACATATCCGAAAACATGGCGACTTGCAAAGAGACTTGCACTCACTATAACTGTCTCTGTGACTGCTAAAAAAATCACTGCATACGCAGCTACTTGAGCCTTCTGTGGGTTCCCAGCACCCAATTCATTTGAAACTCTAGTACTGCACAAACAAATTGATTATTGAATGACTGGACCGGTTCGAACTTGAATGTTTGGATAGACTTGAACTTGGTTTCTTTTATGAAAACAAATTCAATCTTTAGCTCGAAATTGGCCAGCTGGATCCAAACTCGGATCAGATATAGCCTATACCTAGTAAGAGTTCGAGCTTAGAACAAACCTTACTGCAGCAGCAAATCCATAGGGAATCGCGTAGAGAGTTGAAACTGTGTTGAGGCTGCTCAAAGAAGTTGAAATTCAAGAGTTAAAATCTGTTTCGATAATAAATATAATTCGTTTACAAGAAAAAATCCGTTCTCTTCTGAAATCACAAACTTACCAGACAGATAGAACAGAAGTTTCAAGCTCTGGATTTGGCAGAAGCCCTGACATCAAAACAAGGAGTTCAAATGACCACCATTCCAGGCTGCGATTATAAACCCATATAAGAAAAAGCCTTAAAATTCCTCATCAGGAAAAACCTGGAATTTACTCAGTGAAACAAAGAAGAAAAGCAAAATACCAAATCATGACTGCGGAAGGAATAGCAAACCGGAAGAACCCTGCAATTTCTCTGAAAACATCCATGGAAATCGGAGCCCGAGTCTTCTCACAAGCTGGAGAAAACTTGATGTAAAGTGCAAGGTAAATCACATTCAGCCAATACGAAATACCGATGGCCAATGCTCCCCCAAGGTTTCCAAGTCCAGACTTGAACACTAGTCCCCAACAAAGAGGAATGTGGAAACATAGACTGGCGAAAGAGCTCAGGAACATTGGGAATGTCAGGCTCTGTGCCTGAAAGTACCGAACGAGCGGCTGAAGCGCTGCATAGGCAAAGAGAGCAGGAATAAGCCAAACAATGAATTTTCCTGCTTCGTGAGAAATCCTGGGGTTTTGGCCTACTAAAACCAGAAGCTTTCCCATGAAAATCCATAGCAAAGAAAGAGGGAGACAGACTAAAAATAGCGACAAAATTGCAGCGTAAGTCTGAGTTCCAATTCTTCTGTACTGCTTTGCCCCAAATGCTTGTCCACATAAAGTTTCCAGTCCACTCGCCATTCCCACCTGTAAATTTTGCAATCAAGTTACCACATGCCTTCTGTATATGTTTTCATGCCTTGATCAATTATTTCTATCAAATTTTCTTCATGGCAAACATTTTTTTTTTTCAAAATCTTTGTATGATGTTTATCTCTTGTAGAGCTGGATCCCAACTAAGTCAGTTAGAGTCAGTGTTCACCTCAATGCGAGCTAACTTAACAACTCGACTTAAATACTTTTTTGACAATCCTGTTTATCTCGACAAAAATAGTATTTGATTAGAATTAAATATTATAAATTTGAGTTAATTTTCCAAAAAAATATTTGCTCTCCTAGATTTATACAAACAAACAATTAGATGAGATTAATCATTTTAGTTTGAATCAATTTAAATTAGATTTAAATTTAAATTATTTTTTTATCAAGATTAAATGTTTTAGTTCAATTTAATTTAAATCGAATTTAAATTTAAATTATTTTATAGCCGAATTTGTCCAGGTCAAAATCCTGACGTAACTAATTCCTAGTCACACATGGAATGCATTTAAAATTTACAGCTGGACGGACCAAAACTGTTGCCTGAGATATTCTAAAGATAAGCGCTAAAACACCATCCAGTGCCTATCCGAAAAACAATATATTTAACCTAATATAATAATCTGTTAAACACAATTAACACAAAGCCAAGACAAATTAATTATGATTAATTAGCAAATTAATTATTTGCCTACGATGTTCAATCAAAATTCAAAACCAATCCCTTCTTCTTCTTCCTCAAGAAGAAATTTCAAAACACATTAATACTTTTATATGTATGTACGTATAAGACTGACGAAGACTTACAAGAAAACTGAAGCCGGTGACGCTGGAGAGGGAGATGGCGATGGCGGTGCTAGAGAGGGCGAGTTCGCCGAGATGACCGACCATCATGACGGAAATAACTTGCAACAAGTACTGAGAAAGAGTCACCACCACCATAGGAAACGCTAAGTAACCTACAGTTTTAACTTCTGTAATGAAAACGTCACAATTTGTTGCTGCTACCGCAGTTGAAGTCTTCAACGGCGGCAATAATAAACTCTCCTCCATGTTTTTGTTCTTGTCTGAGTCGCTCATGGCACAAAACTCACCACAGTCCACAGTCTCCTCAAGATAATTTTCCAGCCGCCGCTTCTCTCGAATTCTTTTTTAATAGAGAACGATGGAAAAGAGTTGTACGATTCCAGCTTTCTTTTCAATATGTACACATACATATACATATATGTGTGTGTGCGTATATGTGTGTATGTGAGTGTGTGTGTATATATGGATTGAAAAACGTGGATTCCAAGTAATAAGGCATTTAATATGCGAAACAAACGTTCGTGTTTAATAATGGGTTTGCGATGTTTTAAAAGCCAAACAGCTTTTTTCCACCTGAGGTCCTGCAAAATGCTCTTCAAAATTTGGCCAAAGGACTATCTTCCACCCATAGTTTCAAAACCCCACTCTCTCACCTTTGAATAGATTTTTTATAATTTTTTTATTAAAATAACTAAACTACCTTAAAAATTAATAATAAAAATATAAAATAATTTTTAAATATAAATATTTGTAAAAAATTAAAAAATATATTTTTAATTAAAAAATTGAAGCAGTTGTCGACACCGGTGCCGGTGGCGGTGGTTGCTTCAATTTTTAAATTTTAAAAATTTTTTAAATATGTTTTTTAATTTTTTAAAATTTTTTTTAATGTTTTACATTTATATAAAATTTATTTTATTAATTTATAAAATTTTAATATTAAAAAAATAAAAATATCTTTATATTATTACTGTAAATTTGGCTTAGGGTGGGAGTTTAGGCTTTTGAAGCCTTGGGGGTGGCAGTTTGTCCCCGCCTCAAACTATGGGTGGGAATAGTCTTTTGGCCTCAAAATTTTTTAAAAAAATCAAATTTTTATTCTTTAATCAAAATTAATGTTTAAATTTAATTAATTAATTTTTTTATTTTTTAAAAAATAATAAAATTAATTTATAAAAATATTTAAAATAATAAAAAAAATTAAAATTTAAAAAAAGATTATCGTCTTTATATTTGATTATTCGATTAGATTTGAACAATTATCGTCATTGACAATATTACTGACGAAGATGTTGTTTTTTCAATTTTTAATTTTTAAAGTTTTATTAATTTAATTAAAATGATATTAAATATTACATTAATTTTTTATTATAAAATATTATAAAATTAAAAAAAGTTGAATATTTAAATTTTCAAAATTTTTTACACGAGATTTTATTATTCAAAGAAACTTTTAATGAAACTAGGATTGGATTTAAACCAAATCAAACGTAACACATATATATTCGTGTTTGAGTTTGTTCGTTATAATTTGTATTCGTGTTTATCGAATTTTTTTATAATATAGTTCAGGTTCGTATTCGATTTGTATAGTTCAACTCATATTTTGTTTATATTCGTATTTATATTTGCATTCAGTTCATATAATTCGTATTCATATTTTATTAAAAATTATAATTAATAAAAATAATAAACAAAATATAATTAAAAAAATTTTATTTTAAGTTGGACTTGTATTTGTATTTGAATTAGTATTCGTCAATTTTTAAAACTATAATTCAGATTTATATTCGTATTTAGATTCAAACTATTTATTTTAAATTTATTTAAATCAAACTCAAAAATAAATTTAAATATATTCAATTAGAATCTAAACTCTTAGCGGAACTGACTCATTTGGCTTATGTCAATGCGACCCCCAAGGTTTGATCTGAAACCTCTTTACCCCTGTTGTTCTTAAAGAAATTTTACGGTCTATAATTTTTTTAAAAATTATAAAAAATAATTCTTTCAAAACTCTAATTATGAGGGCCAATCCTTCATCATTACCACAATCGCACTGCTTTCATTCTCTCTCTTTAGGCATTATCAAGTGACGGTTGCTACTAATGATAGGCCAAGCGGTATAGTCCCTCCCAACATTTTATCAAATATGTTTTCATCTCTTAATTTCTTAAAATTTAAATACTCGTTTATAGTTCTAAATCAATAAATAAATTTAACAATTAACAATTGAATTTTGATAATTAAAAGAATATTTTTGTTATTTTAATAAAAAATTTAAAAAATCATAAATAAATTTTATGAAAATAATACAATATAAAATATTATTTAAATATTAAAAATATAAAAAAATTAAAAATTTTAAATATTGAAAATTAAAAAGATTAAAAACAATTACCCCCACCAATGACCATCAATAATAGAATCAAGTGATTAGAAATGATCGTTTGATTCTAGAGGCGATTAGATCACCTCTGTCAGTAAACACAATAAAAAATGGTCCCACCAATCATTCCAAGCAATAGTTGCTTACCAAAATTTGGCCGCCCCTGAAATTAGGTGGCTGTTTTTAGCTATTTGATTTTATTATTGATGATAGCTGTTTTTTTTAATTTTTTAAAATTTTTTTATATTGAAATATTGGTTTATATTTTTATTATAAATTTTTATTTTTTTCAATAACTATATTTTAGTTATTTTAAAAAATATCAATTAAATTGGATGAAAAATGGTCAAAAGACGGGTATTTGAGTTTTTAAAAGTTAAGAGATGAAATTGCGACAAAAAAAGCATGGTGGGTGAGGGTGGGATTAGGGTTGATATGGGAGAGAAGGTGGATTGAGGGATTAGCAGAGAATTAGATTCAAACTAAATATAACGTGAACATATACATGTTTCTTTTCAGTTCATTTGTTTAGGGCACATATTCATATTTGATTTGTATTTATCAAACATGAATGAAAGACATTCGAATTCATAATCATAAAAAGTGATATAATTCATATTTAATTCGATTTACATTCGCCATTATACAAAAAAACCACAAACATGTTCGTTTTCGCCATTTTTTTCCTTTTTCAATATATTGATTGCAAAACAATATCATTTTTTTGGAACACAAACGAAAAACGACTATAAGAACCATTTGTATAAAATATTCGTATTCCTTCACTAAAAAAATTGAAGCTTATATTAGCATTCGGATTCATTAACTGCTAATTTGAATAATACTCGTCCATATCAAATACAAGCATAAACATGTTCGTACAATATCCAATCCTAATTGATAATGTAGAACGTTTAACCTTAAAAAAGAAAGTGGTGGGGGTCAATAAGAAACAAAGGAAAAGACAACAAGGGTGAAAAGCAAACAAAGGAAAAATCAAAGGGGTTTTTAATAATTTAAATATATAAAATATTTTTAAAATTTTTATTAACATAAAATTATAATATTTATTTCATGCATTACGCAAACAAGCTTTCTCATGAGCTGTTTATTTACAAAAATCCAAAAGGGTACCAATCAAGATGCGACATGGCCGAACCAAAACAAAGGTTAGGGCACACAGAAATGAATTAAAAAAAAAAACGATGAGCTCATTCATGTTGTCACATGTCATTTAGAATGCATGATGATGGATGCATGTGTCTTGGACTCATACGGTCTGCCACATTCACCAGTTTGATACTCTCAGCTGATGGGTCCTATCTAGCCAATGGAATCTCTACCATGCCACTTGAAAACAAGGAATGCATAGAATATGCCATCTCTAGGGTTCCTGAGAGGAACTGCGTCTTTTTGTGTCATTCAAGGGTGGACAACCTAAAAGGAGGCACCTTGACATGAAGTTAAATAATGGAAGGGAAGCCAGGGGCTCCATCTGAGTCTATGTGACAGCCCACATGGCAAGTGACAACCCATATGGTAAGTGACAACAAATATTGTTGGCCCAATGCAGGAAAAATCATAGATAATTCCTCTATGAACGAAGAAGATTATAAAATTTTCTTTTCTTTTGCACTTTCACTCTCTCTGAACATACTTTGATACAAGTTTGATATACAAACCCTATATTATACCCAATTTACTATAGTTTATTGCTATTTCACATATTAAATCGGCACTCTTTGGATTCGAAGAATCCTATACAAATTTTGGGTCACCACTATATAACATTTATTATAGATTTTAGCTGCAGATTGAGGGCTGAAACTCATTTTGGAATTTTCGTTTTTAACTTACAAGCAAGATGTTTGAATATTTTTTGACATTAATTATAATTTTTGTCTAATAAAACCAATTGATTGAGCAATTTAATGTCAGTTTACAATAGTCTAAAGGTTTATTGGATTTTTTATAAATATCTATTAATATATTATATATTGGTTAAGTCTCTATCCTGAAAACTATTAAATAATAATTTCATATCTTGAAAACTGTCATACAAAAAGGCTTTAGGGATAGAAAACTAATTACTTCATTACAACAGTAATTTCAAATAGATTTCATGCTATATTTACAAACTTTAAAATAAACCCTAATCTCTCCGCTACCACTACATATCTTTTTGAAAATTCACATGTCTAATATGCAGTTTCTAAATTCAGATAACCCCCTTTAAGTATTCCAGTCACCATTATACAACAAGTGCTCAAGTGGAAAGCAGTTTTGCCTCATAGCACTTCCTTTAAATCCTTTATAAAACAAGTGTGATTTAGTTTAAATATGATGTAGAATTTAAATTACTTTAGTTTCTATATTAGTTGAGTCTCCTGACATTGTGTCCTTTTAGAATATGCTGCAGAATCTAATTTGTTGCTGTAAAATCACCTTGAAGCAATTTTAAAACTTCGATATTGTAGTTAGGAAAGGGGAGTGCACTGGAGACAGTATTTGGACAAGCCTATGGAGTCAAAGCAGTACCATATGCTTGGAATTCACACACAGAAGTGTTCCCCTTGCAGTTATATGGTTCTATACCAGCATCATTCTTATAGCTCTAGGCCTAAATCATAAAATGTCTATTGCAGCCGGAACGTTCAATCGTTCGATGACTCCTAGCCTTTTTGCCTACGGCCTTTTTCAATGTCTAAACATAATTTTTACAAACTCGGAACAATGTTCTTCCTATGCTGATAAGCTCTGCAGTCACAGTTTTTCTGCACATTCTTGTTTGTTGGGGTCCTGTTTTCAAGTCTGGCCTTGAGAGCAAAGGAGCTGCTTTGGCAATAACCATTTCAAACTGGGTTAATGTGTTTGTGTTAGCAATATACATTAAGTTTTCTCAGGCTTGTATGAGAACATGGACAGGATTTTCAGGAGAAGCATTGCATGATATTTTGAGTTTTTTAAGGCTTGATCTCCCTTCTGTAATTATGATATGGTAATCCCATCTTTTATAGGGCAAGCTACATATAAGATTATAATTTCACTTGCTCTTGACTATATTGAAAGGTGGCTTACATACATTATTCTTCAGGATATTCACACACTTTGATTTTACATACACTTTAATACAATTTTTATATGAAAACCTTAGTTGATAGATGCTTGAAAAGTATCTTCGCATATCGTATATTCATAGTAGTCACACCTGTTCTGCACACATATCATATCCATTTAACTATACATCATTTTTATTCTATTCGTTGATTACTACATTTACTTGAGTGTGATAAAAAGTTTAACTGACAAAATTAGGCCTATCAACCTAATCTTTCCACTAACACAAATAAATCTATTTGAAAATCTTTATCTCAAATTCATACTTCTTGATACAGCATCGACATAAAAACACATAAAGGTAATAATAAGAAAAAATAAAGTCAGTCCTTAATTGTCATCTTCATATATTTGCTTCTACTTGATCGTTATGCTTCATAGGAAAAATGTTCAAGCTGGTGCTGCAATCTTTAGCTTGAATAAGAAGTTATGCTTAGTCATCACCACTACCATGCGTTGCAAAGAGACAAAGTATATTATCGCAGGCCCAAGGAATTGGAGAAGTGTAAACCCAAACAGAAACTTTAAGAAGTGTAAACCCAGCTCATGAAGAGAATAGAGAGTGGTCTCTAGCAAACAAAATGAGTGCATCAAAGGAAGGACAAGTGGCAGCTAGGGATAGGAGAGAAGAGAAAATTCTGTTAGACAACACAGCATAAAAAGGGGGGAAAGGAGAGAGCTGGGCAGTTTTTTTGATTATCAACTTTCTGTTATTTTTCTGAAACACTTCCTGTAAGAGTTTAGGCTAGGTTTAAGCCAACCCATATTTTAACTTTGTGTTACTGGGTTTGCTATGTTTTGGATGAAAAATTTTAATCTGAACAATGTATTAATCATGATTAGAGTTAATAAAATGAGTGATTGATCTCTTCTTTCTTTCCCTTCTATTCATTGTTGGTTGTTTTTTGTTGTGTTGTTTGGCTGAAGTTAAGCAGTGTGGCGTAAAAAATTCATTGTATTTTCGTTTGTATTGGCTGAGGGAATAGCCATAAAAACAGAGGAGATTCTGTCAAATTTTTTCGAAGCAGTGGTACAGTAGGCTGGCAGTTTCCAGGAGTAAAAGCATTCTGCTGCAGCCAAACCAGAAAAAAACCATCTGCACCCAGCAACAAAGGAACCAGAACTGGTAGCTAAGCCAGAAATTCATTCGCATTCAGCAGTATACAAACCAGGTTCTTATCAATTTGACTTTAAAAGCTATATCAGATTGGGTACTTATGGCCATGAAGGCCAAGGAACTTGCTGTGCACTTTCTAATGCAAATTTGGTGCCATGTCTCAATCCGAATGACACATGGATTCACCACTCTTAAATGGAAAACCATCTAGTTTGAATCCATTTGTTAAGGGAGAAATTTTTTGTGCAATAGATGCGCATACAACCGAGACATAAATGAAAAGTTAATTAATTTGAGAAGCCAAGAGAGACTTATGAGTAGATACCTAAATTTACTTGTTGGTGGATTGTATATCGCAGGTTGGGGAAGATTCGAGTCTAATCGAGCTTGAACAAGGGTTAGTTTGTTTGAATCCAATATATCCAACTCAAGCAAGTGACGAGGTCATCGGAGAAGCTGTCAAAAAAGAAATGGGATGATTGGTGAAGATGAAAAAAAAAAAATTTGTCAAAGATGAAAAGTGATAAGAAGAAGTGACATTTTCAGTGACTTTTCTAGTGACTTTTCTATTAGATTCAAGTTGGCTAGAATCAAACTTACATAAGGATAATCCCAATTCAAATTCGGTTCAAATCTAACTTTAATTCCACGTACAATGTCTCTCTCGTTGAAAGAATTTTTGTTGCTGAAAAGAATTAATATTTTATGTCATTTTGGGTAGACAACCTTAGAGGAGGCTCATTAAGTTAAATAATGAAAGTGAAGCCAAGGGCTCCTTCTCAGTCTATGTGACAACCCACATTGTAGAAATTTATTCTAATGATGTTACAAGTGAAAACAAATATTGTTCCTTGGTCTATTATCATGAGACTCAAAAATAAACAAATAGAAAAATGTACAAATACTTTAAACAAGAGCATAAAATTTACGTGAAAAATCCAATACAAGAAAAAACCATAGACAAAAAATCTAAATTTTTTCACTATAATTGAAGAAGATTACAAGATAAAAAAAAAAAAAAAACTACATTTTTTCTATAACACTCTCAATCACTTTACATATTCTTTTGTAAAATTTTATATACAAACTCTAATTAACAGATACTTACAAATTTTCCAGCAAATCATGTCTGATTTACTATATATTGTTATTATTCAACATCTAAAATTTGCACATTCTGAATTTTGATGACCCTCAAGTCACCACTCTACATTTATTATAAATTGTAGTTGCAAATTGAGGGTTAAAACTCATAGTGTTTTTTCCTTTTTTATATTATAATCATGGAGCATACAAGACAAGTATGTGGGAACCCCTGTTCTAAATAATTGAGTTTAATATAAAGACATTTGTCCTATTGTAAGCTTAAAATAATAGACATTTATGCAGTAAAAAACAAATGAAAGGGCCTAACATGTTAGCTGGTGTACAAACTAGAAAGTCTTGGCTTCAATATTGCTAAATCAATCAAGCAGCTAGGATGGAAAGAGGAGAAGAGTCATGTCTGAAGTCTCCTCTTATTGGTAATCAAGAAACTTCAGGCTGTGGATTTGATGGGGAAACTTCTCATCAGCAAGGTGATGGTATTTATGCAAATTTCGTTGAAGAGGCAAGGACGCAACTATGGCTGGCGGGGCCACTTATTGCAGTCAGCTTGCTGCAGTACTGCCTACAAGTGATAGCAATTATGTTTGTTGGTCATCTTGGAGAGCTGGCTCTGTCCAGTGCTTCCCTGGCCTCTTCCTTTGCTTCAGTCAGTGGCTTCAGTGTTTTGGTAAGTGGTTTTCTGATTTATCTTCAAGATTTGTTGCTGTTGATTGGTAGATGTGAGTCACTTCAAATGGAATTGAATGAAATCTTGGGTTATATTTACATAATGTACTCATAAGTTGCATATCCATAATACAACTTTTATATACAAACCTTAACTGGTAGATAATTACACTTGTGCTCATAAGTTTCATATACACAATTGGTCGCACCTGTTCTGCCAGCAAATCATACCTGTTTTATGGTCTTTACTATTCTACCAATGAGAAATTTATCCATCGAGGTATAATCTCCCCGCTACCACTATAGATCTCTTTGAAAATTCATATTTCAAATTCGCAATTCTTGAATTCAAATAACCCTTTTTAAGAATGTAGGTCATCATTATATAACAAGTGCTCATGTGGAAAGCAATTTTGTCTCATAGCACTTTCTTTAAAAGCACCTAATTAGCGACTTAATGAAGTAACACAAAAAGGGTTTAGTTTATATATTGGATGAATCTCCACATTTTATAATCCTTTTTTCAATATGATGCTTCAATTGGTTTCTGTATTGAATCAATCTCCACCACATTGTAGTCCTTTTTCAATATGATGTAGAATTTAAATTACCTTAGTTTCTGTATTAGATGAGTCTCCTGACATTATATCCTTTTACAATATGCTGCAGAATTTAATTCGATGCAGTAAATTCACATCAAAGCAATTCTAAAACTTTGATCTTGTAGTTAGGAATGGGGAGTGCTCTGGAGACGCTATGCGGACAATCCTATGGAGCCAAGCAGTACCATATGCTTGGAATTCACACACAGAGAGCAATGCTAACTCTTGTAGCTATAAGTGTTCCCCTTGCAGTACTATGGTTCTACACAAGCACCATTCTTGTAGCTCTAGGCCAAAATCATGAGATATCTATTGCAGCTGGAACCTTCAATCGTTGGATGATTCCTAGCCTTTTCGCCTATGGCCTCCTTCAATGTCTAAACAGATTTTTACAAACTCAGAACAATGTTCTTCCTATGCTGACAAGCTCTGCAGTCACGGTTCTTCTGCACATTCTTGTTTGCTGGGGTCTTGTTTTCAATTCTGGCCTTGAGACCAGGGGAGCTGCCTTAGCAATAACCATTTCAAACTGGGTTAATGTGTTTGTGTTAGCAATATACATCAAGTTTTCTCAGGCTTGTATGAAAACGTGGACAGGATTTTCAAGAGAAGCATTGCATGATATTGTGAGCTTTTTAAGGCTTGCTTTCCCTTCTGCAATTATGATATGGTAATCTCATCTTCTATAAGGCAAGCTAATATATATAACATTATAATTTCACTGACTCTTTAACTGTTATGAAAGGCAGCTTTGAATATTGGTCATTTGAGATGGTTGTTCTACTTTCTGGTCTTCTTCCTAATCCAAAGCTAGAGACATCTGTATTATCTATAAGGTATCCATTCTTTGTCACTTCAATTAACATTAATTGAGTATTAGCCATTAAGGATTGTTCATTTTTCACAGCCTCAACACTTGCTGGATGGTCTATATGATCTCTGTTGGTCTTGGTGGTGCTATAAGGTCATTAAACACTTATCAATTATTATCTTTTGTTTTTATCAATCTGCTCTTTCTTCAATCAACCATCTTAATTATGTTGTTATAGCACACGAGTTTCAAATGAGCTTGGCGCTGGGAATTCACAAGGTGCCCGGTTAGCTCTCAGAGTGATGATCATTATAGCAATCACAGAAGGTGCAATGGTTGGGGTCACAACAGTTTTGGTGCGCCATGTTTGGGGGAAGCTCTACAGCAATGAAACAGAAGTTATCAAATATGTTGCTAAAATGATGCCACTTCTAGCATTATCTGACTTCCTGGATGGATTCCAATGTGTGCTTTCAGGTCCTAGTTGATTTCAAATCACAATTAAGAAACTAAATTAAATTCATTTCTTTCATGACTCATAATTTCAATTTTAAACTAATCCAAATCAGTCCATTTGTCATGTAGGGGCTGCAAGAGGATGTGGATGGCAAAATCTCTGTGCAGTTATCAACCTTGGAGCTTATTATGTTGTGGGAATTCCTTCTGCAGTACTCTTTGCATTTATCTTACATATTGGAGGCAAGGTGAGTCTCTGGTTAGTGAAAATGCTTCAAGTACATTCTTTGCATGATATGCAAGCAAGTGCTGTTGCACACAGAGAGATAGCTTCATGCTTACTTCTGCAGTTTGTATTTTTATCCAAAACCTACAGGGGCTTTGGATGGGGATCATTTGTGGACTTCTTATACAAGTTTTAGCACTTGTTACAATAAATGCCCGTACTAACTGGGATCAAGAGGTAAGAAGTTTTCACCTGTCGCCAATGACTGATTATATTGATGTTTCAAAATCAACTGAATTAGTTAGATTGATCTGGATCATTTGAGATAACATTTTTAGGAAATGGTTATGAACTCTCCTAGTACTTTAATGTCTTTTATGTGTGTTTGCCCTTCACAGGCAGCAAAAGCCCTGCAGAGAGTTCAGAAAACCAGTCTTCTTATCGACAAAGAACCATAAAGTTGCATTGCAGCAAATCAGGACAACCAGTTGAAGCTAGATTGTAATTTTCATCGAAAAAATCTAAAGATTTTGCATAAAAGCAGTTTGCAGTTAAGAAAATAACCGAATGTACATTAAATACTCTTCACACTAAAGACGCTATTCATTGTTGTATCTATTATGCTAGCTAATAACATTGAGAAATCCAAAATAATGTCCAAGCAAGTTCAAGGTAAAAAGTACTTCAGGTTCAAACTTGAGAGCCTAAATATAAAATTCTGCAAGCATCTACTTTGATTGTATATGAATTTGGTAAGTAACAAAATTTTAAGCAAAAGGAGCACAACAATCAAAGGGCAAAAGATGCTACAAACATTTCAATTAAGACTTCATATAAGTTTCTCTCAGAACCTAGCTACTGGAATTGCATATTTTTGACATTTTCAAAAAAAGTTCACCAGGTTTGATCACCATGCAAGATTCGTACAGAAAATTGAGGCTTGTTGTGTAGAAACTTTTGACATTGCAAACTACTGCTCGTCAGGTGGATGATCAGGTGATGGGGGTAGTTGCCCATTCCCATGCGGATGATCTGGTGAGGGTGGTAGTTCTTCGTTCCCATTCGTCTCAATAGCATGATCAGGGGAAAGAGGATTTCCTTCTGCAGGCTCATTATTCTCGGGATGAAAATTGATTGGAAACTTTGTTACTCTAGGCTTGTCAGCTAATATATTTCTTTGAACTTTATCAATCAAAACCTTTGGAGGAGGTTCCTCTCTTAGTTGTTCATCATCATAATCATTGTTCACATAGTATCCCACTCGGATAAATTCCTGCCCCATGTATGAACACGTTAATAGCAGCACTGTGATACCTATTATATCCTCTTCGCGGATTTTTGATGGATCTGGAGGGTCTGCCTGTCAAGAGTCCAATAATGTCATTTGTAAGAAGTAAAGTTAAATGCTTAAAAACCAGCTTAACAGAATACAAAGGTGCGATCATGAATTACCTGCAAGACAAAGCGATAGTTCCCGATGTTAACAGGGCCAACAAGCACACTTTCTAGGAGTTGGTCATAAGTTTCATCCTCAGCTGATCCCACATAAATGAGTTTCCATTCCAAATCTGTAACAAATTAAGCGTTGAATTGACTTGAGATATAACTTTTAAATTGAGAAGAAAGATATCAAGACAGTGTAAAGAATATAAAATAAAATGAACATCCAAAATGAGATTGTCACACCTTGAAAGATATTTAGTCACAAAGGCAGCACAACACAAACATTTAGTTGAATAGATATACATAGTTCTCAAGAGCAATGAATGCAACAAATTTTTCTTTTTTTTTTTTTTTTTTCAGATAAGAGAAAACAAACAAAAAAACTTACAAATTCAGAAAAAAAAGAATTAAAAAAATCGTCTGCCTTTACAGCCTGCAATACGTACAGTCAGTTATATAGATTTGAAAACACCCATCGGAAGGTATATTGCAAGATACAAAAAGTGAGAGAACTTGAGGTCATCTCAAAAGCAAATCTCTACATCAGATAAGAATAGGCAATTTGGTAGAATAAAACAGATTAACAGTTGCACCCCAAAAGCATATAACTTCAATGGTCATGATTATGGATTGACATTTAGGAACACAAACTACTTCTGTAAAAGTATGTCATCATTGCTCATCATTCAACACCACAATAGGTGTTAAAACATAAAAGAAAAAACTTCATTATCATGATTGAAGATCTTAAACATCAGATAAAATGGCTTTATCATCAATATAGAACCAACTAATTCAAGGAAATGAACAAAAGCCTCCCAACCCAAACCCACCTAACACACATAAACTAAAAACTGACATCATGCCAATCTCTATAATCTTCAAAAGCATGAAATTCATAGCATTTTTGCAAGGCAAATGGCCCCTAGGAATCGAATCAAAAAACCTTGTGAACAAAACCAACAAACATCCTTATCAACAATGTATTGTATAGTGGTAACCCGAATACTGTAAGAGGTTACCCGAATTCAAGAAATGTGAATTTAAAAGTTGAATTTCAAGGAAATTTGTAGTTGTAGCGAAAGGATTAGGCTGATAGCCCCCATGGTATAGACAATTTCATGTACACTTAAGTAAACGCAATGGTTAGCACATTGTACACTTGTTAGTCTGGTCAAACAAAACTGGTAAGACTTTTGGATTGGAACGACCTATTATAGTACATTTAAACTTGTTGTAGAAATGTGATCAACGAGTACACTAGTCAAATATTTGTCAACTTGAGTTTGTATATAAAAATTGTATTAAAGTTTATGTAAAAATGGGAGTGTGTGCCATAAAATTGAGAAAACAAAATGATCTTGTCTTCATCTTATAATCTTTTTCATACATAATGAAAATTTTCTCCATCACGTACTTGAGACTTTTTCTGAACGATGTTTTCCATGTAAATACTTGTTTTACTGTGTTTAGTATTTATGCATTTTGCTGTTTGTTTTATTTGGCTTTCATAACAATATTCATCTTGGATCTATAATTCAACACATTGATTTCAATCTACTGAATTTTGAGGGGTTCAAATCAATCAAACCCCAGATGATAAAAATTACCCAAAATGATTTCTAACATATAAAAACAACGCAATTCTCGCAAACTAATAAGCTAATTATACAATTACATCAAACCCTAGCTCAGCTTCAATTACAGCAATTCAAATAAACAAATTGGGGGTTTTGACAAAGTTACCGTCTTTGAGAGGAGTCAAGCACTCGTACGAGATTTCGAACTGAAACGGGTTGAGGAAGGCTGCGGGATTATCCAAAACGGTGACGTTCGTGATGTTGACGGCGCTCATAGTAAAGAAGCAGAGTCAGATGAATCTGCGAGAGGGTTAACTGTATTCCTGTACGGGACAAAGATATCCTTCATCGAGGATGGGCGAAAGCATAAAACGGGGATTTGAGAGGAGCCACTGGTGACCGGGAACTGGCGGTGGAAGGGGAGGAAGGAGGAGAGTCGTTGGAAAAATGTTGAAGGATTTCATAGCAGTGGGTTTACCGGTAGTAGCCGGTGGGCAATGTGGTGGAGGGAAGAGGGAGGAATTGTAAGTTGGCGGGAGTTTTTAACATTTGATGTAAAGGTGTCTATGTGATGGCCAGATTGAAATCTTAAAATGATAGAAACAAAATCAACGGTGGAGATCCGATTTGATCAATCAACAAAATGGGATTTAATCTACTGAGTTAACATTGGATACAAATTTTGTACCATGGAAATTCTTTCTCAATTAAACTTAGAGTTAAATTCAAATCGAATTTATACAAATTTGAGCTTAAATTTAATTCGATCAAACTCCAAACCAGCTCAACTCAACTGAATTTGAGCTCACAATTTCAATATTATCAAGTTTAAATTTTAAGAGATTTGGTTTATTAAGCTTGTGAACCTAAAAAATTCGATTCAAATCAATTACAACAATATTTATTTTATAATATACATTAGAACAATGTCATTTTGATAATATTTTTAAAAGAACTTGTTAAAAAACTCGTTAAAAAACTTGATAAGAGGCTCATTAAAAATTTGATTCGAATCATTGAGCCTCGAGTTTGAATTCGCATCTACGAAGCTTGTCAAGCTCAAACTCGAACTCACTTCTTTATTAGTTGAGTCAAGTTCGAGCTCCTTTAAGCTTGGTTCGAATCCAACCCCTAATTAAACTCATTAATTTGGTATCGAGATGGTCACTAGCTATCAAATAGTGGAAAACTCAATCAACGAGCAAACATACCACTTATCTCTAAATGTAGATTTTCAAATAAATGGTTGAATCGTCTTAAAATATCATCATGCTCATAATCTCTTACATTGTGGAGTAAATTCAAGCTAAGTTAAGCTCAATTTTGATTTGGTTTATAGAAGCCAAGCTTGAGCCTAGGCTCAGGCTCTTTGAGCTCAAACACAACTTAGCTCGGTTTGACTCGTAAAATGTATTAAATGCTAAAAATGATGTCATTTTGATATATATTAATTAAATTGATATTGTTTTTTTTTTTTTTTTTGGTCAATATGAATTGAAAGTTTTTAACTCACAAGTTAAGTTAGATGCAAGCTTGATCTTGAGCTTGCTAAATGAAGCTCATGAAACGAAACTTGAGCTTGCTTCAACCAAGCTTGTTTGAGTAGAGTTTAAGCTCAATCCAAAACTAACTCAATTTGAATTCATCCCTAATTGAGGACGTGTTTGGTTTTGGTAATATTTGATGACAAAAATAAAAGATTATAATATATATTACCTGAAAGATTATTAAATATAAATTAATATTGTGTTTGGTAAATTCCGTATTTATAAATAATTATTATATTTGGTTGATAGTATTAAAAAATTAAAATATTATTTTACTTAAGCTTTTTTAAAGATTATTAATTATAAATTAGTATTATATTTAATTGAGGTTAACAGTCTTAATAGTTAGTAATATAATATTTGCGTAATTATCAATTTTTGAAATATTGAAAGCATAATAAAACTTTAAAAACATTTCTAAACTTTTTTTAAATTAAAAAAATATCTAAGAATATATGATTATGTTCATATCCCTAATTTAATCAGTTTTATTTTTTGATGTAATTGATATTTTTAAAATTATTAAGAGCAATATTAAAATTTTAAAATAGTCAAAAACACTTCTAAATTTTTTCAAATCTTAGGAAACCTAAATATTTTCATTAATACTTCTAAAATTTTTAAAATTTACAATTTATTTCAAATATATGATTATATGTGTTTATACCTCTATTTTAATTTGTTTCCTTTCCAAGTGTGCAATTATTATTTTTTAAATTATTAGGGTATATCATAATTTTAAAAAATACTTTAAACTTTTTAAAATTACATAATAACTCTTTAAGTTTATTTAGACTCTTAAATTTTAAAAATTTATAATTTTATTTTTAATATATGATTATATAATATTTATACGTCTAACTTTAAAACTTTTTTTTTAACTTAAAACTTTAAATATTTGATAAAAATGTAATATGTCCTATCAATTTTTTCATGAATTTATTTTATTTTAAGTATTATTGAAAAATCTTCATAAATTTATTTTATTTCAAATATTATTAAAAAATATTCATTATTCATAATTTAATTAAATTTTTTCGAAAATTCCGCAGTTTGGTCTAAAACATCGTGGACTCCATAGCTTTACCAAATCCACCGCAACAGCTCGGGAACATGAAACGACACCGTTGTACTTCACCTTCTCGCAACTTGCACAGAATAAAGCCACTTTTACATAAAAACCAAACCCTAAAAAGTTCAACTCTTCTCTCACTCTTTCTGTACATCCGAAGCCCTAACAGATGGCTTCTCGCAGGCTCGCTTCCTCGCTTCTCCGCTCCTCTCTCCGCCGATCTTCATCCAAATCCCCATTCTCCCACTCCGCCCTTACCTCACCGTCCCCCACGCGCCGCACTGCTATTTCCGCCTCTAACTTCCTCCTCTCGCGCGTAGCGGAATACGCGACCTCCTCTGCCGCTGCGGCCACTCCGGTTCCCCCCAAATCCGATGTCAAGAAGGGAGACGGTGGAAAGATTACCGACGAGTTCACCGGGAAGGGCGCGATCGGGAAGGTGTGTCAGGTCATTGGTGCCGTTGTCGATGTGAAGTTCGATGAGGGCATCCCACCAATTATGACGGCTCTTGAAGTCGTGGACCACTCCGTTAGGTTGGTGCTTGAAGTGGCGCAGCACTTGGGAGGAGGGACGGTTCGGACTATTGCTATGGATGGAACTGAAGGGTTGGTTAGAGGCCAGCGCGTGCTCAACACTGGCTCTCCTATCACTGTGAGCATTCTAGATCTTGCCGGCGATTGCACATCCGAGTGATGTGTTTTGTTTTATGTCATTTTCCAGTTTTCTAGGATCATTGTAAGTTAAAGTTATGAATTTTGGAGCTGTTCTGTCTGCTTGTTCGCCGGTTTTTTTAATGATATTTTAAATCTGATTTTTAACAACTGTTTTATATGTTGGTTGAATTTAAAGAATGTCTCGGCGAATGGTTTCCGGCGTAATTTAGTTTCCAGATTTTTCGGGAGTTTTGAGTCATAGCTAGCGAACACTGAAACTGAAGTCCTTGAATGGTAGTCTTTTCTGTCGTTTGCAAGATGGGACTGTCCACAAATTTATTATTTTTAAATTTGGATTTTTAATATTGTTTTTTTTTTTAAACTGTTTGTTGCTGATGAGTAGCTATTGATTTTTGTTAGGGTCTAGTTCTCTCTAGCTAACTAGCTTATATGGTTTTGGTTATTTTAACTGCTTGATGCCTTACTTATTTGGATTTATTTGCATTTTAGATTCCTGTTGGTAGGGCTACTCTTGGCCGTATCATGAATGTTCTTGGAGAGCCTATTGACGAAAAAGGCCAAATCAGTAAGATTCTAAATACTTGTTATTACTTGTTCAATTTATGGGGACAGCATTTTCTTGAACTAGAAATAAGCACTTTTCTGATTTCTGTTTTATTTCCAACAGAAACCGATCACTTCTTGCCCATTCACAGAGAAGCTCCCACATTTGCTGAGCAAGCAACTGAACAGCAGATCCTTGTTACTGGTATCAAGGTAATTAATTTATTTGAAATTTATGTAATACATGCATTTGAATTTCCACTAGTGTTACGTAAATTTCATTAAAAAAAGATGAAGGTTTGCTCCTTTTGACATGTCTGATGAACTTTCATATATGGAGTGCGATGGAGACTACAATTTTATCAAGTTGCTTCTTTGCACAGGTTGTTGATCTCCTAGCTCCATACCAAAAGGGAGGAAAGATTGGGCTTTTTGGTGGTGCTGGTGTTGGAAAAACTGTGCTTATTATGGAACTTATCAACAATGTTGCTAAAGCTCATGGTTTGTTTTCATAAATGCTTTTGCCAATGTGATCACTTAAATATTCCTCTCTATGTTTTCTTGAATTTTGTTTGGTTTCTTTGATCAGGTGGTTTCTCTGTGTTTGCTGGTGTTGGAGAACGTACTCGTGAGGGTAATGACTTGTACAGAGAAATGATTGAAAGTGGTGTCATTAAGCTAGGGGATAAGCAGGTTAAGATTCTACAGTTTATATGTACTATCTATACATACATATTTATTTTGCGTGTATTTGTTTGTCACCATTGAATCTTAACAGTCATTCTTTTTTGCTTCCTTAGGCTGAGAGCAAATGTGCTCTTGTTTATGGTCAAATGAATGAGTCCCCTGGTGCCCGTGCCCGTGTTGGTCTCACTGGGCTTACTGTTGCTGAGCACTTCCGTGATGCTGAGGGGCAGGATGTGCTTCTCTTCATTGACAATATTTTCCGTTTCACTCAGGTAATCATGGAGTTTTTCAGGACTCTTATTGTGCGCTACATGTTGATAATGTGCTAAAATCTTTTGTTCTTTCTGCTGTCATGCAGGCTAACTCTGAGGTGTCTGCTTTGCTTGGACGTATCCCATCTGCTGTTGGTTACCAACCAACTTTGGCTACAGATCTTGGAGGTCTTCAGGAGCGTATTACAACCACCAGGAAAGGATCCATCACTTCTGTCCAAGCTATCTATGTGCCTGCTGATGACTTGACAGATCCTGCTCCTGCCACCACTTTTGCTCACTTGGATGCCACAACTGTGTTGTCACGTCAGGTATGAATACATTGATATCAAGCGATTGTGGGAATAATATGGTCATCTTTCATCTAGTTCACTGCTTATTTTCTTTGACAGATTTCTGAGCTTGGTATTTATCCTGCTGTTGATCCTCTTGATTCTACTTCTCGTATGCTTTCCCCTCTCGTTTTGGGTGAGGAGCACTATAACACTGCTCGTGGTGTGCAAAAGGTTCTTCAAAACTACAAGAATCTGCAAGATATTATTGCCATTTTGGGTATGGATGAGCTCAGTGAAGATGACAAGTTGGTGGTTGCTCGGGCTCGTAAGATTCAACGGTTCTTGAGTCAGCCTTTCCATGTGGCAGAGGTTTTCACAGGTGCCCCAGGCAAGTATGTCGACTTGAAGGAGAGCATCGCCAGCTTCCAGGTACACTCTTCTGTTCTATGTTACATAGTGACATTTCTATCAAAGAATATGCATTATATTTGTTGCATAGTGGCTTGCTGTATATATATCCTGTTCGAGTAGTTTCTTAGAAACTCAAACTACATCCCCGGAATTCAATACAATTTCATATAATTTGTTGATACCTTCACCTTCTGGTAAAGTGTTGAATTCTGTGTCCAAACTTGTTGACAAAGTCACTGTTTCAATTCCATAAACTATATGGGGCTTGCCTGGATAGCATTGTGATGATCTTGATTCTTCGATTAATTTTATTTGTTGCGTTTCTCACAGGGAGTTTTGGATGGAAAATACGATGATCTCCCAGAACAGTCATTTTACATGGTTGGAGGCATCGACGAGGTGATTGCCAAGGCTGATAAGATTGCCAAGGAAGCTACTGCCTAAACAAATCACTCTTCTTCCTTCACCCCTCTTTTCCAGTTTCTCGATTATTGCAAAAAATGAAATAATTTTAACTAGGTGGTGCTGGGCGATATTCCAGCAACAGGATGATGATCATTTTTTTGATGAGACCAAACTGTTTCTTCTTCTTCTTCCGGAGCTGAAATTTCCTGTTTCTTGTTTTGAATGTTAATGTTATCCGCAAGTGTGGAAGAGGAACACAACTTGAAGCCTTGCCTTGGCCCCCTGCGTTTCATTTTCTTCTCATTTAATAAGGGAAAAACCAAACCAAATAGACGACCGGCATGTATACTTTTTGGATATTTTCAGAGAACGATTCAATTCATCTCAGATTCAACTTCCTCTGCCTGCCTGTAATTTTTTCAGTCCAATTTTGCTCTGCTCTCATTACTTTTTATAAGCCAAGCCAAGTTCCCAAAATTGGGGAAATTGTGTTTATGGTCAAAAGTCAGTTTGATCTTGGATGACATCGGGTTTTGGATGTTCGGTCAAGCCAAACTGTTGTAGAAGAAGAAGAAACATGGGAGATAAATGATGATTAAGGATGAGCTGAAATCGAGCTTCAACTGGGCAAGAATCAGTTTAAAATCAAATTTGGCCTAAAATAATCAGTTTGAGATTGAGTTTTGATTATTCAAGCTGGCCGGCATTAAGGGTTTGATATCTAATTTAGTTTCAACTTGACTAGTTAAAGGGAAAATCTCTCAAAATCGGCTTATTCAAGGCAATAACAGTTTGAAGTAGCTCAGAACATTTAACATGAATGGGGTCTGATCATATCTGAGATGTTGGGGGGCTAAGGAATAACAAGCCAATTGACCCATTAAATTCTCTCACTCCAACGGCTAAAATCAACCCGACCAAATCCTCAATGAGCCATTGATCATAATAACTTATCCTCCACATTTACTGGAAAACACGACACGTGGATTCATCCCAAACGCCCACTCGAGCCATTATTTTGACCAAAAATCGCCACCTCATCACTCGAAACTCTCTCGACCACCTTTGCCGCCGCCGCCACCCAATACTGCCTCCATATAATCTGTCTTCTAAACAATGTCCTTAACCGTCTCCCCATCACCGTGCCTACCCCATGCGCACTTTAGCCCCTCCCTCCATGCCATGTCTATCCTGCGCCGCTTCCCTCCCTTCCCTCACCAGCTAAAACCGTTTCACCTTAAATTTCGCCGTCGCAACTTCACCACCGTAGCTGCCGCAGCTGTACGCCAGGATACCACCATCTGGACTCCGGTTCCGCTCTCCGAAGTCTCCCCCGCTGCCGAGTCTCTATTTCACGTATCCATCGACGTCTCCAGCGCGCCGGATCTATCGGAAAGCCACACGCGCGCGGGACAGTACCTGCAGCTCCGTCTCGCCGACGTAGCGAAGCCGACGTTCCTTGCGATCGCCTCTCCGCCGTCTTTTGCGTCCACGAGTGGTGCGTTTGAGTTCCTGGTGAAGAGTATAGCCGGTTCGACCGCGGAGGCGCTGTGTGGTTTAAAGAAGGGTGATGTTGTTGAGATTAGTCAAGTCATGGGAAGAGGTTTCGATATCGATAGAATCCAGCCGGCTGATGCGTATCCCACGGTTGTGATTTTCGCTACCGGATCGGGAATTAGGTCAGATTCGTAATTTCCGTTTCTTCGAGGATGAAATTTTTTGGATTTTTCAGTAACATTATCGCTTAATGTGCTAAAACTCTGCTTAAAAATATGATTTTTAAACTGCTAAAACCCTGTACAGGGTTGATAAAACTCAATTGATTCAATTAAATTTAGTTAATTTATAGTTTGTATGAAATCGTATGAACTCGTTGGTGGCTGAAGTTGAATTTCGAAGTGCATATGTGCTTCCTAACATTAGTGTTTGATAAATTTCCCGGGAAATAGGGAGCTTATGACATTAAGCAGAATAAATAAGGTGCATTCGAGCTCAAGGCCTTTTGGATCCGAATTCATGTTAGGATGGAACAAGCTGAACTGGAGTTAAAGCTCTGGGTCAGCAGTTTGGTTCTAGTTTGAGGGTTCTCAAGCTATCATTTGAAGCTCTTCTGCATTGACTAATTTTCTTTGTCTATGGTTTTTTCTGCGATTTTTTTTTCTCCTACTCCAATGATGCCTCATATTCTTTAACGATATTGTTCAATATTCGAATCAGCTTGAATTTGAATTCAAGCTAGCTATTATTGATTTGAACCAAGTTCAAACTGATATTTGTTTGGATTCATCTCGATTCGAGTTCATCCAAACTGACAGATGCATGATTGATATATGCGATGTGAATTTACTCACCACTTGCTATTTTGTATGTGCAGTCCAATCAGGTCACTTATAGAAGCGGGATTTAGTGCGAAAGAGAGACCTGATGTCAGACTCTATTACGGAGCTAGAAACCTTAAGAGAATGGCTTATCAGGTTTGCTAACTGTGCATTGTAGAGCTAATGTTATGTTTCTTTTGCAAAACCATGGTGGTATATTCCTGAGGTGAGCTGGGTTTCTGACTTCTGTTCATTCGTGTTATAGGATAGGTTTAAAGAGTGGGAAGCTTCTGGCGTTAAGATTGTGCCTGTATTGTCCCAACCTGATGGGAATTGGTCTGGTGAAACGGGCTATGTACAGGTAGTCTCTGTGTGTGCTCTGTTACACTTTTATGTTGTTTTACTTAGCAGGGACTGACATTATTAGCTCCAAACACCATGCTTTTAATTTTTTTTAGGCTGCTTTTGTAAGGGCCAAGCAGATTTTTAGTCCTGAGGGAACTGGTGCCATTCTCTGTGGGCAAAAACAGATGGCTGAGGTATGTTTCCGATGGTATTATGTGAATTCTTGATAGCACTTCGTTGTGAATTGTTGTGAGGGAGTCACACTTTTCTATGGCTACTTTGTTACAAAGCATGGCTTGCTTCTAAGGATACCTGGTTTCTATGGGTATTTGCTTGTGCCTTTTGGAGATCTTTGAAGGATTATGTGTGTATTTCACAAGCTCACAGATCAAACAACAATATAAGTTCATAGATTGGGCGTGCATTTGGAGATCCTGCCTCTTAAGCCACTAACGATTATCCCATAAATAATTAACAATTTTGGCCAAGAAATCCGGGTCAGTTTTCCTCCAATGGTTCTGCACAGACTAGGGCTGCAATCCAGCTAAGTTGCTTGTAGTTCAGCTCAGTGTAATAATTGAGACAATCTTCTTGTTCCTCAGTTTGGCAAGCTTGACAGCTTGCAACTTGATTTTAGTAGTAATTTTCCGAATCGAACTTGAGATAGTAGTTCCTGTCTCTAGTTTGAGTATAGAGTGCAGGCTTGTCGAACTTTAGCTTGAGTTCAAGCTTTTGTAAAACCCAATCGGTTAAGCCTAGTAATATGCGGCTCGATGATTACAATCCTACTCAGTACACAATTTTGATAATAATTTCGTGGTTCTCTGCAGAATAACTTTTTTTTTTTTTTTTAAAGTTTGGTGTTTATTTGGAGAAGTTTTGGAATTGTCGAAGTCTGTCAATTGTAACATCTGCAATGTTTTCATCTTTGCAGGAAGTGACTTCAATTCTTGTTGAGGAAGGAGTGTCGAGCGAGAAGATATTGAAGAACTTCTGACTTAAAAACATAGGGGTTTCAGATAAGTGATAGTAGTATGGTTGAGTAGTGATTCTTTCTTCCAGGTGCTGAGGGTCAAATTTTTCTCCTAGCTAATAAAATCCAATTTTGCAGAATCTGAGCATTATGTTGTAATCATCAAACCATAGCTGTCTGGCAACTAAATTATAAGATTGTGTTAAAATAACAAAACCTCCGTTTAAGAGTTGAGGTTTACTGGTAAAATAGCCTTTGTTATTCAACTACTATTGTAACTCACTAGGATTCAGAGAAGAAAAATCCATTAAATCCTCAAAGCTTGACAAATGTTTGTAAGGCCAACAATCATATCAATACTAAATCCAAATCTTAGTCTTAAGATACGAAAGGAAATAATCCAGTAACATGATAGGCCATGAAATTGAATAATCCTATAGATAAACATTCAGAAGTAGCATTAGAGTTTTTATCCCTGTGTTCGAATTGGTACTTTCAATTGGACTCCGCAGAATTTGAAAGCAACTGAATTTTCTTGTCATCTGGGTCGGTATGTGGAATTCTGTCTTCATCCAAGCGATGGTGATGGTTACCAGAATCACCATCAAAGTGATTTTGCTTATGTTTGTGATGATGGTGGTGATGATGCCGGCTGCATTTGTGCCTTGTTTGTTTATCTGCTTCTCCACAGTTGTCATCTGATGACCGTCCTAAAGATCTGCTTCTCTGATCATGCCTGTTGCCATCAGACTCAGATGATTTTGAGTCCACACTGTGCGACCGTCGGTGACGTTTATGATGCTTTGCATGACTTCTCCTTCGGACTCTACCGTCCTCGAAAGAAGAATCGGAAGCATCAGAATCTGAACTGGAATCGTTATGTCTGTGTCTTCTATGGTTTCGCTTCTTCCTCTCTTCATAATCACTCTCAGAATCTGACCTTGAATTGCTTTGCCTGTGTCTTCTATGGCTTCGCTTTCTCTTCCTCTCTTCTTCAGATCCGCTGTCATATTCATCACTGCTATCATCACTTGTGCTTGAGGATCGTCGCTTTGGCTTTCTTTTCGATTTCTTCTCCCTCTGCTTCTCATTGTCACCTGAATCAGTGTGGCCATGCTTTCTGTGCTTCTTGTGGCTTCTTCTTCTTCTCCTTCTACCCCCATCACTGCTATCACTATCACTATCACTATCAGAATCTGATACGGACCTTCTTTTATGCTTTGCAGCCTTTTTCTTTTCCTTGGCTTCAGCATCGGCCTTTGCCTTTGCAGCAGCTTCTAACTTCTGCTCCCATTTTAGAGGGGCTTCTTTCCTCTCCAAAGCTCTCTTCTTTTTCTCCTCGACCAACTGGATGAACTTCTTGCAGTCCATTTATATATAAAAACCAGCTCAATTCCTGCATTTTGGTACGATGATGACCAAATGCACATCTCACAGAAGAGAAAAAACAATGTTAGCTCTTCTATCACCAAATCAAGTCCCAAAAAAATCGAAAGCTCTAAGTAATTAGTTAAAGAACACATTTCTACATGTCTCCAAACAACTTTCTCATCAAACCAAACTTATAATTAGCATGAAGCTACAAAACCATATGCATTTGCACAGTATAAAACAACTTAAGACTATTTCATCTTCTAAAGTGCCAAACACTTACCACTATGTCTAATTCAATCAAAAGAGAGTGACTTATTCACAACCTAGTTTTAACGTCTCTCTATTCTGCAAGCTCTGACCTCCATTAAACTCCACTTGATTATGTCTAAAGCTTGGATGATCACAAAAATAATTTAAAAGTTTTGCAGTATCTTGTTGCTTCATCAGAAACTGCTGAAAGAACTCTAGCTCCAATTTAAGATAAAAAAGAATTCACATATGTTTTCTGTATAAAAAGAATCCTCTATAAAATTAAAACATATGATGTATTCCATTTAGCTCAAAAGAAAACCTAAACTACTCAATGCTTGAAAATAATATAAATATCTTTTCTATATTGATAATTAATTCACAAAATAACAGCAGAAAGGAAAAAAAAACTTCTATTTAAAAGCTGAACAAGATTAAACGAATTTGATTCAACTTTCTTACCTTATATGAACTGGCACAATCTTAAAATGGAAGGGCTAGCTCGAAGGCCCAAAATCAGAATTTCCCACACCAACCAAACAGCTCTACCTACAAGAAATACATCATTTTATTGTCAGGGTTCGAATCTTGCTGATCTAAGCTAAATAAACATGCATACCTTAAAGATCAACACCATCCCAATAACAAAAGAAACTCACTAAGAGGCCCTGAATGGCTACATTTAAAATGTAAATCAAACACAAATTCTATCAAAATATCCTAGAACTAAAAGTGAAAAATGTCCAATAGAAACCCCTTATTTACACTGCAAATCAAACTAAACAAAATCCTAACGAGAAAAACCCAATCAAAAACTAAAGAAGTTTCTTTTACAAGCAACAAGAACTAAAGAAGAGCCATGACAGAATAAAGCGAAGATTTCTGAAAACAGCCTAAACAGGAGAGTTTTCTTTGTTAAACCCATCAACCATATAAACCCTAAAATCAATTGAAATCAAACACTTTCAAACATGAGCAACAAATCGAACCACATATGTGACAATTTTATGAAACAAGAAAAAATTCATTAATAATTAGATTTTTACCACCCAACTTATTAGCCGAATGAACCAAGAAATCAAAAGAAAAAAATCAAGTTAATAGAAACTCTAACAAATAAAAAGCAACTACAAGAAAACTAGAGATTACTTAATAAATCAAGCTAAAGCCAAGAACTTAAAAAAGAACATAATAAGGAACAAATAAAACCCATCTTTCTTCCACAAACCCATCAACAGTAGAGCTCAAAATCGCTAACCAAATCAAAAGAAAGAACAAAAAAACCCCACTAAAATAAAGCCCTAAAAAGCACCAATTCACGAGCAATAAAACCCTGAAGATTACAAATCGAATTCGAAAGGGACACCCTCAAATTAAAATTAAAAAAGAAAAAGAAATAGTACCTTGGCTGGAGATCAACCGAAGAGCTATAGAGGTCTGCTGAATTGGGGCTTCTTCGCTTTAAAAACTAGGGCTTGACTTCGCTTCCTTCCAGAAATTTCTATGCTCTAATGATTAATTTATTAATTTCCTTATATGAAAATTTACACGCGCACATGGTTGGATTGCCGCCTTTTCTTTATGGTACTTAGGCCTGGGCCTCATACTGGGCCTAGGCCTAGCCTTGTTGCCTTTAGTCCACTGCGGCATCCTCCATCCCTTAGTGGTCAAATGAGGAATTTTCGTAATATTTAAGAGTGAATCCAAATCAACTTCCAATAAGACTGACTTTAAATTTAGTTTGAATTTGAATTTGAATTGGAATTTGATTTTAATTTTGAATGAATAATTATATAAAAATTATAAAAGAGAAAAAGATTTTTGATATGATAACATGAGTTTTCGAATTAGAGTCAATTATTTTAGTTTAAATTTAATTTATTCGAATCTTTATAAATTTGACTATGAGCTATTATTGTTAGAATCATTTTTATTGAAAACTTAATTTTTTATACAATTAATATATTATTAATATTTTCAAAAAAAAAAAGTGAGATAACAAAAATTATAATTATTTTATCATTAATTTAAAAAATATTATAAACACTCTTTAATTTCTTTCGAATAAATATTTTTACGTAAAAAACTTTCAATTAAATCAATTTGATTTAAATTATAATTTAAATTTATTTAAACTAAATTTAAATTAAAATTTTAACATGAAATCTCATTTTCAACACTGTATTAGAGGTATTCTTGATTTGATTTGTTGAATGTATTAAATACTTTAAAAAATATCGTTTTATAAATTTAATGTTAAATGTATTAATTCAAACGATGTTATTTTAGTTAATTTAATTATTATAAATTTTATATTTGAATTTTATTTACAAACTTATTTTAGATTTATTTGAGGGGGGTTTAAATTTAAATTTAATTATAAATTAATTCCGTTTAAATTTATACTTATGAATGCACCAAATTTCTAAGATATGTTACAATAACCGTACTCCTCTTCCGACTTCGTCTTGTTCTCCAATCTTCGGTCTTCTCCTTCAAATTTTACATTTCACACTCGCCAGTCATGTCCACGTCGTCATCTTCAACAGGCTCGTCGGCCGGGTCCTCCGCCACCATCAACATCATGCTTGCTGTCTTCGAGAAGAAGACGTCTTCAATCGATCTCTACCGTCCCCTTCGCAACTTCATCTCCCTCACTTACTCCGAGCGCGAAGCGATCAATCTCGAGGACGATCTCCACACGCTCAAGCAACTACGCTCCGACATCGAGCGCGTTACCGACCCCACGCCCTCCACGCGCCGCGATCTTTTCATAAATTACTTCAAAGCCCTCTGCCTTGTCGAGACGCGTTTCCCCATCTCCCCCGACAAGGACCACATCAATACACTGACGTTTTTGTGGTACGACGCGTTTAAGACCAAGCTGAAGGCCAGTCAGCAGAATATTCATTTGGAGAAGGCGGCGGTGCTGTTTAATTTGGGAGCGGTGTATAGTCAGATTGGATTGTCGTTTGATCGCACCACCGTGGAGGGGAGGCGGCAAGCCTCGCACGCGTTCATCGGGGCAGCCGGGGCTTTTGCGTATTTGAGAGATAATGAGTCGACGAAGGCGAGTATGGGGAGCTCCACGACTGTGGATTTAGGCCTCGAGTGCTCCGGAATGTTGGAGAGGTTGATGTTGGCTCAAGCTCAAGAGTGTGTGTTTGAGAATACAATTGCTAAAGGGAGTACGCCTGGTGTCTGCGCTAAAATTGCTAGACAAGTTAGTGCTTTTTTTTTTTTTCTTATTTTAATTTTTAGCTTTGATTGACTTGGCCAAATTAATAAAATTTTGTAAATAGTGAATTGTGATGAATTATGGAACTGTATGACATAAGTTTAAATTGTGTAAACATAGAGTTTTTGTAGTCCTTGACTAGTGAGATATAAAGTTTTTTTTTTTATTTGTTTGTTTAAATAGTGAATTGTGAGTAATGTTGGAAGTGTGATTGATGTGATGATTTAATTGTGAAATATGGAATTTTTTTTTGAACTGGGGTTAGTTTGATCATGAAGTTTAGATGGTGTATTTATTAAATTAAGAGGGGATATTTTTCTGGAAGATTGAGGGATATTTTGTATCTATAGATATAAAGATTGTATCTGTTGAATTGGCATAGTGTGATTATGAAGTTGACTTGAGTTTTTATGGTGTTTTGTTGATTTAAGAGTGAAAGTTTTTAGGATGTATGAGTAACATTGGTGTTGGGTTTTTGCAGTGTGGTTTTGTATGTAATTGCTGTTAGAAGAATTGCAAATTTTATGTGAATTTTTGTGATGTAATCCTTGTTAGTTTTGGTATGTTAAGTTGAGAGGTCATGATATGTGAAATTCTGCAATTAAGTGTTGTGATGTCAGAGTTAATTACTGTCAAGTGTGAATGTGTAATGGTTTAACCATGAATTCTGACACTTTTTTGTAGAAACAGGATAAATTTGGTATGAAGTTGACTTAAATCTAGATGTTATTTTTGATAATCTAAGAAGGAAAAATCTAGAAAGGTTGAAGCATATTGATGTTTGGCTTTTTATGTTGTGATTTTCATCTATATCAACTTATAGAAATTGCAAATTTATGTGGATCTTTTAGTTGATATTTTTTGAGATTTGGTAATATAAAGATGATATGGAGTGTAAAGCTACTGTGAAATTCTCTATAACTAGTTATCCCAGTTTACTTGTGGTGCAGAACTTCTTATTTTTAATTTTGATTTTTTTTTTACTCTGGGGCAACTAGCAAAGTAATGAATTTTAGTCTCTAGGTGATCTTTAGGTATTGGATCCTGAACTTGCAAGTGTAGCCATGGGCCTGAATGATTGCAAACCCCCATATTTATGTTACTCCTAAACTGCTTTGAAAATTGTTGATCACTTTGAATTTTTTACTGAATTTGAGGTGATGTTTGTTGATTGTGTCCACATCAATAATGTAAGACTGTCTCTACTCAGCGTTTCCTGGTTGATCACTTGTTTAACTTGTTTTATAATGTGTTTAACTACAGGTTGGGCTATACTATGAGGAAGCTTTAGCAGCATTGAATGTTGCACCGCTGAAGGATCATTTTGACAAGGGATGGATTTCTCATGTACAGCTTAAAGCTGCTTTATTCTATGCTGAAGCTTGCTATAGGTATAGTTTAGAGTTGCATGAGAAAGAAGAGATTGCAGAAGAAATTGCACGGTTGAAGACTGGGATTAGCACTTTAAATGAGACAAAGAAGTCCTCGAAGGGTGCTGCAGCACAACTTTTGGATGCGATGACAAAGTTAGAGGCCAATCTTAATCACAATCTTCAGAGAGCTGTAAAGGAAAATGATAGAGTTTACCTCATGAGGGTACCGTCCCCTAGTTCCTTACCTCCTCTTCCAGCATTTTCCATGGTGAAGCCAATGCCAATGAATGAGGTGCTGGATGCAAGCAAGGAGAAGATGTTTTCAAGTCTTGTTCCAGATAGTAGTGCAAAGGCACTTTCCAGGTACACTGAAATGGTTGATGATGTCATCAGGACACAAGCTGAGAGATTGCAGCAAGCAAGCGAACTAACTCGGGTGAGGCTCAAGGAAATGGACCTGCCAGATTCTATTCTTGCCTTGGAAGGGAATATGACTCTCCCTACGGATCTTAAAGAGGATGTGGAAGCTGTGCAGATCAGTGGTGGTCCGGCTGGTTTGGAAGCCGAGTTACAGCAACTTAGGGATCTGAGGAGGGTGAACCAGGAATTGCTTGTCCAAACTGAGGAACTTTTGCAGAAAGAAGCAACTGAAGATGCCCAATTTAGGGGCCAGTTTGGAACAAGATGGACTAGGCCACAGTCCAGCACTCTGACAAGGAATTTGCAGGATAGGTTAAATAGATTTGCAGGTAACTTAAAGCAAGCTGCAGAAAGTGATGCTCGAATTGAGCGTTCAGTCAGGGATCATGCTGCACTCATGTCAATCCTTGATCGTCGTCCAGTATGTCTCTAACCATTTGCTCTAGTTCTAACGTGTGCAATCTAGGTGTTTTAGTTCTGTTCCATCCTTTTACAGTATGTCTTGCAGGGTGCAAATAAATCTTTTGCCGATATATTTGTGTCAATCTTCATTTTTGTTATTTTGAATGCTGTTATATGATGAAATTTGCATGCTAATAAGAACCTTGAGAGCTATTACTCTCTGTCTCTCTTGATTTCTCACTAACCATTTTCAAATATTATGTTTCTTTATGGGTTTAAAATTAAATACAATAAATTTCCTCTGTGGGTTTATTACTTTGTCTTGACATATTTGGATTTCTTTCTTTTCAGATAGAATCTGCTCTTCCAACTCTGGCTAAGCCAATAATGTCTTTGGATGCAACTGAGGATGCTATTGTGGGGGCCCTGAAGCAGAGCTTGGTAATTTCTAATTTCTCTTTCAAATCTTGTGCTCATGCTCTAAATTTGTTACAACTTCGGTACTGTTACATGTCTTGTTCATAGTTTTTCTCCCATTTTCCCCTCCTCGACCAAAAAGTAATGGGGTAAAAGATTAATCATGGGGCCAATCAATTTTAATTATAGCAATCATTCATTTTAGTCCACTAACAATGAGTGATATCAAGATTTCTCTGTTTACTGCAATTAACTCAAGGACTGTACTTATTTGCAGAGGCAATTGGAGACTCTTGGGGCTCAAAGAGCAGGTCTTGAAGACATGCTCAAAGAGATGAAAAGAAAGGTCTGCTTAATTTATTTGGTGTGGATGTTGTAGCTAACTTTTTGATTGAATGTAACCTTCCTCATTTTTCTTTCCTGAAGTTCCTTAAACATGGGCATGGTTGGTAATTCTGCATGAACATCTAATCTTTGAATCAATAGCTTAATTTCAATTCTTTTGTAACATTGAACGTTAATAAATTTCTTGATGACTTTGGTACTACCTGCAATATATGTAACTTGCTGGTAGAATTTTTTTCTAATGTTTAATTTTATTGAAGTGAGACTCTTTGATTCTCACGCTCCTTTGGTCCAACATGTCATATACGTAGGAACGTCTGATTGTTTGTATTCTATTAGTAATGTCATGTGGTTTGCCTTCCTTCAAGAATATACTTTGATTATGGATGATTATTTTCCTCTTGAAAATTGTTGCATTTGTTCTATTGGACATTTCAGAGACTTCTTTACATAAATGAAGTGACAGTATTACTTACCGATTGCTCATTTTATTCATTTCTCTGTACCAGTAATTGTTGCTTCTAATGTATACTGCTTGGCTAAAGTTATCTACATATATGGCTTCAGGATGACATACTACCAAAATTGATGACAGTCACTGGATCATATGAAGATCTCTTCAGGAAGGAGATATCGAAGTATGATCGTATTTGTGAAGATATTGCCCATAATATTGAGGCACAAGAACAATTGTTGTATCAAATTCAGGTTTATTTTCCTGCTTCTACTGTGGTTTTTTAAACTTGATTTTCACTCATTTCAAAAGTTCAAAAAACCTCTTCATTTGCCTAGATTTATGTCTGATGTTTTCATGGTGATCAATGTCTGTTGACGTCAAAGATTTTAGTTTTGACTAGAATATGTAACAAGTGGCTAACGGCATGGACCATCTTTTCCATGTCATGTATTGATAGATGTTAGAGCTTCTTCGTTTGTTTCCTTAGAATCAATCGTCCTACAAGAAGTGAAAGGCATTTTATTGTCCTTTCTATTTTCAAATATGGAATTTCTATTTTACATTTATTTTTTAGTACATCTAATTCCCGAATCAGCATGTGTAAACAAGTGCTTTCTATATTTTTTTTTTTCAGGCTCAAAATGAGGAGTTTTCTACCATTTTTAATCTTGAAGACTACAAAGGTAGGTCTCCTTTTATATTTTGATTGAGAATTCTGTGAGCTTCTAATTACTATTCATATTCATCAGTTTGTGTATTAAAGCCATATTTCCAACAATCGACTTTATATCTTCTTGTCTAGATGGTTGAGGTTCTTTTTTCCTCATTCGCTGTACATCGATGATGTGCTTAGATGGTCAATACAGTTTGGTCTATATACTGGAAATTGTATATTCTTGTGTTATGCTAGTAGTTTCCATTATTCTCATTCAAGTGCTCCTTTTATCCATATTATAAATATTCAAAATCATCTAAGTACTCATTGTTAGTACACATAATTTTATTTATTTATTTCTTATTTTGTTCATATCTCTCTTTTCTCTCAGCATCCCGAGAGAAGTGTTATAAGCAAATTCAAGCTGCAATAGCGAAATATCGTGAAATTAAAGAGAATATTAATGAGGGATTGAAGTTTTATGTTACTCTTCAGGTAAGAAACCTGCTCATTGCTTGTTCAAGGTTGTAAAATTTGAGTAATGATCCTTATCCACCTCATAGATTTTAATGTGATTGAGTGATTTTAATTAGATAAATTAGTAATTGGTTTGGGGACATTTCTCACGTAATGGCGTTCTAAACAGGATGCAATCACAAATGTCAAGCAACAGTGCAGTGATTTCGTAATGACCAGAAACATCCAGTGTCGAGAAATGATCGAAGATGTACAGAGACACATGGCAGGTCTTAGTTTCCAGGACCGCAAGACCCCTGGTTCTTATGACGGCAACTATCCTTCAGTAGGACAGCCTCCTCATCAAGCTCAGAGGTCGATGACTGCACCGACACAAGCAGAACCCCCAAACACACTGCCCATGCCTCTTCCCCAAAGTCCTTATTACCAACCTCCAGAGCAACCACCTATGCCGGGGTACGTCCCCCTGCCTTCCCCTTACGGCACCCCACAGCAATTGCATCCTTACCATGCACCCCCTGCACCAGCTGCGCCATATCCATCTCAACATCCACAACAGCCACCACCAAGCGACTATGGCCAACCCGCCTACCCAGGGTGGCGAGGACCTTACTACAATGCCCATGGACAACAACTTGGATCTCAGCCACGACCTCCTTATACAATGCCATCTCCCTACACCTATCCGAATCAAGGTGGGTATTATAAGCAATAATTGTGTAGCATCTATTACTTTGTTTTGTCCTTTTTCTTTTCTTTTTTAGCCATATAATGTATCATTTTTAGAAAAGATGAACTTAGTTCCACCATGAGTGGAATGATCCGGGTAGAGCTAGATTCTAAATTTGTGTATTGTGTTATTATTATCATTATTTTTTGTTGCTGTTGGTATAGCTTTGTATAGCCTAAGGATTTCGTATATTGATGTCAACCTAAGAATATGTTCATTGAACAAAGTAATGTGGAAATAAGAAAGTTCAATCTATAATATTTTGCTGTAATTTAACAACATTCCTCCTTTCAACTCTTCAGTTGGACCAAAATGCAGCAAGAATATACTATCAGAGTAACAGACCATAATCAAAATCTATTGCGTCCTACTTCCCAAATATTGTAGGGTTCAGCAGAGTCCTCACTTCTGAATTCGAGTTTGTATATTGTTACAATCCCATGGTCAAGATATGCGGTTGAGGTCCCATGTCGGTCTCATATACTTTTGAGTTCTTTAATCTTAACAACTAACTTTAAAAATGTGATTCATCCAAAGTATTAATTAATATTAAAGCATCATTCCTAATCCCAGTTGCCATGATGATGTGTTCCTAGGTACAAAACTAAGATCCTACATTAAAAGTAGACTTCTTATATGTGGCTTATATAATTCTATACTCTCCAATCTCAACTGTTAACTTTTCTGATACAAATCTTCCTAGATTGGTACTTCATATCTAGCTCCCAGAATTTCTGGATGACCAGAAAAATGAAATACTGTCATTGATGATTTTGTGGAGCTTTGACCCTTGCATCAACCATGATGCCAATTAAGAGCACAATAGGACTGCACAAAGAAAAACTCAAAAAGAATTTTCAAAGTAGTCTCCATGAATCTACAATATATTTTTTGAAAGTTTTTTGACAGTGTTTTGACTACAACAAAAATATCCACTCCTGTATATTTTTTTTCTTTCCTCTCAATCCTATAATCTATCTACAAACATTACAACAATATTACATAAATGATAAGATCAACAAAACCCCATAAAAATACATAACTCAGATATTTTACTTGAGGTAACTTTTCATGGTTTGAGTTGTGCAAAGACTGATGAACGAACTTCTTGTTGCCGTGAGAGGGTTTTGCCGTTCAAAAGCATTTGCTCCACAAAATCCACTCGAACTGACTTAAAATCATAACTCTGGTTCAATTTACATGAAACAAAATCTAAAAATCAGGTAAATGTTCTTCATTACCATTATCGTAGACCTATAGAAGAAAAGAGCAAACTAAGATTTGTAGGACAGACATGCCAAAATAAAATTTCATCACTTCATAAATAAAAAGAATAATAAAGTTTCACAATATGAGAGAAAATACCTTTCCTTTCCAAGAAAATACATGATGATGGTAATAAGGTTGCAATAGCATTACTTGATCTCCTTCTTTAATCTGCAACCAGACAGCTCAATTAATTCTAATCTAGTGTACAAATCACGGGATAACGACCTCTATAGGTATTGAAATATTATGTTTTTTTTTTTTTTTTTTGAAAAAACTGAAGGGTTTTTTTTCCATTAAAGGGATTGAGCTCTCAAATTTTCATATTAAAAGAATCAAACTTTCAGATTTTCTTTTAGAAAAGACCAAATTTTCATTATTTCAAATTAAAGGTACCGAATAAATACAATTAGAATCGTTTATTTTGTTTGAAAGCAAGATGATTAGTTTTATATCTTCAAAAGAAAATAGCAAAAGTTAAGTCTCTTTAATATGAAGGAAAATTTGAAAGTTTAATCCTTTCAATAAAAAAATAAAAAAGTTTGGTTTCCTTAAAAAAAAAAAAAAAAAAAATTTGATTCCTTCAATAAAATAATTTGATAATTTCTCCAAGTGTTAGTATCCCACAAATTAACAAGCAGCAACTTGTTTGTAGTTTTCTCGACATATGCAAGTTAGAACACAAGTTCATTCATGTGTGTATAGTTCATAAGTCTAGCAGCTAGCTCTTACCACATTACCACGCAGACCGTACACAGATAGAACAAAGCATGTCTGATTTGAATCACAAACCATATAGTATCTGCAATACAAAACATAAAAAAAAAGACCTTCATTGTGATCTCAAAATACTAATAACTTAGTACAATATAAAAAGTACATAATTCATGATAAAATTCCAAGCAAGATGAATCTGAAGCATGTACAACTTCCCATAGCCATCCTAAGAGGTGAATTCAAATTGACCCAAGTTTGAGTTTGGGTATGCTGAAACTTGGCTTGTCAAAAGGGAGTTGAACTCTAACTTAGGCTTAAGCTCAATGAGTTTTAAAAAACACGTGCTTGAGCTTGAGCTTGATATAGTGGCTGGAGCTCAAATTAAAAAAATGTTTAACTTATAAATTATTATTTTAAAATTTATGTTCTCTAATGAAAGAAAACATTGTAGGGAAGTTAAATTGTATTGAGAAAAGGAAAGAATTAACTTATCTATAATGGGCGAGGCCAATATGGGATATTTGGAATTAGGTTGAGCTTATTTATACTAAGTTAAATGAGTTGCCAAGGAATTCTTTTAAACGTGGGATTTTTGCAAATAAGTTTACAAAGTGAGATTTTTAAATGTTTATTTTTTTCTCTTCTCAACACAATTTAACTTTCTCTTCAATGTTTTCTTTTATTAGAGCATAGATTTTAAAAAATAAATTTTTATGTTAAATTTTTTTTCAGTCAGGCTCGACCTAGCAATCGAGCTCAAGGTAGCTCAGTTCGAATCCATCCCTAATATTATAAACTCCTTTGACATATCAGGTAGCATAGTTAATGAAGTATAAGCTAAAAGCTTGTGTAGCATAAGTTCATGATTTGTGCATTTTGATGTGCAATAAAGACAATAGTCAAGCAGATTACTCACAAAGGAGTGACATTCTCATAATTCACAAGGAATAGCACTTTTCCAACTACTGCACCTCTGTTCAGACCCTCTGAAAGCATATCCGCGGTGACTATTTTATGAGAAGAATTCACTGACCAAAGAAGAGGCACCGGAAAAATAAATACACATTGTCAAGTTAGCATACTCATAAATAGAAGTGGCAAATTACAGGACTAATCAATATGCGCTAGTAACTAAAACAGAAGAGCCACACAGCTTACACTTTGCAGCAGTAAGAGATGATGCCAAAGTCGCAAGTCGTTTGCCTCTAGCATGTACCTATAAAACCACATCTTATCAAATAACAAATGTGTCTTTTGAAGAAATAAAATATTTGCATTATATTAGATCCACAAAAGGTAATTCTTAATCACGAATTAAGAATGGTATCATGATCTCCAAAGGGAAGGATTGGTAAATTCAAATTGGTCTTTAACTTCTCATTGACTGACCTTGGAAAGAATAACGTTGAACAAAATTTAGTACCTTAAACAGGTTTATAAAATCATTACCTTCAATAGATTCTCTATCTTATCAAGAAGATTAACCATCTTTTGGACCTCCTCAGCAGCATTAAGACTAGGATCCTTTAAGGCAGCAGCTTCAAACCCCCTAAGAGCCCTCTCATAATTTTCTAAATATTTGTCTACCTGTAAACAGGAACTTATAAACCATCAATGAATTTAAAAACAGTAGCTAGCTTATGACAGGTGGGATTGAACTCCACCAATGAATTAAACAATATAAAGCAACCTGATGATAAGACAAATATGATACAAACACAAGTACACCTGATAGAAACATAAACAAGATCTAGATCTTTTTTGAGCTTAGTTATTTAAAAAAAATCATAGAGAAAGATGAGGAGAAAAATTCAACTTACAGTGGCACAGTTAAAATAGAGGTCGGGATTGGACTTCATTTTTTCGTCTTTCTCCTGACAGAGATTAATCAAAAAGACAAGATAACCAAAATCATCAAAAGGAAAAAAAAAAGGAGAAATCTTCAAAATACTACTTTGCAGTCTTTAACCAACAGATTCTTCGCAAATATTAAAAAAAAATTCCACCGGGAGCGTGAAAATTAAAAATGCATTCCAAGGGAAAGCTAAGCTTTGCAAACTTACAGCATTTTGGTAGGCTTTCAAAGATTGCATAAGTTTGTGGTGATCCCAAGATCCAGTCACAAAGAAGCTTGTGAGGCATGCATTTCCAAGGTTGTCTTCATTAGGATAACATGTTATAACATACAAGAAAGAAGATTATTATCTTACAGGTGAAAGAAATAAGAGATGATTTGATATCTAAAGGCAGAGCTTCTTACAAAGGGAAATAAGAAAAAGGCATAATGTGCAAGGGTGGGTTAGTAACCGAAGCACATGAGAAAAGTGAAAAGATTACATATGTAATATATAAAGTTGAAACCCATCTCTCCATGTGCAGCAATAAGAGAAATGGTCGATCATCAAATAGCATTCAAATATGTAGCAAGCCACAAGAATACCAATAAACAAAGGATATGCAAATCAGGTTATCAAGTCAAGACAAATTACAGCATGTGTTTACATGAAAGCATGTTCAAAGACTATAAAAGCAGATCATAAGTTAATTTTTTTATAATTGAATTTTAGCATATATTATTTGGTATTGCACCAAACAGAGGACACAGCTACACAATTCACTCATATCCCATACAATCCTATTATAATCCAATTCCAAGTGTCCAATACTAAAGGCATGCCAAACAAGGAATTAAGTAATACAAAGTAAAGCATGTGTTTACATGTTGAAATCATTCAACGGTCAAAAGATGGAACAAAGTTCATTTGTTCTAGGATTCAAATTGAAACTTACACCAAGAATTTCCATCCTTGACATCCAATGTGATAGCTTCTTTGGCATGTTGAATGCTTTCTTCAACAATTTCTATCTGATTCTCAGAACCTAAAAATAGATAGAAATTTTAGTAAGACAGTGACAAATCCGTAATGGTGAAGAAACTACAAATTTTGCTTTTTCCACTACTTCAGTTATATTTCTGGAGCAGCAAAGGCACCAGAGTAGGAACAAATTTTATAACCATGCTTTACATTCTCAAAAGAACTCGCACCAAAACTTTGAATCTCAACTTCACAATAAATAAGACTAAGATTGAAACATCGTCAGATAAATAAAAACACAAATGGTATCAATCGCCAGAGTGTTATTAATTTGAAAATGTCATTTGCAACCTTGTTTGCACCAGCCTCACTTTAAACTGCAGAATTGTTATAACTAGTAAAAGTTTTCATTTAAATATACAAGAATGCAGATGTTTCTGTAATCATCTTTCCTAGACAGAAACTGCCCTTTTGTTTCTCTAAAGGTGGAAAGAATCATTCCACAAAAACTTTAAGCACAAACTGATTAAGACTTCTAGCAAGCCCATATATTGAGGCAACAGACTGTGCCAACAGACAAGAAAGTACAATTCATAATTGCGGCTCTCAATATAATGACCCCTAAGAAACCAAATATTAAGTTTAGATTATAGTACAGGGAAGGAAAAATTTCTTGCCTTGAGCCATTGTTCTTTCAAGCATTGATAATTGACAAAGAATTCTCTTATTTGGACCCTGTATGAGACAAAAACGAAGTAGATAAAAGGTCAACAAAACTGACAAAGAAATATAATTACTTAAATGCACAACAGCTATCTACTATCAGACATTACCTTGCTTAATGCCAGATTGAAGCAGTTTTTAGCAGCTGGCAGATCTCCCTTCTTCCAAATGCTGACACCCAAACATAGCCAAGCATCTGTAAGCGAGGGATTCAACTTCACCTGGGGAATAAAAGCTTTAAGACATGAAGATGAGCCCAAGCATTACAGCAAACCAAACTAATAAACCACCAAACAGTCTACTCTTCCTTACAGCTTTTGAAAGATGATCCTCTGCCTCTTTCCTGTATTCAGGTACAACATCCAATATCTTTCCTCTCAGATATTCGTATGTAGCACGCTGTAAAGGTGACTTCCTTTGCTCTGCAGAAGAAGATGATATATTTTACTTATTAGAATAATGTAAGATGCAATTAAAAAAAAAAAAAAAGTGCAATTACCATTACATAAATGTGGTAAAAGAACCACCAACTTTAATTCCCCAACAGTTCACTTCCACTTTCAATTTAACACCAGAACCTGATGCTTTCTAATACAATCTTTTCAAGTAAAACACCTAAGGAGCTAACCATCAAACACTGCCCTATCATTCCACAGAGGGAATCACTATCTTATCAGAGTACCAGCCCATTAATTTTACTGAAACAATTACTTTGATAAATCATGAGATACAGTGTACACTTATAATATATGCCACACTAGCAACATTCTAACTTGTTATTTATCTATGATATTTATTGTTCCAGTAAATTTACCTTACTTTGACCCTTGTTTAGAATCACAGAGTCCCTTTTTCATTCTTCTCTATGTAATCTATGTACAATACTGTGTTACTGGTCCAACATTGTTACCAGCCAGCTCTATTAATTTATAAAATTTAAAAATACGCTTTGGATGTTATCAGGAACAATATTCAACACAATTCATATTCATTTGAATATTATTAATAAAAAAAAGTTATAGAATCAACAAACAAGAGCCTATATTCTGATAAACAGATAACATTTATTAAAAATCCCATAAATTTGCTCCACATCAGTTCCATTTCAGGTCTTTATCATTTTAAAAACGAATAATAATAATAGTAATAATAATGAATAGAACAGAACGAACACAAAGCAAGCGCAAAGAGAACAAAAGGAAGTGAGAATTAATATGGGCATAAAGAAAAAGTTAAAAGGGTACCAGGCGGGATGGAATCGAGCAGTTTAAGGGTGAGATCAGATTCGTTTTGCAATCTGTCGACTTTGTCATCTGGGTTTTGAGGAAAAAAAGTTTCCTTGATTTCATAGAGATTGTCTGCAGCTTTCTTGGCTCGTTCCCATAAATCTTCTTCCGGTTTTTCTGCTGATACATCACTCATGTTAGTCTTTTTGCGAAGAAAACGGCCAGCTAAGAGATGCAGAGAGAGACTGTGTGTGACGACTGAATGAATTTCTGGAAGTACTCCGAAAGAACCATGAAATATTTGTTCAGTTTGTCCAGACGGTGTCGTATTATTGCCGAACTTGTATTGTTTTATTTGTTTTGAATAGGCATTAATCTATTTTAGAAATCTTTTATTAATTTATATATTTTTTGAATTAACGTGTGGTTAAATTCAAACTCAAATTGCACGAGCTTAAATGAGTTCGATTATATTAAATTCGAGTCTGAATTATAAGAATTTCGCTTAACAAACTCAAACTTAAACTTATAATGAGTTTAACTGATGAAACTCGTGAGTTGAAAATTTTTAATTCACATTAACAAAAATGACGTTCATTAGAAAAACATTCTTACAAACTGTGTTTATTTTGAATCTATAAAACCAAAATTAAAAATAGTTTGAGTACAGTTCGAATAAAAATTATTTAATTTGAATTCAACTTAAATTTATGACTTAAATTCATATCTTAAATTCGTAGTTCATTAACAAAATGGTATTATTTTATTTTATAATTAGATAAAATAATATTATTTTGATAGTTGTTTGATATAATTTAAATTAAATTACGAGACAAATTCACGTCAAATCGAGTCATTTATATCATCTTCTTAACTCAAAATCAGTTTGAGTTCGAACTAATTAAATTCGAATTATTCAAAGGTGACAACAAATGGTGCCAAAATGACACACCATTTGAGCTCATAGAGAACGTTCATGAGAACTGGTTTTTCATCGTCACCAATTCAGGAAAGTTCTCAAAAGCTAACTGCTTTCATCGCCATGCTCGTGAAGTCTGTTTCGATATTCCGTCATGGCTCTCATCATCGCCAACCTTAAAATTTTTGTGTAAATTTTGCAGCACAAATTTAAACTTGAGCTTCATTGTATCAGAACTCATCCATGGAGAAACTCGCCCTCGTGACACTCAACATTTTCAGTTCTCTGTGTTCTTCAATCTCTTCAGTGAAAGTGCCGGAGGTCTTCACCTTCGGAGACTCCATTTTCGAAGCCGGAAACAACCACTTCAACAAGAATTGTACCGCTCAGGCTGACGGTTTGATCAATAAAAAAAATCTAATAATTTGATCAATTTAACAAAAAAAATCCAAAAATTAGTAAAAGAATACACAAAATTCAGTCTATTTAATAAAAAAAATGACGGTTATAATACCTCCAAATGTCATTATCCCGTTAGAAGTTTTGCAATTTTTTTTTTTAAATTATCCAGTGTGTGTAGTTTTATGGATATTTTTTGAGTTTTTTTTTTTTTTTTTTGGAAATATTGGCAGCACAGTTCATTGGCATTGAGCTTCAAAAGAAATATTTTGAGCTGCATTTTGAAGTCACCAATGGAAGCAGGAAAGATTACCCAGAAAATGGCATCAATTTTGGCAGTGGTGTCCTGCAGAAAACAAATCAGGATCGGGTAAGAAATTTTGCCATACAATTACTGAACTAACCAAATTTTAACTCCGAAAGATTTACATTTCTAAATCTGATCTTGATCTGACGTTATTGAGGCCCGGGCCATTCCACTCACCAAATAAAGTCCCTTAGTTTGGCTTTCATTTTGATGTTACCACAGGGAGTTTCCTCAATCCAGGGCCAATTAAGGCAATTTCAGGCCCTGGTGAATCAGAACAAGATTGATATGACCCTGTTGAAAGCTCTCTTTTTCTGTTGGGAGTCGGGCTCCAATGACATTTTCAGCTACTTCGCATCTCTTGACCCCCAAACACCGAGCCCAGATGCCCATGTTCGAGCCATGTTAACAGAAGTTTCCAGGCTGATTGCGGAGGTTTACAGCCTCGGTGCTCGCCGCATTGCGGTATTTTCACTTGGACCTGATGGCTGCGTCCCTCGCAGGGCACTCTTGCCTTATTCACCCCTTGAAAGTTGCCATAGAAAGATGAATGACATGGCTGAGAATTACAATCAGGAATGAGAAAGCATTGTCAATGACGTTGCCAGAAGATCCCCTGGTGCTGCTGCTGTTTATGGAGATGTATATGACATTGTTCACCGATTCAGAGCCATTCCTTCATCATCAAAAGTTCTTTAAATAACCTATTTTTAATACGATTTTTAGTTTCCATATCAAATAATAAAGGCAAAGCTCAAACTCGTCAAGTTTCAACCTTGCATTCGAATTCGAAATATGAATGATTGATTTGAATTAAACTCAAAAAATTATATTTAAATCCTAAGTTCGATAGTCAAACTATATGCTAAATTTAAATCAAGGGAGAAAGGTCATTTTATTCAGTCATACTCCTAATTTTGAACATTCTTAGATTACAGAGAAAGGTTATTTTATTCAGTCATGCTCCTCATTTTGAACATTCTTAGATTACTGCCCACTGAGTAATTGCCTGCTCAATTTTCGCCTAACAGAGAGGTACTTTGAACTTTCCCATTTTTAAACTCGAACCAGGCCGATCAAGAATTAGTATTATGCTCGGTTCAAATCATAGCTAAAATTCATTTTATTTATTTGATCAGTCTGATTTAAAATTAAATCGAAAGAAAAATTTTGGACTGCAGTTTAAATGTTGAGTTAAACCAATTTAAACATTACGATGACATGATATAATTATAATTTTATTTAAGATTTTAATTATATTATTTTGATATGATCAATCAAATTGGTCAATTGACCACAAACCAATCTTTTGATCGGCCAATTTTCAATTTGTATCAAAAAAAATTTATTTTATTATGTTATTATGTATCAAAATTGATATGATACGATATATATTATTGATACAATTCAATATATATTTTTTAAAAAATAATGACGTGATAGAGACGTAGAAATGAGCAAAAAACCGAAACCGATGGGTACCTGACAATCTAGTTTTGGTTCCAATCTGAAACTGACATTTATGGTAAATGTTCTAGTTTTATATTTTTAGGAATCGATAAATTCAATTTTGATTCCGATTCTAAGTTGGTAGAAATGAAACCAAAATCCAAAGCCGAAACTAGAAAATAAATCAAGTATCTAGAAATGGATACCCTTCATCAGAATTGAAACCGAAATTAGGATCAGGTCCCTAAAACCGAAACTAAAATCTAAACATTATATTGATCACAAATAAATTGAATTGGGACCGGATACTCAAAACCAAAATCGAGGTATCGATTCCGATTCCAAAATAGATTATCACAAGGTTTGGTTTTGGTTCCAAAGATATAGGAATCGGTCAATTCCGATTCCAATTCTTATATTTTTTTATAAAATATCTCAACCAACTCATCCTTATAGAGACGTATCTAATAAATTTTAAAATTTGAATAAATGTTTGTAATATTTTTTAAGATAATGATATGTTAATTAAAATTTGTAATTATTTTATCAGAACTATACAATCCAAAATGCAATTATACCATCATCCAAATGTACAAACATGGTCAATTGGTCTCAGCATTTGGTGCCTTCCTGTTGCTTCATAAATCAAGCAATCAATTTGGCATTGAGAAGACTTTTGTCAATCATTTAACTTTTCTTAATTGTCTTAATTAATTGAGATAATTATGAAATTAATTGGGTGGCCTTTAATTTTCATTACTTTTGATAAATGACATCTTATCGATTCAAAGATAAAGAGGATTAGAGTTGAAAATTGTAACGATAGGTATTCGTATTATGTCTTTTCATATTATCAATTAGAAAACACTCGACTCAAATACAATCTGAGTTAAAATCGTATTAAAAACATTTAATTTAAACATGATTTTTTTTGTATGTTTTTCATTTATATGTAATTTAAATTGACTCAATTTAATTTATTTTAATACAAAATAATACGATTCAAATATGATACGATGCAAGTCATGTTTAGATTACGAAGGATCAATCCGAACACAATCCGATTTGCACATGTTACAGCACAACTCATCAGCTTCAAAGAGGAGCCTCTCCCAGGTTTGTGGCTTTAATTGTGGTGGGGTGGGGCTATCTTAATGTATCCTTTCATTCTATCCACCCCACCTAAACTTTTAGTAGTTTTCCACAGCCATCAAAATCAGTAGTAAGGGTGGTTTCAAATCCGATATATATATATATATATATATATATATTCAGTTCAGTTTAAATCTAATCCTAGTTAATAGGGCTCTTGGGTTAAAATCTTGTTGTCGAGTCATCAAATAATATTTGGATCAATTGAAACCTATATCAAAGATGTAATAATTGGTTTTAATTTGAATTTAAATTCGTTGAAATTTGCAAATAATATTATTAAATATTACAAACGGTGTAAAAAAAAAAATAATATTATTAATGAGATAAATAGTATTATCGAATAAATAAATTAATTAATTTTGAATTGAACCATCAAATTGGAGTTTCAACTTTAAAATTGTCTTATTCGAATAGAGTCGTGGGTTCGATATGAGGACCATCCCTAGTTCTCATATTTCTAATGTGAGATAATTGTTTGAAAATTTTGTCCTGTGCTATCCGAACCATAGATAATGGTCCTCAAAACAACTTTCACCTTTATGACTTTTTTCACTCTAAAACTTTGATTATAGTAAATTGTTATGAAGAAAGTCATGTGGTAGTTATGTCTTACATAAACAAAGGGCAATAAAATAAATATTCACACAATAAAAAGAAAATACGTACAATTTATTTTGATTTATTCAAATATTATTTGAATACCTTATCACCTCTTTCGTGTCATATATCATATCATGCTAAAATTTGAGACCCGACTTATAGTATTATAAATCGTGTTCTTGTAAGCTTTTTTATAAGTTTTCATCAATGTTAATGCCCACTAATTTTTTTAAATTAATTTTAAAAAATGGGTTATGTCAAATCGGTATATAAGTTTTTCTCATATGCTTTAACACAACCTATTTTAAATATAAGACTTTAATACGATTCATAAATTTACAAGCTTTATCCTATCACCCTCCTAGATCGTGTTTTTTTTTTTTCTCCAGCCAAGACAATCTTTGGTCACCTCTAATCAAGGGTTGAGGGGTAAAGGGGTTTATTTGCAATTATAAAGACTAAATTCTTTTATAAATATACAATTATATCTTTTATGTCTAATAATACTAGAAGTAATAAAAAAAAAAAAAAAATCTAGTGCAATCCTAACTCAAGCTAAACTAGGGCTGGATTCAAGGCAAGCCAACCTAGAATGGAGCTTAAATTCTTGAAATGAGTTTTGAGTCTAGATTTTGCAAGCTTGAGTTTCTTGTCTGTAACAAATTTTCGATTTATATTGATAAAAAAGTGTATCAAACTAATATTATTTTGGGTATTTGACTCAGTTCGAATTTATCCCTAACTCAAAGTACATAAATCTATTTTCTTATATATATATATGTGTGTGTGTGTGTGTGGCCAAAGGACATATTCCCACCCAAGGTTGCCCTCAAAAACAATCTCACCTTCTAACTTTCTAAAATTTAATCACCCACCATTAACCAAAGTTAATAATTAAGTTTAACGGTTAGCGGTTTAATATTAATTATTAAAAAAGTATTCTTGTCTTTTTAGCAAAAAGAATGTTAAAAACAATAAAATAAATTTTATAAAAATACTAAAATAATATCAAAATTTTAAAATAAATTTAAAAATTTAAAAAAAAAAATATTAGCTATAGAAAAATGAACCAAATTCTAAAAACGACCACTTGGTTTATGGGATGACCAAGTTTGATGAAGGTGGCTAGATAGATTATCTCCTTTTTTGATAAAGACGATTAAATATAGTTATTTCGTCATCAATCATGATTGAAAATGACTAAAAATAGTTGGTGATGACAGAAGAGGTCAAATCTAGTCGCCTCTATAAAAAAAAAAAGGTCATCGATCTAACCGCTCCAAATACCAAGTAATCATTTCTGACTATCTAGTTTGTTTATTAGCAACGGTGGTGACTATTTTATAATTTTAATTTTATATTTTTTTTTATATTTAAATATATTATTATAATATGTTATTTTTTAACAATGGTATTTTTGTAATTTTATCAAAAAATAAAAAATAGCTAAGGGGCGGATAATTGGATTTTTCAAGGTTGGGGAGTGGGACTTGTCAGTAAGAGAAACCTTGGCTGAGTAGTCTGGCCATATATATATATATATATTCACATTTAAAATAATAAAATACTGAAGATTTCTATATATATTCACATGTAAAATAATAAAATACGGAAGCCCCGTATAAAGCACAAGTATCGCAAGATTCACAAGCAAAGCAAACACAAAAACGAAAACATGCCACCATTCTTGACTTCTTCTTCCTCATTAATCTCTTTGACAAGAAGACTTCAAAGCCAAAGAAGCAAGCAAACAGACATGACCGCATCTTGCCAGCCAGCCATGTCACATCCCCAGTCTCACAAATATTCACCAAAATTCAAACCAGCTAGCCACCTTCTTTCTCTCCTTTTTCTCATGTCCCACACGCATTTACAGCCAACTTTGTCCTCATAACATATGCTTAAATACCCACCTTCCCAATCTTTTCCCTCTAAAAATCCTTACGCGTCTTCACACATATATATATATAAGCCTTCAAAGCCTTCACATTCTCTTGAAACTAACAAAAGAAAAACAGACCAGAAAATTCAGCAGCGTTTTTCAAGCTCTTGGTAAGTTCCTCGACATGGGTAACTACGTTTCTTGCACGTTAGGGTCAAGCCCGTTGATGAAGAGCAACAAGGCGGCGAGAGTGGTGTTTCCCGGAGGAGAAGTCAAGCAGTTTCGGGAATTGATGAGAGCTGCCGAGGTAATGTTGGAGTGTCCGAATTTTTTCCTGGTGAATTCAAAGTCTCTTCACATAGGGAGAAGATTTTCTGCGCTGGGTGCTGACGAAGAGCTCGAGTTTGGAAACGTTTATGTTATGTTCCCGATGAAGCGAGTCAACTCCCTGGTTTCTGCCGCAGATATGGCCGCTCTTTTCATGGCGGCTAACTCGGCAGCGAAGAGGATATCCGCCGGAGGAAATACTAGAGTTTTGCCGGATTCGGAACAGGAGACGTCGTCTGCAGCGCCGCCGAGCGTGAGTTTGGAAGACGTTGAAGAAGGGTTTTCAGAGTTTAAGTATAGGTTAGTTGTGTGTAGGTCGAGGAAGCCATTGTTGGAGACTATAAAGGAAGAAGCGATTTATTCAAGGTGAGTGGTGAAAGTATTAATTAAAAATATATAAATTTTGTTTGTTTCTTGGGAAAATTTATACAGAAAATGTTGTAAGGTTAAGAAATTAATTATGTGTATGATGTTGATTAATTGTGATTATAAAAATGATATATCAGGTTTAGAAATTTGTTTATAGAAATTAAACTGATAGTCTAAAATCCGGAACCGAAACCGAAATCGAAACTTGAATATGAACTTTTTATGATTGGTTCCTACTCAAAATCAAGTGATCGATTCAGATTTGGTTTCTATCTAAAATCAAGATTATTTTTTTTATATATTACATAGATTTAGATTTAATTTAAATTGTTTGAACTTGGATTGAACAAATCAAGTTCAAGATAAGAATTATACAAGTTTTTAATAACAAATTAAGTTTATGTCAATCAAATATTCGAATTTAAATCAGTTTAGATCAAATTTAAAATTAAATTAATTTTAAATCGAATTTAAATTTAAATTTATTAATTTCAAACTGACTTGAAATAAACTTTTTAAGATTTAGAACTGATTTCAAACATAGCTTTGTTTGGACTCAAATTGAACTAAAAAATAATTATGTTATAAATTTGAACCAAACCAACTCAAATTTAAAAGTTTGAATAAACAAAAACTAAAATTGTTTATAAAAATAATCTAAATCTGTAAATCGAATTCGACACATTAAAATCTAACACAAGCAGCCTAAATCGCATCCAGCCCCAAGTAATGCTGGATTGAGTCGATTTTGATCGAGTTTGAGCTTAAACTCAACTCAAATGAGCTCGAATTCGTAATTTTAATATTACCATACTTAGGTTTTAAGAGTTTAATTTGTTAAGCTCTTGAGTTTAAAAATTTAATTTAAATCAATTAAAACGATGTTATTTTATTAATATATATATATATCGTAATAACATCGTTTTAATGACATTTTGTAAAGTTTATTAAGAGGTTTATAAGAAAAGTTTGATTCGATTTGCTAAGCCTTTCGCACTTTTATTTTATTTTTTATTGTCATCTCACTTTCACACCTCACCTAAAGTTTCAATGTTCATTGTACCAAATTCTGCACCTAACTTGGGAGATATTTTACTTACTATTATTTTTCCTTATGACTTGAGGTGGATCGATTTGGATCGACTCAAATAAATCAATTTTAAATTAAAATTGATATGATTCATTATATAGATAACTTTATAATAATGTTATATATCAATTTAAATAAATTCATATCTTAATTAAGTGTTATATTTTGATTCAAATTTATATTTAGTTTAGGTTTAAATTGATTTAATTTAACTATTTAAATTAAAGTTATTTTGAATGAAATTTTAATTAAAAATAAATTTTAGTTTATTAATTTTAAATTGATTTCATCTTAGGTTTTATTTAAATATATTCGAATAATGGAACCAATAAATCAAGGACACAGGTTTTTTAAATATAAATATAATCCACATCCCATCGAAGTGAGAGCTGGTGCACAGATATTGATGCACCCAAAGACCAAGTAGCTAGATTGATGCCACCTGTATTTATTTATTAGATGAAAAAGTAAACATAATGTCGTACGTATTTATATTTAATTGAATAAATTATACGTATTTATATTTAATTTGAATAAATTAAACTTAAATTAAAATTTTTAATCGAAAGTTCAATTCAATTTCGAAGGCTCACCGATAATGTTGCATCAAAGTTATTCTTTTTCAACAATTAGGCTCGAGGGTTTGAAAACTATTCTCTTATGGCGATTTTTTTTTCATTCTAACAATTGTTCTTCTTTTTTTAATGATTTTTTTCTTTTTCTATTCGATATCATTGTTTATTATTTGATTTTACTCAAACTTATTGTTTAAGGTCTAAGCCCAACTCAAGTTAACCATTTTAGAGTTTGGTTCAAATGTAGCAAATACTAAGGGGTTCAACAAGGGATCTCTTAGTATTATATTTAAATAGAATATATTCGAATTTATTTTTGAATTTAATTTGAATAAGTTCGAAACAAACTATTCAAATCCGAATATAAATATGAATATAAAATATAGTTTAAAAAATTTTTGAATACAAATACAAACTTAAATTAAAAATTTTTTAATTATATTTTTTTAATTATGATTTTTTTAAGAAAATATAAATATGAACTATACGACTGAACGTGAGTATAAATACGAACATGAACACAATACGAACACAAGTCTCAAACCTGAATATGAATATAAACTTTACTATAAAAAATTCGAAAAATATGAATCTGAATGCAAACAAATCATACACAAATATATATTTTTCCATGTTTGATTTGACTTGAATCCAGGGATACAGTGTAGAACCTTGGATTTATAGAGCTGGTGATGGAGAATTTATGGAATCGTCCATAACACATACAAAATCTAGGGTTCTGCAGAGAACTTTTCGAACTCAAAAACTATGAACAAGAAAGGAGACGAGGAAGATGAAGAGAGAACCAGTGAGAAAAACAAGCCCAACTGCACCGGTAGCAGCACCCAGAATCTGAGTCGACTCAGAAACGACGCGATCAGTAATTTTTTCATGTTTATGATGATGATGATGATCGTGACAAACGCCTTGATAATTCCATCCGTTTTTGTATCTGCAGGAACAGTATTGCTCGTTCAAGCCGCTCGTAGTCGCCTTCTCCTTCTCCTTCTTCTTCACTTCTTCTATTCTCCTTCTCAATACGCACAAATTCGCCTCCACCATATCCGCAGACTTCCCTGCCAAAGGAATCATCAAACTCTGCATGAGAATCCTCAAACGGGGTGTGTGTGTGTGTGTGTGTATGTATATGTTTTTGTGTATATTTATGTACCTTCGTCTTTGAAGCTTTGAGATCTCACCTGGGGTTGCTTGAGTTTGAGGGAGACCTTGTGTCTATAGAGGCATGGAGAAGGAGAAGTATTCAAACTACAAGAACTAGTTGGAAGAGAGGAAGCCATATATGAAGAAGAAAGTTGAAAATATTAGCTTGGAACTCCTGGTTTTTATAGACAGAATAAGAGATTTTCCAAAGTATTATTTACTAATTATAATGGATCAATTTGAGTTGGCCATCGAACGTCAATTTTTAATTAGAGATTTAATTCAATAGTTTTATTCAAATTTCACACTTCTATTTATTTGACAATACTATTTTTTTAGATTAAAATATTATTTATTTTATCTATAATCCTCTCATGATATTGTATTCTAATTCAAACGAGATTGAATTTACGTACAACATTATAACTTTAATATGAATTCGACCTCATTCTAAGTTCGAATTAGATAAATCCACATAATAATAATATATCACCATAAAATTGGATTATTTTTTATATAACTTTGTTGTTTATTTGGAGTTCTTCGTTATTTTTCATATATGTTTGAATTTTATTGAAAATGTTATTCTTGTTAGACTAAAAATGATAATTATTAGTATTTTATAATATTTATCATATGATATGACACAAGTAAAAAATAATATATAATTTAAAATGTATAGAAAATTGATATAATACAATGATGTGTTATATAATATAATACATATTACCAATATAAATCGATATATCCTTTTGAAAAAATAATAATATGAATACGAAAAATTTTAATTAACGATCGTAACATATATTTCTTAAGATTAAAAAAAAAATTGTGTCTTATAATCTAATATATAATATGCTATCTAAAAAATTATTATTTTAATATAAAAATAATACACTAATAAATTAATATATTAAATAATTAAATATTCACCAATCATATAATACCATATGGATTTAATCAAATATATATTTTCTGACTCGACTTCTCTTTTGCACATGCAACCATGAGCCAGGTGGCGACAACACAAATTAAAAAAATAATTAACGGAGGATGTGGGTTTAATTATTTATCTAGGGTTTTTCAAGGACAGATGTCGGATTTACATTCAAGCTGCATGCATAGGAGACTGAAAATTTTTATTTTATTACCAGAACGTTTTTAAAATAAATGATTTTTAATTTTTTTTTGATATCCCTCGTTTAATACAGATTAAAAATATAAATTTATGTTTAATATTATTTGTTGAACCATAATTATTATAAATCAATTTGATTCATTTAATAACGTCTTTCACCCTAAATAAATTGCATCGTCCAACATAATGTTAATATGAATTAAAAACATAGATGATTAAGGTTAAATTCAAACCAAATATATTTAAATTTATTTTTGAGTTCAGTTTGAATGAATTCAAAACGAAATATTTAAATTCGAATACAAATACGAACTCAAATATGGTTTTAAAAATTTGTGAATATGAACTATATGAATTGAATACAAACACAAACTCAAATATAAATTAAAAATTTATATTTATATTTTATTAATTATAATTTTTAAAAAAATTATGAATATGAACTATACGAATTGAACGTACGAATATAGATACAAACTGAAGATAAACCTAACTCTCGAACCCAAATCCAAATCTAAACTTCAACATAAAAAATTGGATAAATACAAATTCAAACACGAACCGAGCCCACAACGAATGAACTGAAGACAAACATATAGTTATTTGCATTTGATTCGGTTTGAATCCAACCCTATGTATGATTAACCAATTATATATATTTGTATCAATTTTTGATATATCTTAGGATACATATTATTTTCTACTTGTATTTAGATTTGATAGTTTGTATCACCAGAACATATTTATATTGTGTCAGCGCAGGTTTTGGATTAAAGATCTTCAATACTAACCCAATCCAAAATAGAATCACATCAAAATTTTTCAACCCTAAACCAAACTGAAATATTTTTGGGTTGGCCTAACCCAATCGAAATTAACTCATACCCTTATAACAAAAATGTTGTGTCAAAACATAATATGATTTATCACAAAATAAAACACTTTATCAAATGTTAAAAAATAACGCGAGTTGTTATAAAATAATACAGACAAAAGTTTGATGTTTGGTGACTACAAAATAAAATTCATTGTTTACGCATAAACGCAACAATAAGTTGTATCGAAGCGAATCCAATGTGGCTCAAATTGGATTGCAATCCGGTCCGACCCTTTTGCTATGTCTATTTATGCAAATTGAGTAATTCATAAAAAAAAAAAAAAAACTATTATTATAAAATAAACAGATAATAAAATCAACTCAATTTGGTAATGTTGATCATCGACACAATGGATAAGAGATGGAAATTTGGTGTTTAGTGAGGTGATATTGATTTCTTTGTTAATTCAAATTAAAGAATAGAGATTTTATGAATTAGAACTCTTTCTATCGAATGAATAAGATAATTGATACTAAAATTTTTTATTATTATTATGTTATGTAATATTTTGTTTAAATTTTTTTTGTCAATTTGGGTCAATTTGAATTTGTTTCGTATCAACCTTGACCAATCTGACCTTGTTCGAATTAACCTTAATCCAATTCGAAATATTTTCTCCACAACTTTATGAACCCAAAACTTAGAATAAATAATAAATTCAAAATTACAAACTTGAGTTTGAGGTCGCCGAACAAGAAGAAAAATTGATAGAGGAAAATAGAGAGAAAATGAATTATTAATAATTATACTTCTATTAAAGTAAGAGACCTTAGTGGAAAGTTATTTTTAGGGATAGATATAAACCAAATCGAACCTAAGTACCTCATAGCTCGAGTTCGGCTTAAATGAAAAATAAAACAACTCAAGGTTGGTTCGAGTTTCTTCTGCCAAACTTAAAGGTTGTTCAAATTTTGTTCGATTTTATAATTTGAAATTTAAACTCGATTCGAATTTATGACTAAAGTCTATTGTTTATTGATGAAACAATATTGTTTTTACCCAATAATAGGTAAAACAATATCATTTTGATAATTGTTTGACATGATTTGAACCAAGGTCATATCAAATCGAGTTAAACGTATTTTATCTAGAGTTCATCTTGATTTTAAAAACAAACTAATCCTTCTTACTTGAATTCAATTGGAACAAATTTGAGCTAAGCCGAACCTAGTTGAGCTAGCTTCCAAGGTCAAACTAACTTGATTCCTATTAGGTGTCAACCCTAGTCCTATCGAAATTTACAAACTTGGTTGTCGAACTTCACCAAAAGAGATTTCTTGTCATCAAAGATATGTCTATATTAAAATGAAAAGCCCTGATAATAAGTTAACGAGCTAATCTCTTTGAAATTTACAAGTTTAATGATCGAATCGAATTGATTATTCACTTTCAAAAGGATCTGATAGCCTTTATAAATGTTAAGTAAACTTATGTTTTTTATCATTTAAATTTTTACAACAAAATTGTTTATGAAAAAACGACTTTTTTCAGTTTGAATTATATTAAAATGACAAGTTTACACCCTTTAAATTGAAAAATAAAAAATTTTTAGCTATCTTTAAAAGTTAAACATTAATATTAACAGTCAAAACGTATTTTTGATAATTTAATAAATATATCATAATATCATATGATTACTACCCCTTAAACCCCTAAATTATAAGCAAATCACATTTTTTTCCACTAGTGTTAAAATATCTTATTTAAACCCTTACCTTGGATTAAAAAAAATCAAAACCCTAACCTAACTAACTTCAAGTAATCCCAAATTCATTATTACACTAATTACAATTAAAATTATGATTAGACTTAAATTGGAATGACACTGAAATTGTGCAATTTCATCAAAATCGCATCCAAATGTTTCTATTGAAATTTCATCATAAATTCAATTGAACCACACTTCTCCAATGCAATTCCAATTAGAACCCCACTTTTTAATGTGACTCCAATAGTTTATAATGATTGATTGTTTTAGGTTTTAAATTTCATATTTTTTTAATAACAAGAGTGAAAGTATAGTTAATAAAATTTGAATGGTTTTCTGGCTTTTCATTGTATATATCTTTAAAAATTAACTAATTTTACTGACAATACTTGACAAAAGATGAGAAAATATCGTATTTCAACTTTAAAGGTGAAAACTTATGATTTTTACCTAGTTTTTTTTTTTAAGCAATCACAATCATTTATCTATATTATCAATAAGAATAAAATATATTTAATTAGAATTTATATATTATAGTATTTGCTTAATAAAATATATAATTGTTCAAATTGTATTTTTATATATAAAAATGCAATCAACAAACTTGTTTGATCTATGTTTCAAGTCAAACCACATGAGAAGCCCGTAGGTCAATGCCAAAAAGCCTGAATGTATCAAAGCATGCATTGCGACACACAATACTAGCCACAATCGTGACAACGATGTCTTCATGAGTGTATCATCAGTCCACACCCTAAGTCGATTGATGATTCAGCTCATTGCGATTCCACATCCAATCGAAGCACATTGCCAACCCTCATCTGCTTTTTACCCGACAATTTGAAGCACTTTTTGATGTTTTTTTTAGAGTTCTTTTTGTCTTTCCCTCACAATACTTGTTTGTTATTGATCTATTGCTCATATTTAACCTTGCACAAAATTTAATATCTAATTTCGGTTGCATTCTCGAAGAAACTCAAATCATAAATAAGGTGTCGTGGTGCGGTAGGTTTTGATAACAATAAGACTCTCATCCTCTCCAACCCTCATTTTCAAGAGACTTGGGGCTCAATGTGGTACGTATGATGCTTTATTAGACTATAAATTATCGCATTTATACATTACAAGAACAAATTTTTAAAATAGATATAGATTAGAATCATATTAAAAATTTGTTTTTGATTTATCTAATCTATAGTCGTGGATCTTGAATTGTATCTATTTGATGGATTTGGGTTGAATGATTCCTTTGAATGGGTTTCCCATCTTATGAAAAAAATATATATTAAAATTGTATTTTATTTTTCACTTCAATACTATGTGCGAGCACCTTCAAGGTGAAGTCAGGTGAGAGAACCTGAAGATATTTTATAGTTTTCTTTAGTATTATTACTATTATTATTTTTCCTTTAAAAGAAGTGGTAAGTGTTGATTAGGACATTGCCAGATGACTGTGGACACTTGGCAAACACCCACAAAGATTATATATTATATAAAAGATAGGCCAGAAATCCGGTCCTTTGAAAACAGAACCGTCTTTTTCAAATAGATTGCAAACCAAGCCAGTTTTTTAATTACTTTAGGATCTTTTAGGATTTTATTTATTTATTTATTTTTTTAAAAAATTGGACACTTACCATGCTAGGGTGATCTCTCACAAATTTATAGAATAATCCAAAATAGATTTAATTTGAATCAATATCTCTATAAAACCGTAACATTATAACAAATTTGAATTTTCAACCTTAAAAAGAACTAACAAATTAAAACTTCTAAACCAGATATCATTTTATATATTATGTGTGATTGACTATTTTAAACAAAATTACGATTTTCATTAAAAATTGTACACACATTTTATTGTTAGAGTATAAAGTTAAAAGTAATTTAAAAAAAAAATGTTGGTGTATAATACTACCACATAATTCAATTAGGGTTGGTTTCAAACCCAATCAAACTTCAAACTCGAACTTGATTCGTTTGAGATTGATTAAACTCAAGTTTGATTCCACTCAATTTATCAGATGTTTCAAATACTCAAAATAATCTATTTGAACAATTTTCATCAATTTGCAAACTTGTTACAAGCTCAAATTCAACTTTTAAACACACCAATTTGAATTCACAAAAGACAAACTCATTTAAGACTTATTTGAGTCGAATTCGAACTCATTGCTGAACTGACTTGACTTAAATCTAACCCTAAATTGAATCACGTAATTGGTTTAAAGATTTTGTTTTAGGAGGAGTCAAAGGGAAGGAATTTAAGAGACCTAATATCCTAATAATCAAAGTTTGGCAAGTAATTTGGCTTTAGAAAGAGAAGGAAGTTCACTTGTAAAATAATATTTCATTATAAAGGAGATGAAAAAGCATAGATTAATCATGCAATTGCACTTTTTTAAAAGATGAAACTACTAAACACCATGTGTAAAGTGAGGTACTTTTAGTTGCAATGTCATGACTCGTGGTTAGGCACCTTTTAGGCTGGGTTCAACTCAATTATTGTCGAGCACTTAAAACTCCTATAATCTTTTTCACTGACTTTGAATACAAAAACTCAAAACTAATTGATAAACAAACAAACAAACAAACAAACAAACAAATAAATATAAGTGACGAGTTTTAACTATAATTTTCTGAATTGAGCTTGAATCACCTGTTTCTAGCCCAAGCTAAAGCTCAACGTTGTAACTCTTGAACTCATCAAGCCTAACCTTTGTATAAGCTTTAGCCAAGTCAAGTCAAGTCAAGCTCAAGCCAAAAAAATACTCAACTCAATTGTAACATATTACATAAACTAGCAACAAATATAAACACTCACAGGTCATCAAATTACATTAACTAGCAACAAATATAAATTGTAACAAGTCATCAAATCACTTTATCACACCATGATAAATCAATATTTATATCCGCATTTGTAGGAGTACATAAAATGTTATTAATAATGGAATAGACTAGACTGATGAGCCTGATAGCCTATCCCTTTGCCTATACAAAATTATTACGTTATCAACTAATAATAACTATGATTGATCGTTGACAAAGCCCAATTGATATCAATTGGACAATTATTAAACAAGTGAAACAAACTCTTGGAGCCGAAGTAACTCGAGCTCCAATCTATATTCAACTCCCGCAAGCTAAACTTGAATTAAAGTTCCAACTCGTCAGTTCAGATCAAGTTTAAGGACTCACCGATGGTTCTTCAAGGAAGCTCTTTTGCTCTAACAATTATTTTTCATTTTTGAAGATTCTTCTTTGACCATTTTTCTTCCTCAAAAATTCATCTTTTTCTCCTATTCCAGTGATTCATAATGCGTTTCAACATCACTATTCACTATTCTACCTAGCTAAACCTTGCCATTACAGACGAGTTAAAATTGACTTGGCCCTTATTCAAGTTCAACTAGACTTAAATCCACCAATTATATTTATACACAAGTTTGTATATATATATTTATACCATTACTTATTACCAAAGATCCAAAATATTAATTGCGTAATAGTAGATTGATACACATGCAACAAATTTGATCACTTCCCACACTTGTGAATTTCAGAACATGCGAAGATCAAAATTAGGTGAAAGTTGTTCAAGAAGTAATTGACAGATAGAATAGAGTTCAAACATTACGCTACATCATCTTTTTATTTTTTCCCTAAACAAGGTACAGACATACACAATGACTACTACATTTTATTGACAGCAGCATTCCTATCTAGGAGAAGCATATGCACAGAAGCAACAGAGAAGCTAATCCTACATAGTTACCACAAGAACATGGCACTAGGAGTTAACACAACTTACATGGAAATCTCAGGGTCTTCACATATAAACATCATACTATAGCAAAAATTAGTCAGTGGTCAGATGTCCATGTCATCAAAAATTTCTCCATCTTCATGGTCATACAAATCATCCATAACAAATCCGTCTAACACTAAATTACTGCAATAAGAATCAGTGGTGAGAGGAGACCGATAACAGTCATTACAGTTTGGAGAAGCTTTGATTTTTACGGAAATAAATATTTTTACCCACCTCAAGCAAGAAAAACAGAAGCTCACAACTCGCTTTAGTTTTCTATTATAGAAGAAGAAATTGAAGGACCATCTGAAGATAATAAAGGGTAATTTTGTAAGTCATGGAAAATGCTAAGAATGTAAATTATGTGACGTATGATCATAATAATACAAGTACTTACATTGCTCCTTTCTCAAGAAATGGATCAGCATCGCAATCTGGATTGTAACTGTAAATTTCACACTCAGGTAGTCTTACAACCTGCATCAGTAGGGGTCAAAAAGTGTCCCTAGGCACAACTTGTGCAATCAGTTTTTGAAGTAAAGTTCACCTCATCCAGCGCCTTGTATAATGTTTCCAGCAGGGAACAGCCACTATCTGCCTCAGCCCACTCCTGTTCATTTGTAAGGAAGAAGCTGAAGTCAAGGGTCAAGGAGGTACTTGACAATCATAAAACATTTTTTTGGGAAAAAAATGAAGAAACATGAATACTGATAGACATAAAAAATAATGAACCAATATTTTGAACAATGAAATCATTTATTAGGTCATAATAACAGATAGTGCGGCAGTCCAAATATCTGCAGTGTTTAAAACATTCACTTTACACCTAAGAGCACTAAAAATTATGCCAGACAAAAGAGATTCAAACGGTAAATTTCCTGTATTCAATCTAATTCAAAACAGAACACTATACAGAAAAATTACCAATCACCCAATGTGGCAATCTATGACTGAATGGGGAGACAAAAAGATGCTACAGGAAAGAGTAATGGCCATATTATTCCTGTCATGCCAGGAAAAGCAATTTTCTACTCTCACATGCATGTGCCTCTTATATAGAGGTAGCCATACTATCCATATCTGCAAAGTAGAATAATTTAATACCTTTGAAGCTTCAAACATGTAAGTCTCAAAAATCTGCTTAAAAAAGTCCCAGTTTTCCTCTGTGAAGAATTGGTGAGCTTTCACTGCACTAAAAACACCAAAAATCCAAAGCAATATCCTAATATGAGGATATAGCAAAAAAAGACACATAGATGCATCATTGGAGTGCAATCCGTAGTACTAATATGAGTTGTATTACCAATGTGAGTTGCATCAGACACGAAACAACAAGATAATTGGCCAGAATTAGGTTTGGGAAATGGAGAGAATTGAACTCTCAGCTCATAGAGCAACAGTTATATACACTGTCTGTCAAACCTTTTGACAACACTCCCAATGCAATTAAAAGGGGATCATATAGTGGGTTGCCATATCGCCCAATAAGCTGACAATGACATTACCCATGATCCTCCTTTATAAGCCTTAGTAAAGAAATACCTGAAGTCAAAATCCGGATACATGTGATTGAGTGTAAGAACCAAGTACATAAGTGTCTTCCGGCTGGAAGTAGAATAGGAAAAAAAACAGTCAAAGAGAAATACAGAATCTACAATCCATAAAAAATGCTATTTGAGCAGCATGCACAACCTGGATCTGCTCAAAAGGTATTCTGCCGGTGAGGAGGAGTCAGTGTCTGATGATTTGCCAAGATAATCAAGAATCTGAAGTAAAAAGAAATATGTCAGATGAGAGGGGAAAAAAGAAAGAGAAATAGAAAAACAGACACAAAGCATAATAAGTCCATTATTCAAATCAGGAAAAGGATATCAATATTATTAAGAACAAAGAATAACAATTATTTAATATGGACTCCAGAATATATTTACTTTAAGTAAATAGAAAGAGATGCATAATTAGAATTGAGAAGCGCAAAGAGGGTAGGGTTAATATCCTGTTCCTATACTGCACTGCTCTAAAATTGGTTAACACATCAGTTATGAAAAAATAAGAAATTTAAAAAAAATGTGAACAACAGTGAACCAAATATTAATAACGAAAAACCTGTTAATGGAGAATAATTAAAGGTAGAGGTTCCTAAAATTTAATATGCATAAAATAGTCAGACACAAAAGTTTACAGCAAATCACGAGGGCAAAATTTCGAGTGATGATTTATTTACCTCATGCTCCAAACTGAGCGATAGCCTCTTGTCTGTTCCCGTATGTTTGCCTAAAAAGAGACAATAAATTAATTTTCCCTTTCATAAGTCAAAAACACAGATCTAGAATTCATTTTATACTTACAAGAGTAAGCTTCAAGATTCCCTTTGATAGTACGTTCCCCAAGATTCAAATGATTCAAGAAATCATTTATTCTGGACAAAAAAAATTATGATTACATAATAACAAATTCCAAAATCATATTCAACACAGAAAATTACATCTAAAACGATGAAAATTTTACCGGTCAAGAGGCGTGTACTCTAAAAACTTCATGGTAAAGCCTATTCGAACAGATACAGCAATTCAATCCCGTAATAGCGTAATCAGATTTAAAGGTCAAAACTATTCAAATTCCTGCACTCGCGTAACAAACACGTTGAAAGTATCTTAAACGCAATTCATGCGAAGAATTCACCGTTAAAGCAGCTTAATCGAAAAAAAATGTACAAAAAATTCAAATCTGTATCAGAAATTAAAACGAAAGCGCGGGATCAGTGCAATTACCTTGAATAGGAACTAAAATGAAGAGTTTCGGGTTCTATTGGCGTTGATTTCGGCAAGTTTAAAGCGATTTAAAGCGTTGGATTGAAAATGATGTAAGGAACCCTAAATTGGAATATTCGAATTGGTAATTCCAGAATTAGAATCGATGCAACAATTGATTTATGAACAAGACCTTCGAATATCTAATTTGGTAAAGGGCTTTTGGGCTAGGCCAGGCCCATATACGCCCATTTTCAGTCTAAGACAAGTAATGGGCCAACTGAAAAGAACATTTATTCTATTTTCTAAGCTACAACCACTACAATTAGAGATGGATTCGTTCCGAGATACCTGAATTTGAACTCAAACTGAGTTTAGGTTAAGATTATAATCATTTTATAAAATTAGTTGAATTTAGATCAATCCAAATATCGGGGTTTGAACTAATTTAGATCGAATTCAAAATTAAATTGATTTTTAATAAGTACATCAGCCAACTAAAACCGATCATTTAGATAATTAAACATGTTTATATGCTATATGCATTATGATTAGGTCAAAATCAAACAAGTTGTGTTCGAGCTAATATTAAACTTATGTTTCATAAAATAAATTAAATTTGAGCTGATTTAAACATTCGAAATTGAGTTAATTTAGATTGAATCAAAATTAAATTACTTTTTAATCTTTACCTCGAGATCTCTCAAGATCGACAATTGTATTGCATTTTACGAGAGTATTCTTTCAAAATTTATAAACATAATACACAAACGTGTAAACACTTACAATGGAAACTACAAATTTGCTAAATTTCATAGTGTTGAAACTAAGGTTGATTTAAGCCGAATTAAGCTCAAGCTCTAACTAGCTCGAATTTGGCTTGTTGAATAAAGAGTCGTGTTCAAGCTTAAAGTTTAATGAGTTGAGTTAAGTTTTTTTGTGAGCCTTTTAATAAATTTTTTAAAATAGGTCATCAAAATAACATTGTTCTGAATTATATATTGGTAAAACAATGTTGTTTTACTCAATTTGATCAATTTTTCTAAGCTCATAAATTTAATAAACTGAACTCTTCTATAGTTTGAGCTCGATGATATTGAAACTATAAAGTTAAACTTGAGTTCGCTTGAGTCGAGTTTGATCAAATCAAACTCGAGCCCAGTTTGAGTCTAGCTCTAATTGAAACCTCTTTGTATGTCAATGTCTTCATGCAAGTTTTTCTTATCTTTACCATAAAATGTCGATAAATTATCTATAATTAAAAATGAATTTAGTTTTGATCAAATTTGAATATGGTTTGACTTTATATCAATTTTAATCTAAAATAATCAATTTAAAAATAACGAATCGAGACTCAAAACCCGAACTTGAATTTTAGATTAGCTCAAACTTGAATCATTTTACTTAAATTTTAATTTACGTTTAAGTGATTCGAATCAATTCTAACAATATAATCATGTTAAACTCTTGCCTTGGTAATAGAATAATCTCACAAACATGATGAAGGTTTTTGGTGATTTAAAAGTTTTTAAATTGTTAATAATAGATCCACATTTTAATCAATTTTAAAAATTAAAATGGAATAATTTATGTATGGGCCTATTTTAATGCTATATTAAATACATTTATGAAAGTGACATTTACGTACTATAAAGGCCAAAGGACATTTTCCCACCCATAGTTTGAGGCTGGGACAAATTCCCATCCGCTTAAGTTTAAAAACCCGAAGTCCCACCCATCACTTTTTTTTTATTATTTTTTATTAAAATTACTAAATTATCCTTTTAAAAATTAAAAATTTATAATAAAAATATTAAATAATTTTTAAATAATATAAAATATTAAAAAAATTAAAAAAAAATTAAAAAAAATTTGAAAATTCAAAAAACCCAACAACCACCGTCGTCGGCACCAGCGGCGGTGGCAGCCCATAATAGAACCAGGTGGTCATTT